>CAUYUJ010022063.1:0-95851 GCA_963575745.1 Prorocentrum cordatum | reverse complement strand
CTGCGGCGCCGTGCCCTGCTTGAGAGTTCCCCCCGTGCCCCTGGGCAGCACCACCGTCGCATTTTCGATCATCAACTTGAAGTCGGTCACGGGGTCGCTGCAATCGCTCTGGAGCTGGACCCCGTCCACTATGGCGAATTGAAGTCGTGTCTTGTCCTCGTTGTAGCATTTCTTGCAGCGGAAGTGTCGGATCGATAATCCGAGCTCCTGCGTCCGTCCGCTCTGTATGAACTTGGCGTAGAACAGGCGTGTCACGTCCAGCGCCTCGCCACCAATCTTGATTGAGACTCGATTCTGCTTCCACCAAACATTTGAACCCTGCGCGCGCTATGTGTAAATGCAGCGGCCCCAGCTTGTCCTTCACGTTGGGGAACCCAGCTGCCTCTGCGTAAAGCTTTCCAGCGGCCCTGGAAGCCTCGATAATCGGCGAGAGTGCCGGAATAATCACGCTGACCCAGACCACCGCCGCCAGGTCGCGAAGGAGCTGCGAGTGCATGCAGAAGCCATTTAGGAGGAGGGACAGCGCCGCTGCAACGTCTTTTCCGCGGAGCGCGTTCTCCACTTGGTTCAGTGTGTCCTCGGCTTCGTCCGCTGCCTCTGCCACCTTGCGCCCCTTGGGTCCGCGTGCTCCGTCTTCGCCACCAGGGGCCTCTTTGCGTTTGCCGAGCTCGATCAGCGCGTTGAGGTCCATCATGTCGACGTCCTGCACCGATCCCGCCGCCTGCGACATGCTGCCGACTGTGTCTGACTTCAGGCTGAGGTGCGGAACAATGGGAGCGAATATGTACTTGAAGCTCATAAAGACTTTGAGCCCCATGACTACGCACAGGACAGCGAAGTTCGCTGGGGATCTGGACATCTTGCGCCAAGAAAGAGCTCCTCCCACGACTGCATACATTTCGTTTGAACGACATCATGACGTGCCTCTCCGCGTTCTCTTTTGTGCTCAGGACTTGTAGGCATCTAAAACATTGGTTGGCCGCTGTCAAAGGTGCAGCTTCATTTCGAACGCGGTGGGCCCGACCAGCATGAAGGAGGAGTGCCTTCATGGCGCTGAACTTCTCGTTGCACTTGGCGCCCGTGGTGAGCGCCATGTTGCAGACGAACTGGCCCTCAGGGGCCATCTCCTCCTCGGTCTCAGGAACCTCGGGAGCCTCAGGAGGGCGTTCTGGAGGGGCGAAGGTCTTAGAGTAGGCCGCCGCACGCAGGACCGTGAAGTCCACGAAGGCCCAGCCCCTAAACTCGTCAATGTAAAGCAACTTCAGCAAGGGGTAACCCGAGGGGACTAGCATGAAGAAGTCCTCACAATGTTCGTGGGCGTACCTAAGGTCCTCCAGGATCTGCCGTGCCCAAGGGTTGGCCTTCGGGTGAAGGGTCCAGTCGGGATTGATCGTGTCGAAACTCCCCATGGGCCCCAGGATGCACGCTCTGACCTGACGGTGTGCCTCTGGACAGCGAGCCCAACTCTGGAGCCAACCAAGACGACGCGCCCGTAGCTCCTCCGAAGCCGGCAATATCTTCCAATACTCCCAGACATTTGTTGATGGCCATCTGCGGATCTCCCCGTCGTCGCCCTTGGCAGTCCCCTGGGGGCCTAGACCCCGACGCATGGCTAGAAGCAGCACCCTGTCCGCCTGCTCGCAATAGGAGGCGCCAGGGACGCGCGCCTCCATGCCCGAGAGGAGTGCCGCCTGAACGAACGAGATGATCGCCGCCCTCTTGATGGCACTAGCGGCGGGCTTGACCAATAAGCAAGAGATGAGCCCCAGACCGTTTTTTTCCCAGCTTGGACGCGCTTCGTCTTTTCCACGGCCAGGGGCCCCGTCAAAAGTGAACCAGCCTTCCAGAACTCTGATGTGACGGCCCCGAATGCCTGACGCTTTTAGAGCTCCGCTGTGCCGCAGGCGGCGTTGACCTGCACAGCCTCGACCAAAGATCCTAGCAAGCGTGGCCCTCTTCTCGGGGTTCAAAGAGATGCCGATCTCCAAGAGGGCCTCTCGGAGGTGGAAACTGCTCGACCCCGCCAGCGCCGCAAGGGGCGCCGCCTCGTTCCCGCTGGCGCGCGGCTCAGATCCCCATCCAGGAACTACTATCTTCGCGATGTCGTCGGCGAAAATCGTCAAGCCCACATCGCTCGCAGAACCGTCGATCTCGATCGCCTCAGCGTATTGTCTCGAAGACGTCCTCGAACGGCGATCGTGAAACCGAGCGAGGCCCACCTCGTAAAAGTACGGGAAAGCTCTGGCTGGGTCCGGGTGGCCCATCATCTCCCCCATCGACGGTCTAAGTGCTATTGGTCCCGATGGAGGTTCGATCTGAAGAGCCCCCTGGACAGCGCGACGAAGTTGGAAGACGATGCCCTCCCGGGGGTAAAGGGAGGGGAGGGCCTCGAGGATGGTGTTTCTGTCCGTGCTCGCGAAAGCGTTCGTCGCATCCTCGTTCGCGATGGCATGCGAGAGGCCCTCCTGTTCAAGCCTTCACGAAGCACAAGCCTGCACTGCGATAGCGTCCTCGCGCCTCCTTCGGAGGGCGAAGCCGCGGCAGTGCCATGGTAAACTGCTGCGAACCGATCGGCCACGACGCCAGAGGTGAGAATGCCAGGCCTTGCCCATTGGGCAGAATAAGTGAATCCACCTCTGACCAGCTGCCCCCGACTTGCCGTTCCTCTTGTCCAGGCCCAGGCACGAAGAGATATCGAAGAGCAGGGGTGACTGTCTGGATCGCCGAAGCTCGCAATGATGTCCGTGATCCGCTCGAGGAAGGCCATCGCCGTCGAGGGGCGCGGCCAGCGCCCAGCCCACCTCGCCTGAAAGAGTCCCACACCTCCTCGTCCAGCAATAGGAGCCAGAGTTCCGACGGCATCGACCAGCGTGGGCAAACTCGGCGCTTCGGCGAGGATCTCAATACCTTCAGCATGCCCTGTAAGTTCAACTGGGCCTGCTCCAGGTTGACAAGCTGCATCGTGTCGTACCTCGCCTGGTCCGAGCTGAAATTGTTGTCCTCCTCGTCCTCATAGTGAACTCGATCGAAACGTTCGGTGAGTTCGGCCTGAAGATCGCAGGGCGATCCCCCCCATGCCCCCCTCGGAGGCGGCCCTCTGCATGTAAGTGCTGATCTGCTCGGCGTCGCGCTGCTCCGTCTTCGTCGCAAAGTATCGCCGCTGACGAGGGCCGCGCCGCCGTCGAGCAAGCCTGCGAATCAGCCGTTGCACTGTATAGTTATCTTGGGCCGACCACGCTTCTTTCAATTCACGTACGACCTCGTCCGTCCTCTCCTTTGCGATTTGCTTAGAAGTATAGCGGATGCGGAAAGTCACTCTGTCCAGCTCAAGTTCAGTATCCTGCCACGTCTCCGTGTGTCTCCCCGTGTGCGCGCCTTTCAGCAGCTTGCGCCGCTCTAATAGGTGAGATCTTTGCTTTTTCCATGTCCAATTTCAAGCTTTCGGTCGGCGGCGGCTTGCCGAAGACCTCCCGAGCTTCGTTCACCAAGAGAGCCGCCGTCGAGTTCCAAAGCTCGTCCGACGTCGGGCGCGTGCAGAGTCGCACCCACTCAGGCTCGTCTATGGTCAGTAGCGCCGCATGTATCTGCTCAATCAAACTTGTGCACCTGTCTCCCTGCGAGCCGCCGCCATGATCCGATCAAAATCCCAACCTGGCTGACTTCCCATCTGGGCCTGAAAGCAATAAGACAACTCCACGAAGGCGGGCCTGTGGTCGCGGTCGTCGAGGGTCTGGATGGGTTGGAGCCGTCGGCCTGCAGCCTCCAGCACCCTACAGTTCGTCATGTGCGCCATCAGGCCCTGGGGGATGTGGATGAAGTCGATGCGCGAGCTCTTCCCCATGTTGCCGTAGTGCGTGGGGTCCGCATCCGTGAACGTGTTGCAGGCGGCCATGTCGCAGTCCTGCAGCATCTGGTGCCAGAACCTGCCCGCCAGGCCTTCTGCCGAAGGAGAATATGTGCCCACCGCTCGGTCCTCTTCGTCGTCCTCCCAGTAGTGCAGCGCTGCCTCGTCCAGCGACGTCTCGGGCGAGTTCCCCAAGCCATCGTTCAGGTCGCATCCTATCACTGGGGTACAACGGGCGCCGACCGACTCGATCGTAGCTCTCGTCCAGGCGATCAGGGCCTGGACCGTCTTCCGATATGCAGCTGCGTGTCCTCGCCCCTGAGGTTGGCAGGGGAAGTAGAGGGCAACGAACAATACGTCGAGCGTCGCCGTCTTCAGGCGAACAGCGCCCGCATGGCCGGCCAAAGCAGGAGGGGGTGCGTACAGTCGACGGAGGGCGCGCGGAGGGAACATCTGCTTGTGCATCATGATCGAGACCCCACACGACTTGTTGCTGGCCCGTGTCCATCCGAAAGAGATCTCCCAGCGCTTTTCGTGCTTGAAAATATGGTGATCGTCCTCTCCCTTCCGCCTGCATGTTCCTGTCAAAAGGAGGACTCCGATGTTGTGAAACTCCTGGGATATATCTGTGCATCTCATCGGTCCGACGAGGTGCATCGGGTTGTACGTGCATGCCCTTATCCTTGTATGTCCACTCGGTTGGGGGCGTTGGCCTGGCGAGCTCGTCATTTCCCAAACAGAAAAGAAGATCACCAGCTGCAGGCGCCCGTGGCGAGGAGCCGACGCCTGCAGGGCCATCCGCCACCCTCTCTCAAGGGCTCGGCAGACCCCGCGCGCGACGAATCATGCCGCTGTCGCGGAATCTCTTTCCTCTGAAGTGGGAGGAGCCGCGAAGGAGTGTGGTTCGGGCCGCTGCGGCGGCTGAGGAGGAGGAGGAGGAGGAGGAGGAGGAGGAGGAAGAGGGAGGAGGAGGAGGGAGGCGGAGGATGAGCAGGACTACGAGGAAAGGAAGGGTGGGAAGGAGGCGTGGGAGGAGGGAGGATGTTTATGAAGCAAGCCAGACAGATGCCGGATGAGACATCGTAGCATGCGACGAACGTGCAAGGGATCGGCGCCGTGCAAACAAAAGTCATGTACTGGCACAAGTCTTCAACATATCGAAATTCGGAGGATACTTGAAGAGCACGATGAACGGCAAGACGAGGAGGACCAGCACAGCTGAAAGACTGCGTGAGGACGATGCTGACGTTGTTTTTCCATGGCGCAGCGTTGGAGCCATGACAAAAATGTACAACCTGTCTTTGACAAGTTGCAAGCTTGACAAAGCAGGCCATTAGTGCCTAGCTTTGCCATTATGCGCAGTGGCTGCACGAAACCCTGCCAATTGCGCACTGAAAAAGAAGGTTACATACTGTAGAAGGCCAAGGTGAGGGAATCGGGAGACGGATTCATGACTGTAGGCCCATGCTTGCCTCAGGAGGTTCTCCTCGATGTGTTAGCTGCCCGCAGGCATGATCCAGGCGCTGTGCGAAGTGTTGCATTTCGCAGGCTGGGACACCTGCCGATAATTGGAGGCTAAAGCTAGAACAACTGGTAGCACACCCAGAGCAACTCGGTCGACCTGGCGCTCGACACATCGACACGAAAGGAAGGGGTCCACAGGGAAAGGGGTCCAGGACACCTGGGCCTTCCCCAAGGACCAGCCCTCTCGTCCTGAGCCGCTCTGACCGGCGGTCCTCGGGCCTGGGGCAAGCAAGCACCGAGGTCCCGAAACGGCGAAAAGAATGGCCCTCTACCCTCCTCCCTCCTCCCTCCTCCCTCCTCCCTCCTCTGGGGACCGGCTCCGGGGAGGAAGCATATCGACCTGGGCTCGGCGACGCATCGCCGACACGCCAGCGACAGGCCCCCGGCTACGACTCCGCACGGCCCCGGGCGGGGCAGGCCATCGGGCCCCTCGCGGCGATCGGTGGCTGAGTGGGGGTCGACGCGTCCTCCCCTGAGCCCGTTCCCACCTGACGGTGCCCCTGACCTCAGGGCCCCCCGCCTTCACCGGACTTCTTGGATGGGACTTCTTCGCTTGGCGCTGGATGCCCCTCGGACTTCTCGCGCCGGGTCCCCCCTTGGACTGGCGCTGGATACCCCCTGGATCTCTTGGATCGGCGCTGGATCCCCTCTTCCTTGGAGCTCCGCGCGGGCTTCTTGGATTGGCGCTGGGCCCCCCTCCCCGAGGCGCGGAGCGCGCCAGGGTCGGCGCCGGAGGCGCCGCCAGAGGGCCCAGCGCCATTCTCCAGAAAATCCGCGCGGAGCTCCGAAAAGGTTATGTTCATGCTGTCTGACGCTCGGGAACGCCGACGTGACAAGTTGATGCTGTCTTCTTCGATTCATGCTGAAGGCTGCTCGCTTTCGCCAACCCTTCGCCAGGACAGCGGTTTTCAATGGCCAGCCCTTCAGCATGCAAGGAGGGGTGCCCCCGCACCTTGTCACCTTGGCAGCGACGACGACGACGAAATTCGCGCGGACCTCCGCCGACGGTCTATGCTTGGATGCTTGGGAATGGGCACCAGCACCAATCCAGACGGCTGCCTCCACTGGGGGAGATGATCCTAGATTATGGTGTTAGTGGTTCGACCGCCTAGGACACCGAATCTTACCACCATCGCGGGGATCATCTTCCCTCGGTGGAGGCACGCCGCCGATATCTGTGTTGGTGCCAACCTCTAGGCCTCTGATATCCCGATGCAATCATTACTATTCTAAGAGAGGTGGGGGTGACGCCTGCGGTCCAGAGGCCACGCCTTCTAACACATAAAAAACTGGAAAACGGGCATGCGCGGCGAATTCACACCTCCTCCTCCTCCTCCTCCTCCTCCTCCTCCTCCCGCCCCTCCTTCGCCCTCCAGCTTCTGGTCCTCCTCGCCGCCCGACCCCCTAGTCCTCCTAATCTAACTACTCCTCTAGCTCCTCCTACTCCATCATCATAATAATCATCATGATCCATCATCATCATCATCATCACTGCCATCATCATGATCTGCCTCTATCACATCGCTCCTTCTCTCCTCCTTCTCTTTACTTCCCCGGTCCCCCCTCCAACTCCTCCTCCTCCTCCCTCCTCCCCTTCCCCTCCCTCCCTCCCCCTCCTCCTCCCTCCTCCACCTCCTCCTTCTCCTCCTCTCAGTCCCCCTCCTCCTCCTCCTCCTCCTCCTCGTCCCCCTCCTCTTCCTCCTCCTCCTCGTCCTCCTTCTCCTCTTCCTCCTCCTCCTCCTCCATTCCCTCTCCATTCCTTATCCTTATAGATAACTCCTCTCTGTCGCACCCCGAGGCCAGATTTTAGGGTGGGCCGGGCGTTTCTCCTGAGACGTCCTCATCACTTATGACTTTGAAGCTAAAAATGTGAAAACAGCTTCACAAATGGAGGGCGGATCGTTTTCAAAATGTGGCTCTCGCCTCAGCGCCGCGCACACTTGCCTTGCAAAGTTGCAAGAACTTCACGGATTGAGGGCGGATGGTGTTCAAGATGTGGCTCTCGCTTTAGCGCCGCGCACATTCGTTATACACATTGGCAAGAGCTTCACGGATTGAGGGCGGGTCGTTTTCAAAATGTGGCTCTCGCCTTAGCGCCGCGCACATTCGTTATAAACAAGTGCAAGAGCTTCACGGATTCATGGCGGGTCGTTTTCAAAACGTGGCTCTCGCTCTTAGCGCCGCGCACATTCGTGTTTAAAATTGCAAGAGCTTCGGGATTGAAGGCAGATCCTTTTCAAAATGTGGTTCCCGCCTCAACGCCGTGCACATTCCATTTCAGAGAATGTGCACGAGCTTCACGGATTGAGGGCGGTTCCTTTTCAAAACGTGGCTCTCGCCCTGGCGCCGCGCACACTCGGTTTAAGAATTTGCAAAAGCTTACGGATTGAGAGCGGGTGGTTTTCAAAATGTGGCTCTCGCCTCAGCGCCGCGCACATTCATTTTAACCAATTGCAAGAGCTTCGCGGATTGAGAACGGGTGGTTTTCAACATGTGGCTCTCGCCTCAGCGCCGCGCACATTCATTTTAACCAATTGCAGAATTTTCGCGGATTGAGGGCGGGTCGATTTCAAAATGTGGTTTTCGCTTTAGCGCCGCGCACATCCGTGTTTAAAATTGCAAGAACTTCACGGATCGAGGGCAGTTTGTGTTCAAAATGTGGTTCCCGCCGTAGCGCCGTGCACATTCCATTTCAGAGGATGTGCACGAGCTTCACGGGTTGAGGGCGGTTCCTTTTCAAAACGTGGTTCTCGTTTTTAGCGCCGCGCACACTCGGTTTAAGAATTTGCAACAGCTTCACGGATTGAGAACGGGTGGTTTTCAACATGTGGCTCTCGCCTCAGCGCCGCGCACATTCATTTTAACCAATTTCAGAATTTTCACGGATTGGGGGCGGGTCGACTTCAAAATGTGGTTCTCGCCTTAGCGCCGCGCGCGCTCGTCATAAACATTTGCAAGAGCTTCACGGATTGAGGGCGGGTCGTTTTCAAAATGTGGTTCGCGCCTCAGCGCCGCGCACTCCCCATGGGGCCACGAAGCGCTGCCCTGGGTGGGGGAACCGCATGCGAACCCCCTCCACCGGGGCCGTCGGCGGAGCTCCCTATGGGGCCACGAAGCGCTGCCCTGGGTGGGGGAACCGCATGCGACGCCCCCCACTGGGGCAATCGGCGGAGCTCCCTATGGGGCCACGAAACGCTGCCCTGGGTGGGGGAACCGCATGCGACCCCGCCCCCCCCCCACTGGGGCCATCGGCGGAGCTCCCTATGGGGCCACGAAGCGCTGCCTTGGGTACGGGAAACGCATGCGACCCCCTCCCCCGCTGGGGCCATCGGCGGCGCTCCCTGTGGGGCCTCGAAACGCTGCCCTGAGCTGGGGAACCGCATGCGACCCCTTCCATTGGGGCCATCGGCGGAATTCCCTGTGCGGACACGAAACGCTGCCCTGGGTGGGGGAACCGCATGCGACCCCTCCCCACTGGGGCCATCGGCGGGGCTCCCTATGTGGCCACGAAGCGCTGCCCTGGGTGGGGGAACCGCATGCGACCCCCCCTTCCCCCCACACTGGGGCAATCGGCGGAGCTCCCTATGGGGCCAGGGGCCACGAAGCGCTGCCCTGGGTGGGGGAACCGCATGCGACCCCCCCAACGGAGCCATCGGCGGAACTCCCTATGGGGCCACGAAGCGCTGCCCTGGGTGGGGGAACCGCATGCGACCCTCCCCCGCTGGGGCCATCGGCGGAGCTCCCTATGGGGCCACGAAACGCTGCCCTGGCTTGGGGAACCGCATGCGACCCACTCCACGGAGGCCATCACTGGAGCTCCCTATGGGGCTGCGAAACGCTGCCGTGGGTGGGGAAACCGCATGCGACCCCCCCCACTGCGGCCATCGGCTGAGCTCCCTATGTGGCCACGAAGCGCTGCCCTGGGTGAGGGGAACCGCATGCGACCCCTTCCATTGGGGCCATCGGCGGAGCTCCCTATGGGGCCACGAAGCGCTGGCCTGGGTGGGGGAACCGCCATGCGACCCCCCCCCCCCCCCCCCCCCCTTCCACGGGGGCCATCGACCCCCCCCCTCCGCTGGTGCAATCGGCGGAGCTCCCTATGGGGCCACGAAGCGTTGCCCCAGCTGGGGGAACCGCATGCGACCCCCCCACACTGGGGCCATCGGCGGAGCTCCTTATGGGGCCACGGGGCGCTGTCCTGGGTGGGGGAACCGCATGCGACCCCCCCCACACTGGGGCCATCGGCGGAGCTCCCTATGGGGACACGACGCGCTGCCCTGGGTGGGGGAACCGCATGCGCCCCCCCCCACTGGGGCAATCGGCGGAGCTCCCTATGGGGACACGAAACGCTGCCCTGGGTGGGGGAACCGCATGCGACCCCCCCCCACTGGGGCCATCGGCGGAGCTCCCTATGGGGCCACGAAGCGCTGCCCTGGGTGGGGGAGACGCATGCGACCCCCCCCCCCCTTCTGGGGCCTTCGGTGGAGCTCCCTATGGGGCTACGAAACGTGTGAGAGGTGCGCCGAGAGGAGGGGGAGGAGGGAGGAGGGAGAGGAGGGGGAGGAGGAAGGAGAGACGCGGGGCACCGTCTCTTCAAAACGAGGACCCAACACCACAGGATGGTTGGGAACAAGTTTCAAGAGTTTCACGGATTCCCATGATCAACGTACCTGAAATGGTGTTTGGACAAATTCAAGATTACGCGGGCGCAACACATATGTTGATTCGCGGTGTTGAAAGTCAAAACAAAAACGCTCGGGAACGATTCCGGATCGTCAAGGCGCAGCAGGCAGGTTGATACGTGGCGTTGAAATCCCGAGAGCAATGTCCTGGCATGCTTTAGGATCTTGAAACTGTTGTTTTCCAACGAGGCAGCGCCCTCAATGGCAATGAACTGTTGTGGGGGCCTAGGAAGAGGGAGCTTGGAGGGAGGGTGAATTCCAACATCGTTGATGACTCTCGGTTGTACACTGGTCCTCCTCCTCCTCCTCCTCTTCCTCCTCCTCCTCCTCCCGTTCCTCCTCCTCCAACTCCTCCTTCTGGTCCTCCTCGCCGCCCCCTCCTCCTCCTCCTCCTCCTCCTCCTCCTCCTCCTCCTCTTCTTCTTCTTATTAGTCTTACTATTCTTCTTATTCTTCTTCTTTTTATTACTATTATTATTATTCGTCTTATTATTCTTCTTCTTCGTCTTATTTTTCTTGTTCCTCCTCCTCCTCCTCCTCTTCCTCCTCCTCACCACCTCCTCCTCTTCATCTTCCTCCTGGCCCCCTCCTCCTCTCCTCCCTCCCCTCCTCCTCCTCCTCTCCTCCTCCTCTCCCTCCTCTCTCATCCTCATCATCATCATCATCATCATCATCATCATCACCATCATCATCATCATCATCATCATCATCATCATCATCATCATCATCATCATCATCATCATCATCATCATCATCATCAGCATCATCAATAATCATAATTATCATCATCAGCAGCATGAGCATCAGCATCAGCATCAGCATCATCAGCATCATCAGCATCAGCACCAGCACCAGCACCAGCACCAGCATCATCATCATCATCATCATCATCATCATCATCAGCATCAGCATCATCATCATCATCATCATCATCATCATCATCATCATCATCATCATCATCATCATCATCATCATCATCATCATCATCATCACCATCATCATCATCAGCATCAGCATCAGCATCATCATCCTCATCACCATGATCATCATCATCATCATCATCACCATCCTCATCCTCATCCTCATCCTCATCCTCATCATCCTCATCCTCCTCCTCCTCATCATCATCATCATCATCATCATCATCATCATTATAATCATTATCTAAACGACCACCCTTCGGGTGATAAGGAGGTTGTGCGGGGGGGGGAGAGGGGGGGAACCAACATCTGACTAAATCGATCTCACTATCGATCTCACTCAACGGGACACCACAGGACACCACGGGACACTTGTCGATCTCACTGTCGATCTCACTCAACGGGACACACCACGGGACACCTGTCGATCTCGCTATCGACCTCTCTTTTTGGGACACCACGGGACACCTCGGGGCACCACATCGATCTCAATATCGATCTCACTATCGATCTCACTCAACGGGACACCACGGGACACCTGTCGATTTCACTATCGATCTCTGTTTTCGGGACACCATGGGACACCACGGGACACCTCGGGGCACCACATCGATCTCAATATCGATCTCAGTATCGATCTCACTCAACGGGACACCACGGGACACCACGGGACACCGCGGGGCACCGCGAGCCATCGCCGGACGGACGGACGGGCGGGAGGGGGATAATAATTTGTCTTGACTTCGCCCTAACAACGGCGGACACCACGGGACACCACGGGACACCACGGGACACCGTGGGACACCGCGAGCCACCGCCGGACGGACGGATGGACGGGCGGGTGAGAATCATTTGTCCTGGATTCGCCCTGGCAACGGCGGGTTATTCCTCTCGCGCGCCCACGCAGCTTCGCCTCGCCCGCACACACGACACGAACGAAACGAAACGATTTCCCAGTTGGGGGTCTCCGTTCCACTCCGATCTCACCCCCCAACCTCCGATCATCAGCATCATCATCATCACCATCACCATCACCATCATCATCATCATCATCATCATCATCATCATCATCATCATCATCATCACAACCAGCAGCATCATCATCATCAGCATCAGCATCAACATCAACATCAGCATCAGCATCAGCATCAGCATCAGCATCAGCATCAGCATCAGCATCAGCATCAGCATCAGCATCATCATCATCATCATCATCATCATCATCATCATCATCATCATCATCATCATCGTCATCCTTCCTGTCCCCCTCCTCCTCCTCCTCCGCCTCCTCCTCCTCCCGGCCTCCTCCTCCTCCTCATGCTTCTCCTCCAGCCTCGAGGAGATAGCGACGACGACGACGACGCGGTCACGCCCCCCCCCCTCGCATGGGGGATCGGGAACCTCTTGTTCCCATTAGATCTGACAGCCCCAGCATGTCGGTTGGGAATCGGGTCGGAAAATCATGTCGTCGAAGATCTGGGACCCCTTTCCACCGGCCGGGTTTTTATCCCTGCTCGTCTCTTGAAGGTCCTGGGACCTGGCGAGGGCCCCCAGAGGCCGAAAACTGCCAACAACAACAACCCGCCGTGATCGTCGGGTTAAACAAACGGTCAAGAAGGCCAAGGCCATATCGTCGGAGATCTGGGACCCCTTCCCCCTGGACTGGCTATTCATCCCGGGTCGTTGCTTGACGGTCCTGTGCCCTGGCGAGGGCCACCTGAGGCCGAAGACTACCAAACACCACCCGTCGTGGTCGTCGGAGCCAAAAGAGTCAAGACGGCGAAAGCCACATCGTCTGAGATTTGAACGATTTCGCAAGTACGGCGGAAATGCACTTTCCAAGTTTCTTCGGTATCGATGTCCGCCCTTCTTTGCCGTCGCTGTTTCAGCGGTACCCTTGCGAGGATATCCGCCCTACTACTACTACGAAGCGAGCATTTCCACCCTGCTTGTTCGCATCGTTTGGGGTTCATTCCCGAGACACTTGAACTCCATTTTTCTCATTGGCGATCACGGCCATGACCGGCCCCGCCCACCCCCTCCTCCCCCCCTGGTCGCATCACGCCGCGTGGCCCATTCCTGAGCATTCACAGGCAACGCCGGCGCGAATCGTGACGCGACCGGCACCCCTATGCCCCTCCCCACAGCCACTATCGCCAGGGAACAAGATCGCCTCATTTGAAATAGGAAAACCAAAGAACGGCAGATCCAAAGTCGGGGACCTCTTTGGTGTCTGTTCCATGGGAGCCTGCGTGGCCCCGGGCGCTGTCCAATTTGAGCCTGAGCTGGGCCAAGCTTGAATCACATGTGGGACCGGATTCGGGCTGGATGTGGAACAGATCCGCACCTCCACAAGGGAGACGAGAAGAACGAGGGGGAGGGGGAACAGGAAGGGCGAGGAGGAGCAGGGGGCAGGGCCAAATGCGGCCCGAATGCAGGAAGGGCTGATTTCAAGCCGCCACCCAAGGCTCCGATGCACAGACATCGAAGGGATCCACTCCCCGACGGCCCCTGGAGGTCTGGACCACTTCAGAGGACCGGGTCTTCATCCTGAGCCGTTTTTGCAGTCCCAGGGCCCGTTGAGGGCCCCAGGAGGGCCAAAACAGCCCAAAACCTGCCGCCTCGTGCTCGGCTATCGTGTAAAGCTCCTTGGGAGGAATAGCTCGCCTCCTCGTGGCGTACGGTGGGCCGCTTGTTGCCGCGGATGGTGGAAGAATGCTCCTCCTGCTCCGTCCTGTGCCTCCTCCTGCCCCTCCTCAAGAGGAGCAGCAAGGAGGAGGGAGCAGGCAGCAGAGATCTCTGGCTCCGGAGCCGCGGATCTCTGGGTGCATTGCTGCCCTCGACGGCGGCGGCGTGCGTGCGGGTGCTCGCCGCCGCCGCCGCCTCGCAATAGAACGACGACAACGTCGTCGTCGTCCTCGTCGTCGTCATAGCCGTTGTCGTCGTCGTCGTCGTGATCGTGATCGTGATCGTCGTCGTCGTGATCGTCGTCGTCGTCGTCGTGGTGATCGTCGTCGTCGTCGACGTCGTCGTGATTGTCGTCGTCGCCGTCGTCGTCGCCGTCGTCGTCGTCGTCGTCGTCATAGCCGTCGTCGTCGTCGTCGTCGTCGTCGTCGTCGTCGTCGTCGTCGTCGTCGTCGCGACGACGACCCGAAATCGAGAATCTCCTCCCTGACGGCCCAACTGCCACGGGGCGGCACGGGCCGAGGCTTCGCCGCGGTCAGCGCACCGCGAGCTCCTCGCTGTCGGGGGGTGCGCCGCCGCCGCCGTCTACGTCGACGTCGTGTGTCGAGGGAGGAGGGGGAGGAGGAGGAGGAGGAGGAGGAGGAGGAGGAGGAGGAGGAGGAGGAGGTCGAGGAGAGGAGGAGAAGGAGGAGGAGGAAGAGGAGGAGGAGGAGGAGGAGGCGGACGGGGCGGACGGGGGAGGAGGAGGTAGAGGAGAAGGACGAGGAGGAGGGAGGAGGAGGAGAGGAGGAGGGGACGGGAGGAAGATGAGGAGGAGGAGGAGAAGGATAAGGATGAGGATGAGGAGGAGGAGGAGGAGGAGGAGGAGGAGGAGGAGGGGGACCGGGAGGAGGAGGATGATGCTGCTGCTGGTGGTGGAGATGATGATGATGATGATGAGATGATGATGATGATGATGATTGATGATGATGATGATGATGATGATGATGTGATGATGATGATGATGATGATGATGAGGAGGAGGAGGAGGAGGAGGAGGAGGAGGAGGAGGAGAGGAGGAGGAGGAGGAGAGGAGAAGGATGAGGAGGATGAGGAGGAGGAGGGAGGAGGTGGCCGGGTAGGAGGGGGGAGGAGGAGGAGAAGGAGGAGGAGGAGGAGGAGGAGGACGAGGAGGAGGAGGAGGACGAGGAGGAAGGGGGAGGAGGGGGATGGGAGGGGGCGGAGGGGGATCGGGGGGGGGAGGGCAGAAGGAGGAGCGGGCGGAGAGAGGAGGGGTAGGAGGGGATCAGGGGGAGGAGGAGAGAGGGCCGAGATGGAGGAGGATGGGTGGAGGAGGGGAGGAAGGCAGGAGAGGGAGGGGGAGGGGGAAGAGAGGGGGAGGAGAGGGATGGCAGGAGGGGGAAGAGAGAGGGAGCAAGGAAGGCAGGCGGGGGAAGAGAGGGGGAGGGAGAAGGCAGGCGGGGGAGAGGGGGAGGATAGAGACGAAAAAGGAGCAGAGGAGGGTGGCGGGGAAAGGGGATTGCTACAGAAGAAGAAGGATGACGAGGAAGAGAGTGGGAGGAGGGGGGGGAGCACCTGCAATCATAATATCCATTGGGAGGGGGGAGCGAAGGAAGAGAAGGATGGTGAGAAAGACGAGGAAGAGAAGCAGGAGGAGGAGGAGGAGGAGGAGGAGAAGGAAGAGGAAGAGGAGGAGGATGAGGAGGCAAAACAACGACAAGGTCGAATCGGCCAGGGAAATCTGTAAGATATCTCCTCGTTGACTCGATCCGCAATTAGCCGTTCTGCCTGAGCGCCCGATTGCTCTGGCTACTCTGGGGGAGATGGAAGCAACGCACAACTCCTTTGTTCTTCCGTGCGACAGCCTGGGATAGAGACATCGCATACTTCGCTAAAGATTTGCAGCTTGAATCGCTGGCCAGGCGACTAAGAGACCCATTCGCAAAGTGCTTGCCAGAGTTTCGAGCCGCCAGCTCGCAAAGACCAGGACGCGACAGGCAGTGGCGAATGCTACCCTACCCACCCTCGCATCCGAGAAGGAGGGCGAGAAGCAATCTTGGAAGGATTGGGCCCGAGATGGGGATCGGGAGGGGACGAGGTGGGGCCGTGGGGGACAGGAGGCGAGGAAGGCAGGAGGAGGAAGACGACGGCGAGGTGGAGGAGGACGACGGCGCTGAGATCCGACGTTGCAAAAAAACATCGCGAAACATGACGACTGGAACACTAGACACTAGACCAAATCTGCCTGCGGCATTTTTCAAGCGGGACCAGCAGCCGTGCGAAAACGCTCGGAGTAAAGACATCGCAACGCCGACTGGACAGTGGCGACGACGATGGACTTGAGGAGGGATACGACGGCGAAAAAGATCTGCGGAAACCAACATGTAATTACCGGTAACGCTCTGCTCCCCGGACCTCCCCTGGGGTGCGCTCTGACTAGAACTTCGAGGAAGAATCCATCCGTGGCGACAAAAGCTCCCCAGGATGAGGAGGAGGAGCAGAGGATTCAGGAAGAGGAGGAGGAGGAGGAGGAGGAGGAGGAGGAGGAGAAGGAGGAGGAGGAGGGGGGTGGAGTAGGAGAAGGAGGGGGCAGGAGGAGTAGGAGGAGGATGGAGGAGAGAGGAGGAGGGAAGAGGAGGAGGAGGAGGAGGAGGAGGAGGAGGAGGAGGAGGAGGAGGAGGAGGAGGAGGAGGAGCTCCCCCCTCTGATCGAGGGCTCCAGGGCTCGAGGGCTCATGGCTTTTGGGCGATACCTCGGGCCTCCGGCGCCTGCTCCGGGACGAATCGGGGTACCCGTGGAAAACGCTCTCGGCGAGGCGCAGCTGCTGGAAGGCGCCCCGAGGCCGGAAAACCGTCGAGAACCGGCCAGAGCGCCCGAAAACCTCGATGTCTCCCCCCCCCCCCCGCCCAGAGCCGGTACACAGAGGCCTCCTAGATGGGGTCGGAGTAGATGGGGTCGAAGGATCGCGCCGCATCGCCGATACATCGGCGAGGCATCGGCGATGTATCCATCGTCGACGTGGGCGATGCATCGGCAACGTCGACGTGGAGCAAATCGGGCTCCACATCGAGAAGCATCGCCGATGCATCGTCGATGCGGCGCGATGCTCCGAGCCCGTGTACTTGGACCCCATCTGGAAGGCCTGGATACAGGAGGTCGTCGTCGAACGTAAGATGATACGATAACTCGGCTCTCCGGCGGCCGTTCGGGGCGATTCTGGCACCCCTGGAGCGCCCTCGGCGAGGCGCAGCCGCTGGAAGGCACCCCGAGGCTGGAAGACCGCCGCGAGCCGACGAAGACGCCCGAAGGCACCCGAAAACGCCCGACCCCCCTTCTGTCCTGTCCCCCCCCCGAAGACACGAAACGCCCAAAAACTTCCCGTCGCCGACGCTGTCCTCGTCGCCCCCCTCTGGCTCCTCGTCGCCAGCTTGGCTCTCGTCGCCGCCGGTGCCTACGCCGGCGGCGCCGCCGTCCGGGCCAGCTGCGGGGGCGGCGCCCTCCATGGGATGCACGGGAGGAAGGAGGAGGAGGAGGAGGAGGAGGAGGAGGAGGAGGAGGAGGAGGAGGAGGAGGAGGAGGAGGGGGGAGGAGGGAGGAGGAGGAGGAGAGGAGGAGGAGGAGGAGGAGGAGGAGGAGGAGGAGGAGGGAGGAGGAGGATGAGGAGAAAGAGGAGGAGGAAGAGGAGGAGGAGAAGGAGGAGGGGGGAAGAGAGGAGGAGGAGGAGGAGAAGAGGAGGAGGAGGAGGAGGAGGAGGAGGAGGAGGAGGGAAGGAGGACGGGGAGGACGGGGAGGAGGAGGAGGAGGAGGAGGAAGGAGGAGGAGGGGGAGGAGGAGGAGGAGAAGGACGAGGAGGAGAGGAAGAGGGGAGAGGAAGAGGAGGAGGAGGAGGAGGAGGAGAGAAGGAAGAGGGGGAGGAAAGAGGAGGAAGAGGAGGAGGAGGAGGAGGAGGAGAGGAGGAGGAGGAGGAGGAGGAGGGGAGGAGGAGGAGGAGAAGGACGGGGAGGACGGGGAGGACGGGCAGGAGGAGGAGGAGGAGGAGGAAGAGGAGGAGGAGGAGGAGGAAGTGGAGGAGGAGGAGGAGGAGGAGGAGGAGGAGGAGGAGGAGGAGGGGGAGGAAGAGGAGGAGGAGGAGGAGGAGGAGGAGGAGGAGGAAGAAAACATGGTATAAGCACATAATCATTCGGCGCTCCGCGCGGATTCCTTGGAGCTGAGCTGGACCTCCCTCCCTGGCGCGCGGAGCGCGCCAGGGGCGCGGCGCCGGAGGCGCCGCCAGGGGGCCCCAGCGAAGATTCAAGAAATCCGCGCGGAGCGCCAAAAGTTTATGTTTATGCCGTCTTTCTTGTTGGACGCAGGGAAAAAGAGCGACCGCAACCACATTGAGGACCGAGGACACACCCTGGGGGATGTCTTGCGGATGTCAAGAGCTCGTCGGAGCACCGACACCAACTTCGTGCTGACTGTGGTCGATGCGGCGTCCCAGGACGGCCAAGCCGACCACAACCACAGCCAAAGTGCTCACGTCGACGAGGTCGGTAGGTTCTTCCCCGAGGGGCCCTCCCGAAAAATCCATTCAGTTGTGGTTGTGGCTCTCTGTTGTGCATGGAACGTTGGGTCCACGCTGTGAAAAACAATCGCGACGTCGGAGTTTCGGGGGGACGTAAGACTCGGATTCGGGGGATTCGGGTTGGCCTGACGGGGCAATCATGAAAATGACGAAACCCAATCTGGAATGTGACGCAAACTTCCGCCGCAAACATCCAGCGAAAACTGGACCGTCAAAACCCAGGACGCGCTCGCCAAAAGACGTCGACAAACCCGAGTTCCGGCGTACTCGAGTCTTACGTTTCCCCGAGCTGAGGGCATAACAAATCCTCTTCGTCATCCTCCCCCCCTGCTCCTCGCGGCTCGCGGGGAAGTCGGATGACCCCTCCTCCCCCCCCCATCAGGAGTGGAGCCCGACACTGTGATGTGAAGACCTCTTCTCTCCTCCCTCCTCCTCCTCCTCCTCCTCCTCCTCCTCCTCCTCCTCCTCCTCCTCCTCCTCCTCCTCCTCTCCTCCTACTCCTCCTCTCCCCTCCCCCTCCTCCTCCTCCTCCTCCTCCTCCTCCTCCTCCTCCTCCCCGTCCTCCTCCTCCTCCTCCTCCTCCTCCTCCTCCTCCTCCTCCTCCTCCTCCTACTCCTCATCCTGCTGACGGCACAACAGATCCTCTTCGTCCTCCGTCATGACTTTACTCAATGCTTTGTCCCCCAGGAGCTCTCGACCCCGTCCCTCGGTCCGTTTGGTGTGCCGCGTGCCGTGTGTTGATGGCCCTTCAGGGCCTGCTGGACACCCTATGATCAGGTCGGGCATGTCCCCCTACAGGCGGATATTTGACGATTTTGCTGACTCAAAAAATACACCCCCATATGCTCAAACCTACACCCTGTAGAGGGACAGGTCCGACTTCACCCTAGGAACAAGGAGGGTACTGGAGCAGAGAATTGCAACAAAAAAACGGCGGTGGTGGAACGTCGGAGATCTGGGGAGGGGGCGCGCCCCGCCCTCTCTGGACAACGGGAACAGGAGGAGGAGGGGGAGGATGAGGAGGACGGGGGGGGAGGAGGAGGAAGAGGAGGAGGAGGAGGAGAAGGAGGAGGAGGAAGAGGAGGAGGAGGAGGAGTTTTTCCAGCAGTTTCAGTTCTCACGTGGTGAGGTTGGGGCGGGTCTGGGGCCGCCGCCACCTCAGAGGCCAGGTAGCACTTGTGGGCCTGGTGCTCCGAGATGTCCTTGTTCTTTCCTCTCTTTTCGCCCTCCTCAGCTTCTCCTCCTCTTCTTTCCCGGTTCAGCTTCCGCAGCTTTCTTTATTTAGCTTCTTTCAGCATGCGGAAGAGCGGGGCCATCTTTTCCCTTTCAGCTTTTCCGTCGTGGTCAGGTTCCTGTTATTTCAGCTCTTGTGGGTCCTCTTCTCGTGGCTTGGCTCCTCTTCCCGCTGCTCTTCTTTCCCCCATGTCACGGGGTAACTTCATTCTCCTGCGTCGAGGGGCTCACCTCTTGCTTCTGCGGCTTCGCTTTGTCTGGCTGCTCTTTTCTGGTGCCCTTCTTTGAAGCTCCCCGCCGAGCTAGGTGTTGCCACTTTCCTGGGTGTGTCAGTCCTTTTCGTCGTGCTCTCAGATCGTGCCGCGTTTGCACCTCTTGTCTTGCCGTCTGCTCCTGCGTCAAGGGGTTCTTTTATAGCTGTTTGTCTTTCGTTGCTCTGCGTGTCTGCTTTTTCCCTACCTAGGCTCCGCCTAGAAGGGTTCTTATTCTCTAGCTTAAAGGGGCCGGGCAGTGGAAAGCGCCCCGGGCGGTTCCCCCAGTCCCCGCCCCGCGGTTCCCCCAGTTACGCCCCCTGGGTTCACCCAGCTTAGCTTAGCTAAACTTAGCTAAGCTTAACTTAAGCTAAGCTAAGCTAAGCTAAGCTAAGCTAAGCTAAGCTAAGCTAAGCTAAGCTAAGCTAGGCTAGGCTAAGCGAAGCTAAGCTAAGCTTTTCTCATCCTAGCTTAGCTTAGCATAACTTAACTTAGCTTAGCTTAACTTATCTCATCTTAGTTTAGCTTAGCTAAGCTTAGCTTAGATAAGCTTAGCTTAGCTAAGCTTAGCCTAGCTTAGCTTATCGTAGCTTAGCCTACATTAGCATAGCTTTGCTTGCCTTAGCTTAGCGCAGCATGGCGCAGCGCAGCATTCGCACAACATAGCATAACATTGCCAATCATAGCATAGCATAGCATCGCAGAGCATAGCTCAGCATATAACATCATAGCATAGCATAGCATAGCACAACGCAGCATACCATAGCACATCATATCATAGCATATCATAGCACTGCTTATCACAGCACAGGGCAGCATATCATAGCATAGCACATCATAGCATAGCACAGCATAGCATAGCATCGCATATCATATCACAGCATAGCGCAGCATCTCATAACATAGCATATCATATCATAGATTAGCATAGCGCAGCATAGCACATCATAACATAGCATAGCATATCATAGCATAGCACATATGCAGGTGTGTATGTAAATGTAGCTGCCGGTGTAGATGTAGATGGTGCTGTCCTAAATGCTCCAACTCCTGGGTCGGGTCGCACTGGGATAATTGTTCTTCTTTTATTCATTTCGCCGAACTCCCAGTTCTTGCCGCTTTACTCTTTGCTTCTGGTTGTGCTTTGTGCTCACCACGTTTAACTTCTGCGCTTTCGGCATCCCTGCGCCAAGGCGCTTTGTCGCATTCGTGGGGTTCGTGGCCCGCGTCCTTCTCGCCGCGCTGCTCGAACTTGCCGCGCCCTCGTTCGCCCTTTTTCGCCGTGCCCCCAGTCCTTGCTGCTTTCTTGCCTGATTCCTCTCGTGCTTCTTCTTTACGTCCAGTGGCTTCGGCTTCCCCATTCCTCAGGTCCCCTGAGTCACGGGGATAGTCGTCTACATACTGTGTACTGGCCTCTCTTCTTTCGCCCCCATCGTCGCTATCATATTAGTATGTTAGTTCCTGCCTTTGTTGCTTTAGCTTTCTTCCTTTGGCTTCTTTCAGCATCTGGAAGAGCGGGGCCATCCTTTCTCTGTGCGCTTGTTCTTCAGGGTCGAGGCCTTTGTCATATTCCAGCATTTCTTCCTTTGGCTGGGCTCCTCTTCTCGCTGCTTTTCTCCCCTTGGCGTCTTTTGCTGCTCGTTTCCCCCCTCCGTCAAGGGGCCTCTGTCTTGTTGCCTCAGTCCCGCTTTGTCCATCTTTACTTCTTTGGTACCCTGCTTTGCTGTTTCTCGCCGAACTTGGTGGTGCTTCTTCACTGGGTTCGTCCGCCCATTCCGCTGTCCTGCACGTCCTTGCCGCCTTGGTGTCTCTGTTCCCCTATCGCCCCTGTGTCAAGGGGATCGCTCCTTATTGCCCCTGCGCCAAGGGGTTCTCTCTCATTTCTCTTCGTCCTGGGAGACTCTCCTGCGCGCTTGTCGTACATGGTGTATTTGATGTAAGCTGTACTTCCGTCCTTTTCGCCGAGCTCTCTGTTCTTGCAGCATTATTCACCGCTTCTGGTTCTTCTTTGGGATTGCCGCTTTTGTCGACTCCGTAGCTGGGGCCCCCTGTGCCAAGGGGCTTAGTCTCACCCGTGCACGTCGTAGCCTGCGTCCTTTTTGCCGAACTACCAGTGCTTGCCGCGTCTTCTACTGCTCTTTTCGCCGCAAACCAGGTTCTTGCTTGCTTCTCATCGTGTTTCCGATCTTCTGCTTTGGCAGATTCCACTTTTCCTCCCTCTACGTGTTGTTATGACTCCTGGGTTTGTTCAATGATCTGCTCCTTTCCCATCGAACTGCCAGTGCGCGCTGCTTCGTCTACCGTTCTTTCCGCCGTGCGTCCAGACAATTCCACTCCTGTTGCTTCGCTTCTGTCGCGTTGCTCTGGTCGTCCGTGCTGCTCATCATGTACTCCATGTAGCCAGCTCCTCAGCTTGTACTTCGCCGAACTGCACCCAGGCCGCCGTAGGCACATGTTACGCATCTTCTCCGACACATACTCTGCAGCCGCGCCGCCACACAGTCTGCATGCACATATTCTTTCCTTTGGGATTCACATTTGCGGGTGCGTCTCGTGCGAGGTGACCCCGTTGATGCATATCTGTGCTTCTACTGGTGCGGGAGGTCCTTGGCATCCTTCTGTCAGCCATTCACGAATATACTCCATCCCCGTCTTCTTGATGATCTTCTGCTAGCAGCGGGTACATTTCCATCCCTTCCCCTGTGCCAGCTTCTTCAGCGCGTGAGTGGCATTGAGGTTCAGATTGCGTCGGGATTTCGATCGCGTGCTTCCTTCCTTGTCTGTCCCTCTGCTTGGCTCTTTGTTCCCTACCTAGGCTCTGCCTAGAAGGGTTCTTACTCTCTTAGCTTTAAAGGGGCCGGGCAGTGAGAAACGCCCCGGGCGGTCCCACCAGTCCCCTGGGAACGGCCCCCCCCAGTCCCCTGGGAGCTTTAGCATTAGCTTTAGCTTTAGCTTTAGCTGTAGCTTAGCTTTAGCTTAGCGTTTCGCTTAGCTTTTCGCTTAGCGTTTAGCTTAGCTTTAGCTTAGCTTGAGCTTAGCTTGAGCTTAGCTGTAGCTCAGCTGTAGCTTAGCTTTAGCTTAGCTTTAGCTTAGCTTTAGCTTAGCTTTAGCTTAGCTGCGGCTTAGCTTTAGCTTAGCTTTAGCTTAGCTCTAGCTTTAGCTTAGCGTTACTGTTACTACTAATGCTGCTTTCCTAGGGGTTCCCACTCCTAGGTAGGGTCGCGCTGGGATAATCTTTCTCTTTTGGCTTCCTTTTTCCCTACCTAGGCTCTGCCCAGAAGGGTTCTTACTCTCTAGCTTAAAGGGACCGGGCAGTGGAAAGCGCCCCGGGCGGTTCCCCCAGTCCCCGCCCCGTGGTTCCCCCAGTCGCGCCCCCTGGGTTCCCCTAGCTCAGCTTAGCTTTAGTTTAGCTTAGCTTGGCTTAGCTTAACTTACCCTGGCTTAGCTTATCTTAGCTTAGCTTAGCATAGCTTATCTCCTCTTAGCTTAGCTTAGTCTAGCCTAGCTTAGCTTACCTTACCTTAGCTGACCTTAGCTTAGCTTAGCCCAGCTTATCTTAGCTAAACTTTGCTTATCTCATCTCAGCTTAGTTAAGCTAAGCTTAGCTTAGCTTAGTTTAGCCTAGTTTAGCTTAGCCTAACCTAGCTTAGCTTAATTTAATGTAGCTTGGCTTAGCCTAGCTTAACTTAGCTTAGCTTATCGCATAGTAGCTTATCTTAGCTTACCGCAGTTTAGCCTAGCTTAGCCTAGCTTAGCTTAGCTTAGCCTAGCTTAGCTTAGCTATCTTAGCTTAGCTTAGCTTAGCTTAGCTTAGTTTAGCTTAGCTTAGCTTAGCTTAGCTTAGCTTAGCTTAGCTTATGCTGCTTTCCTAGGGACTCCAACTCCTAGGTAGGGTCGCGCTGGGATAATCTTCTGGTGGTCTGCGGTCGATTGCCTCCTTTGTCGCTGTCAGGATTCTTTTGCGCACCATGCAAGCCGTCGCTCTTATCCACTCATAGTTGGCCATAGTCGAGCTCGGTATTGCGCGCAATGCTGCCCCTTTGTCCGCCACGTCGTCCGCTGCTTTGTTTCCAGCCCAGACTGCTCGTGGTATTCCCTTCGCTCTCGCCTCTTTCCGGTCCATGTGGCTGTTCGCGTGCATGGCGGTGATCTCTTGCTCGATGCCGCCTCTGTCTTTGATAGCTGTGCCAATGTTTCTCCAGATGTCCTGGTCGCCTCCCGTTCTGAGTGGTCTGTTGTGTCTCCCAATGTATCCGCCCTTCATGAGTATTTCGCTGTCCGTCCAGTACTCCAGCACTCCACTCGTGCTGGACATGGAACTCCAGAATGCCCATCGCTCCGCTATGTTGTTCGTCTGCATTGCTCCTGGGGGTGCGCCCAACTTTGCTGCCTTGATGGTGCGCGCGCCATCGGTCTCCTGCATGCTAGCCCAGCTCCACCCGCATCTTCGGTATCTTTGATTGTTGGAGTATTCTCCTCCAGAGACGTCGCCGCACCCTATGATGACGTGCAGCTGCTGATGCGCTCCTCGCTGATGCACTCGCCGATGTGTCTTTCTTCGCACTCCGTTTTGCACGGCTCAGGTGTTGTCCGCGCTCTTGGAAGTATCTCCCGTAGCCAGAACGCTGGGGCTGCGTCCGCTCCTTCGATTGCCCTAGCCCTGAGTCTTTCCGTCTTTTCGAAAATCTCGTCGTTTGATCTCTGGTTGCAGCTCCCCCCATATGCGGTGCGCGTCGGTCTCGATCTCCCCGGATTCGCACTTGTCGCCCGTGCCGCAGTGCTAGCGTGTACGCGATCTCGTCCATGTTCCCGCACATGCCGCCGTGAGTAGTGCTCCGTACTTCGGATGATCCCCTTGTTTTCGTAGTCGATGAAGGTGGTCTCGCATGTCTTGGCAATCAGCTCCGTTTTCGAGTCCTCTTCCCATGTAGTGCCCTGCAGCTCCTGCCCATAGTTGCCCGTCCAAAATTCCCATGATTTCGTCGAGGATGTCCGTTGGATCCCCGTCTTCTTCTCCTTCTGGGAACGACCGCAATTCACCGCGTGGGCTCAGCCACTTTGTTGGTCCTCTGGTGTCCCAGCCAAGCTCCCATAACGTGAGTATGATACCTCCCAGCGGTCCACGTCGCACTCTCCATCTATTTTGTGGTTTCTCTCTCCATATTCTAAAACAAATATTCGGCCATGCCCTTTTGATGTGATTCCTCAGCTCTGAGGAGTGGGACCAGACGTCGAATAATGCCTTGATCTGGCCTCTTACCACTGAACGCGCAGGATCATGACCTTCCAAAGCTAAAAATGTCGTAAGGCGTCTGCCAGCCCAGGGACGTCTTATCGCCTGCGCGTATTTGCGTCGCGCCTGCTGAAGAGCACGAGGTGCTAGTCCGTGACCGACTGCCCCGTGCGTCGTCGATGCCATTGCCCCTTGATTACATACCGGTCGCCGTGCTCGTAGGTTGGCTCTCTTCAACTTCTTCTCGACTTCACGCATCCGTTTGAAAGCACCTTTTAGCCTCTTGCCGCGCGTGTCTCTCTTGGTCGTGCCCTTTGCCGCTCTGTCGTGCCCAAGGTCTCTGCCCTCCGTCGCCGTCTGGATGTCGATCTTTACCTCCGCAAGCCTCTTTTGGATCTTCGTGCTGTCCTTGAAGCTCGTGGAGAAGAGCAATGATTTAGCCGCCGTATTGAGGCCATGTGCCTTTAGAGCGTCACGTAGTTCCCGCGTTGTCTGAACCATGCCATCAATAACTGCTTCCCTGCTTCCCGTCACTCTGATGCTGATGTCGTCGAACCACGCTCTCGGCGCCGGCTTGGGAATGCACAGATCCAGTCCAGTTATCCTTGCCAGTGCAGAGTACACAATAGTCTTTGCCGCATTGCTTGAATGCCGTAACCTGCAAGTATTGTTTTGCCCGCGTAAATTGGTAGTGAATATGCTGCCTTGCACCTGAGTGCTCGCGCAGCCGAATGCTGCAGCATTCGCATGAGTAATATTCTTGCCGAGAAGCCCAACTCCAATGCTGCTGCGATAACCCCGTCCTGCCCGCGGTTCTCATAGAACTTCTCGGTGTCCGCAAATAGGTTGCTGTTGTTGATCTCCATCGCGTCCATGCACTCGTCCGTGACGGCGCGTCGCAGCGCTTCCCGTAGACAGCTGTTGCCTTGTACTGCCGCACACCATTCTCTCTCCTGTTCCTTCGCCCATGATCTTACCCTCGGCCGACGCAGTAGCTCCCAGCATATTACCAGCTGCGGTGGAAGTGCCAGTGCCGTGCCCCCTTGCTCTGGCTTCGGCGTGACCATGACTACCGAACACAATAATTGCCATGGCCACATCATCCTCGCCTCGCACTCGTTGCACAGGTCCACGAGTGCCTGCCTTCCCTCTTCAGGGAGGCGGCGTATGTCACTGCATGCTATCTTATTGACTCCTTGCCCTTTGTCTGGCTCTCCTTTCAGCGCGGTATCCAGGTCGCCGAGCGCCCGTACCTGCGGGTCCTCCTGGCGCGCCAATCCCCTAAAGTACTCGAGGTTCTGACAGTGCCTCTCGTGGGGGTTGTCAAGGTCCGCCCAGGTTGCCTTGAACATCTCCGCTTTGAGGTCCACAGTCTCCGTGGGGCAGCATAACACTCCGCTTGACGTCGCTACTTCTTCTTCTTCGCGCCGTACAGGTGGTCTCGTTATCCTGTGCAGAATTCCCGGTTCCTTCTCCGCCATAGCCAACCATGTAGCATAGGTGCGGACTCCTTCACGTAGGTCCCTCTGTACTGTTGCCTGCCCCTGGATCTCCGCCTGCCACGCCATTCCCTCCAAAATCCCTGTGTCGACGCTCGTCAGGTTCCTCATGCGATGTGCCCATATTGGTAGATGCAGCTCCGCCGTCGGTGTCGCATTGTCAGCCCCTGGGATTCCTTCAAAAACCAATCGCCTCGCTGCCTTCACGAGCGCGTCGATGTGCCGCTCCGCTTTCCCCTCTTGTCTGTGCATGATCATATTGTAGAGGATTGCTTCCGTCCTGCTCCACCAATCCGCTCCCACACTGGCGTGCCATGTCCGTCTTTCTCCTTTCTCACGTGCGTTGACCGTCTCGCAAGATGTAGCTTTCCCTCTCCCCTTGCAGCGGCCGCGGTCCTCTAGGTCGATCTCGTAGCACATGCAGTAGGACGTCTCGAGCGCACCCATGGTTTTGTTGCACGTTCTGGCTAGAGCTCTTGCGCCTTCAGGGCCAGACTTGTAGGCCGCACTCGCTGAAATAAAGGATGGCGGTTCGTCCGCTTCATCTCTGGCGTGAATGATTGAGGCTGCATTCCATACTTCGTTCGTTCATTACCGCGGCGTCGGTCTTGCGCGTTGCCTCAACGGTGCGGTCCTCCAGCGGCTTGCTCGCACTGGTTGCCGCTCTTCCCAATATATTCTGGCAATTTGCGACGCGCGGGCGGGGTATTCCATCACTTGCATGGGCCTTCTCGCTCGCATATGGTATTTCATGCTCATCAATAGGGTTGTCCATCTCCCCGAGCTCGTCGCCGTAAGTAGCCTGGAACTCAATTTCCATGTCCTGCTCGTAGCGCGCCAGCCACTTCGCACGGGTCGACTTCTCCGCAACCGCCATCCTCCTCATACTCGATAATGTCGTCGAAGGGGTCCACTTCGTCGCTGTACATGTGGTTCACTGCCTGGCTGTGGGCTCTGATCCCGTGAGGCTCTGTCCGCGCGGGCTGGCCCTGATACTCGTTTCCACATCCTGTTCCAATAGTACTTCGCCCAGGCGAGGTCCCCCGACTCTGCCACTCGCTGTGTTCGCGGTTCTCCTGGCATCTGCGGGCTGGGCCCTCCCCCTCGTGTTCCGACTGGCGGTGCCCCAGGGTAAGGGTCCGCTCTGGTACTGACGAAGTCCTGTCTGCCACGACGTTGGTCGCGCAGTCCGCGTCATGCACTCTGGGCTCGTCAGGGGCCTCCGCCGTTGAGCCCGTCTTCCCGCCCTGCATCGCTGGGCGTCTGCTCCAGCCGTATGGCCTCGAAGCTTCCCGCCTCGCGCAGTCCGGGCCCCCCTCTCTGTTCTCCGTGATCGCCTCGAAGTTGGCGGTGTCTCCGTGTCCTGCTGCGGCTGCTTCTTCAGCTTGCCGCTTCGCTTGTGCTGCTGTCTTCTGGCGTTGCCTCTTGCTGTTCGGGTTGGGCGTTCTCTTGGGCCTGGGCGGGCGGGGGAAGGCCGTCGGGGGTTTCAGCTGTCTGCGCTTCGTCGATGCCCCTTCTCCGCGCAGCTCTGTCTTCAGCGCGATGTGAGGTTTCCACTGCGCATCGAGGATGGGCTCGATACTCTTCGCGAATTTCTCGGCCCTGGCATCGACGATGGCAAAATCAATGCTCGACTCCGCGTCGCCGGGGAAGCATGCGCCATCACCCTCTGGGACCGTGATCGCTGCCTCGGCTCCCGTAGCTTTGGCCCATCCCGACTTCCAAAACGCATCTGGGGCGTGATTGAAATCTCCACAACTGAGCCACGGCAAATCCGCAGCTCTCACACAAGCTGCCAATGAAGCTAATTTTCTTGAATTGATGCCCACCTGTAGGGAGAAGTCGGCGTCCAAATAAATACGAATAACCCATGATGTGAACCCTTTCATGCGCCGTGCCCCTGGCGCCCAGTCGCACATGTCGTAGTCGCACTGGTTTCCTTCCATCATGTTTGCGGTTGCCTGAGATACCGGATCTTTGGCTGCATGTCTGAAGAACGTCGCTTGATGATGCCCCTTCATCAACGTGGCTGTTCCCCCGCATGAGCCGCCCGCTGATCTCGTGCTCTCGCGAGCCCCCGCGAAGCAAGCTTTGAAGCCCTCCTTCGTCAGCCTCGCTTCAATCTCTTCTACCTTGTCGACTGTGACGTGTGTCTCCTGAATAGCGAAGGCGTCGAACTCCCTCCTGTTCGCCGAACGCATGAGCCACGCGTGCGCAGTCGGTCCCCATGTCGTTATGTTGGCGACGCACAGGCTGCGCGCGCGGGGGCCGCCGTCGTCGCGCTTCCGGCGGCCTCCCTGCGCCGCAACCTAGCTGGCGGCATCTGCCCTTGCTGCCCTTGCCGCCTTCAGGATCTCGTCGATGTCGTCCGCGTCCGTGACTTCTTCCTTCATGTCTTCTTTCATCTCCTGCTCTGGTTGCTGCAGCTCCACCTTTGCGCCTCCATCGCTCTTCCTCTTCTTTGCCGCCTGTGTGATCGCTGTCCTCTGCTCAGCCGCCTTTGCTTTTGCGATCTCCAAGTGCGTCTTCAGCTGCCCTGCGAAGGATGCCGCGTTTGCCTTCAGCTGCGCGACCACCTCCTGCTTTGCCTTCTGGATCGCCATCTTCCCCTCGTCGTCCAGGTCCGCGTCGTTGATGCCCAGGGCGTCGTCCACTTCCCTCAGGTCTCCTTCCGCCAGCTCCGCCACGTCTGAGGAAAGGAGCTGTGCCAAAACTCCCTGAGGTGGTACGGTCTTGCCCTCTGCCTGGATACCCTCGATTTCCACCTCGATGTCGACCACTTGTGCTGCGTGCTGGTGTACTTATGCTTTGAGTGTTGCCATCTTCTCTTCAGCTTTCTTCAGCTCTTCGCGCTTCCAATTATAGTTTCTAATCGCCTTCTGTAGTCTGGTTGCCGCTTCCGCCAGGCGCACTGCTTTTGGCTTCCTCTCTGGTGGGGGTGTGGCCGCCGCCGCGACCTGGCTTGCCATCCCATTCAGTTGTCGAACGAGTTGATCTCCATTGTGTACGGCCATACTCTGGAATGAATTCGTCATCCTGCTCACTGCCGTTGCGGATGTCTCCGCTGCTTTGCCTCATGTGCTTTTGCCTTTCCAGCCTGCTCCTCCTTTGCCGCTCTTGCCGAAGCCCTTGTCCTTGCCGCTTTCGTGGTCGAACTTCTTGTCATTGTTGCTCCAGTCGTTCCACTCGTCCTCCCACTCCAGCTGCTTGACATACTGCGGCTTGGCGATCTTCGCGGTGCAGGTGCAGGTCCAGCTCATGAAGCTCAGCTTGCTATGGTACCACCACTCGTTGCACTTCTTGCATACTGAGCACTGGTCCTTCATCTGCTGCGACTTCGTCATGCCCTTTCTGCTGTCCCTTCCCCATTGCAGGTGGAGTACTTCCGTGGTGCTGTCGTAGCAATAGTTTGTCGGCTTCAGCCCGTAGCCGATGTCTCGATGCCGCCCTTTCCCTGCGCAGTCTCCTGTGCCACGCTGGCGAGGGCGATCGCTCGCGGCCCGTGGCGCCTTCGGGGCGCGCCGCGCGGCGGCGTTGTGGCCGGTTTCCTCGGGCAGCTGCGCCCGCTCGAGCCGCCACCTAAGAGGAGGAGGAGGAAGAGGAGGAGGAGGAGGGAGGGGGACGAGGAGGAGGAGGAGGAGGAAGAGGAGGAGAAGGGGGAGGATGTCCCGACCGATCCCGGATCGTTCCTCATCGGCCCCGCGGACCCTTGAACTGGCCCCCAAAGACTGAGAACTGTGGGAAGTAAGACGAAACCAGGACCAGGACAGAATCGGAACGGGATACATCGGATAGATCTCTGATGTCCTCTGGTTCTAGAGAGTATACCAGGCGTTGCGGCCGTTCCAGAGCGCTGCAGGACGCTCTGAAAGCATTCTGGAAAGCGTTGAAACGAATTATGAAATACCCCGCCCGAGTAGAAGGACAACAAACACCATGAACATACACTTTCGGAGCTCCGAGCGGATTTCTTCGATCTGCGCTGGACTCCCTCCTTGGCGCACGGAGCGCGCCAGAGGATGCGCTGGAAGCGCCGCCAGGGGGGTCCTCGCACCGATATAAGAAATCTGTGCGGAATTCCGACAGTTGAGCAACGAAAAGAAATGGGTATTACGCGAGATAAAATAGCGACCTTACGCGGTCGCTTACGCGGGCCGCCAGCGCGGCACGATACTACATCGGAAACGGATGCGCTTACGCGCGACCTTACGCGGGTTACGCGCCAACGTCGGCGCAGACGACACCGCTTTTGCTCGCGTCGCTGAGTTGGTGGTTATGCCGATTTCTCTCTCTCTCTCTCTCTCTCTCTCCCTCTCTATACCTCGCTCTCCTTCGAGCAACTGCTGGGAGCGATTTACGTTTGCCTCCGCCCGACGAAGGCCTCCGCCTCGTGCTGCTCAGGGCGCTGGGTGCCCTGGCCCTTCCGCGCCTTCAACTCCAGGGGGGGGAACTCGAAGCCGGCGCCCAGGGGCCAGGCCAAGTCGGCGCCCGTGGTGCTGGCCTGGGCACAACGCCAGGCCGGGCCGAGAGGGAACGCTCGGGGGGGACCGGCTTCCCAGACCTTCTCGCATTAAGAACAAATCCGCCGACTCCTTGGGGCGACGGCGTGTGAGATGCTTCCCCCTCCCCAAACCCCTCCCCCGGGAGCCCGGTCCGGCCGGTTTGGAGGGGGGGGAGGGGGAAAGTGACGGCCGCACCCTTGGAGTCTCAGGGGACCCAAAACGGGCCAAGAGAGTTCCAAGAGGCCCCCCCGGACGGTCCAAGAGGGCTACGAGTCGCCGAAAGATCGCTCCAAGACGCCCAAGATTGCCTCCAGACGGCCCCAGAGGCCCCCAAGACGCCCCAAGAAGCCACCAAGAGGCCTTCCAAAAGCAAAAATCGTCCCATTCCCGAGGGGAAAAATTATATTTGTAGCACATTCGCCTTCTTGGGCTTTCACGAGGCCCACAACGGCCCAAGAAGCCTCCAAGATCGACCCACGATACCCCAAGAGGCCCCCAAGAGGGCTCCAAGACGGCCCAAGAGGGCCCAATGACAGCCCCAGAAACCTCCAAAACGGCCCAGGAGGGCCCCAGGACGGCCCCAAAAGGAGGCCCAGAGGGGGAACCCGAATGGACGTTTCGAGCAGTCGGCCCCGAAAAAACCTGAGGAGGCGCTAAGACCTCCAAGAGGCTCCAACCCCGAAAACAAAAGAAGCCCCTCGAGGCCTCAACACGGCCCCCAAGAAGCATCAAAAGCGCTGCCAGGAGAGTCCAAAGAAACCCAAGAGCAAAGCCGCGATCCGCCAACCGCCCCCGACGAAATCCCACGAAACTGAAACCCAAAGATTCCACAGAAATCGCGCGCGCGCGTTCCGCAAACTCTGCTTTTCACTTTTACTGCCGCCCCAAGGGGTCGGCGGTGCGGCGTCAGCCAATGGATCTTCTGCGAGACGCTCGGGCCAGCCTACGGACACGTCTGGTGGTGCGACCTCACAAGGAAGAGTGACGGAGGAGGTCCTTTTTCAGCCCCTGGGAGGGACACTTTTTGACACCCCCCACGAGGATCGTGGCCCCCGAAGGGGGGAGCTACACTTAGGACCCCCCTCTTTTGACCGACCGCCTCCAAGATGGCCCCCAGAGGCCCCCAGGGCTCCCAAGAGGCCCCCTTGAGGGCTCCAAGGGAGCTCCAAGAGGCCCCAAGAGGCCTCCAAGAGGCACCCAAGAGTTCCTCTCTCCCCCCGTCAGCTCAGCTCTCATGGGCATCTTTTCTGGATGGGCTGGTGAGGATACGCGAAGCGTTAAGAATTAAGCCGTCTTCGCGTCCCCGAGGCGACCATCGACAAAAAGAAGCTCGGGACCTCTGTGGCCGCGGATTGAACACATCCATACAGTCCAGGTGCTGAACTGAGGACCACATTGGGGTCAGGAGGGGCTCTGTTCTTCGGGCAGCTCCTTTGATCCAGGTCGGCCAGCTCGCTCGTGGCCGAGGCTCGCCGTGGCCAGAGAAAAAAACCCTGGTTCCCTATTCACCGTTCCTTGTGGTAGAGCGATGGCTGCGTCGGCGTACTCACCAATCCGATGTCTTGAGTTTCTCAATTGAAGGGGCCCTGGGACACACAGATAAATGGACAAGGATCCCCAATATTTTTGCATATTTGGGGAATTTTCGTCTCCCCCGTCACTTCCCATATGTTCCCATATTTTCTGGGGACTCGACGATTAATTTTGCCTGTGTTTTTCCCTCCGGACAATGCAGGATCCCCGGAAGTCTGGTCGGGGCCAGCAGCGCGTCATGGATCCATTTTTGTTGACGGCCCCGGGGCCCTGCGAGGGCCCCCAGAGGCCGAAAACTACGACACACCTCCGTCTCGAGTTCCTCGAGACGATGCAGGTTTGGGGCGTGGGTACCGCAGGCTCGTGTCGTGTCGACCCTGGCGTCGCTTTCTGACACCGCAGGGATCGTGTTCAACCTTGAACGATCGGCCGCTTCCGAAACGTCAGGTCGTTCAACCTCGATCGATTCTAGGTCGCCGGCGGCGGTCAACGCTGAACGCCGCCGGCGGGGTCGCCGCCGGTCCGCACGACGCGAACCTACCGTATGGCTCGGCTCGCGCCCCCTGAGATCTGACGTTGCGGACAAATTGCAACATCGCGAGAAATCAATCACGCCAGGAGCCACGGACTCCATCTTTCTGCGTCCCGTCTCGAGACGGCTCGATCTGTGAGGGTCCCGGGGCCCAAAATTAGCCGAACACGCCCGCTGCGGAACAAAGTGCAACGCCAGGCTCTCAGCGGCGGCTCGCCCCTGCGTGGGGGCGCGACTTCTGGGCGCAGCGGCGCGGCGCCAGCCCCGCGCGCGCGAGCGCCGTCGGAGGCGCTGGCCGCGGGCCGTGGCCGGCCGTCAGGCCGTGGCCGTCTGGCCGTGGCCGTCTGGCCGTCTGGCCGTTTGGCCGTCTGGCCGTGGCCGCGCGCCGGCCGTGGCCGCTCGGCCGGTTGCGGCCACTCCCCCGGGCCACCACGGGCGCGGCCGCCGCGATCGGCGGCGTCGCCTCCTGCGCGAGGGCCGCGGCGGTGCTCCCCGGCTCCGCGGGCGCCGGCGGCGCGCTCGTCGGCGACGTCGCCGCCGTGGTGGACGTCGGCGCCGCGGGCGTCGTGCTGGTGAGGCAGCCGAGCCGCATGTTCCTGCAGCACCACAGCGCCTGGCCGCGCCGAGGCCCAGGCGCGGCGGCTTCGCTCGCTCTCTCGGGCGCGTCTCTCTCGTCGGGCCCGCGGGGCCCTCACAGAGCGGTCGGCCCTCCTCCTCCTCCTCCTCCTCCTCTTCTCTCCCCCTCCTCCTCCTCCTCCTCCTCCCCTCCTCCTCCTCCTCCTCCTCCTCCCTCCTCCCTCCTCCCTCCTCCTCCTCCTCCTCCTCCTCCTCCTCCTCCTCCTCCTCCTCCTCCTCCTCCTCCTCCCTCCTCCTCCTCCTCCTCCTCCTCCTCCTCCTCCTCCTGCTCCTCCTCCTCCTCCTTTTCCTTTTACGCTAGACCGAGACATGCGGCAGAACAGTTTGGTCTATAGGACTCCGGTCGTGATTTTTCCGCCATGTGGCGCGTACTTTCGCAGCGTCGGATCTCAGGCTTGGGGACGGAAAAGCATCGGCGCGTGCAGGAGTTTTCGGGAGGTCCGCGCGGGTTTCTTGGCTCGGCGCTGCGCCCACCCCCCTAGCGCCCTGAGCGCGCGCCAGCGGGCGGGGCCCCGATCCAAGAACTCCGCACGGACCTGCGAGAGTAACACTCTTACGCTTATTGGTCATCCTCGAGGCCTTGGCCATGAACCAGTCCTGCTCGAAGGTGGACAGGTTCGCGTGGCAGTCGAAGGGCAAGTGCGCCAGGGTCGCCGTGGTCGTGCGCGTCGTGGTCGTCGTCACCTTGGTGGTGGTCGCGGTGCTGGAGGCCATGGATCCCGTCGACGTTGCCTCGACGCCGATGTCCTCGATGGAGAAGTTGAAGAAGCTGACCGATTCAGCGCAGTCCGACGGGAGCTCCTCTGCGCAGGGGCCCTTGCCATCGAGGCCGCGCCCGTCGAGCCAGGACAGCTCGGAGGAGCTGTAGTAATTGATCACGGGCGTCAGGCCGGCCTCCAGGGCAGCGGTCATCTCCTTTCAAAGAATGACGAGAAAAAAAACACGCCAGAAACAGAAATTTTTGGCGCTCCGCGCGGATCTCTTGCATCTGAGCTGGACCCCCCTCCCTGGCGCGTGGAGCGCGCTGGTGGCTGCGCAGGAGGCGCCGCCGGGGAGCCCCAGCGAGGATCCAAGAAATCCGCGCGGAGCGCCACGAGCTCATGTGCATGCCGTACTTTCCTTCTTCGATCCTTCAGCCCGTCCCGGTGGCCCCCCAGCTTGTAGCTGGTGATGTTCGCGGACAGCGCCCGGCCCCCCCAGTCCTGCAGGAGCGCCACCTCCACGGCCTGCAGCGTGCCTTTCGCGTTCGTCGGGAAGGACACCACCACCTGCCATCGCTCGGACGTCCCCTGCCCGTGCACTTGTCGGTTTCGTGCGTGTGTGTGTGTGTGTGTTTTTGCCCGCAAGATGGCCCAGGATGCTCCTCGACTGTCCCCGCCGAGAAAAGACACACACGTCCGAGCGATGCCAAGACCACCTCGAGCGGCGAGGCAGTGGCGATGACGCCGGCAGGGCCGTACTGCACACTGGTCCAGTCGCGGAGGCCGTCGTAGGTGGCCCCGCCTCCGTAGCCGACTGCAGTGCCATCTGGGTCGTCGCTGACGTTCGGGTATTGCTAGAAGTGCTCCTGGCCCAAGGTGCCCCGAGGATTTCCAAGGAGGCCCCCAGGCCACCAGAGCACCCCTCACGAGGCCTAGAGGGCCCCAAGGGTTCCAAACGTGAGCGAAAAGCAAAGGGTACCTTGGGCCAGGGGCACCTTTAACAACCCCCGAGACGTGGAGGGAGGACGACCATGCGTACTGGTTCGCATCCTGCAAGACAATCTGTGCGCAGGCCACATCGCAAGAGCTGTGCGCGTCGCAAAAATGCGCCGGACCCACGGGCCAGAGGCTTCCTGGAAATACCCGGTAAGAGCTTCAGAGTGTTACTGTCACTAGTTCGCGCGCGCGGGGCGGCCCCTGGGGTCCCAGGACGAAAAATACTCTGTCCATTACGGATCAGAAATGGTTTTAGTCCTGGCCGCGGCCTTCAAGGCTCCCAATGACCCTCCAGGAGCGCTCGACGGGGTCCGACACGGCCCAAGCGCGCTCCAAGACGTCCAAAAGTTCATGATTCACAAGCAAGAGGCCGCCAAAACGCTCCCAAAGCGCTCCAAGAGGGCTCCCACGAGGGCCCCTTTCACATCGCATGTTTGAAAAGGATGTCAGCGTTCTCGCCTTTTCAAGCTTCCAACGCTCTAAGACGGCCGAAGAGGCCCCCAATATCGCCCCAAGACAGCCAAAGACGCTTCCAAGAGGGCCCAAAGTGCCCAAGAGGGCCCCAAGACGGCCCACGAGGCCTCCAAGAGGACTCCAGAGGCCCTCCCAAGAGGCCCAAGAAGGGGAACCCGAATTGAGAGTTCGACCCCCCAAAGGTGGCCTCCGAGCCGCGACTGCCAGAAGGCCCCCGAGGACCTGCAGAGGCCCCCCCCTAACCTTCGTTGAAAATGCAAAAGTTTCACTGACTGATGGGCGGGTCGTTTTCAACATGTGGCTCTCGCCGTGGCGCCGCGCACATTCGTTTAACACATGTGGAAGAGCTTTGCGGATTGAGGGCGTTTCTGTTTCAAAATGTGGCTCTTGCCTTACCGCCGCGCACATCTGCCTAAACAAATTACAAAGGTTCATGGATTCCCATCCTCAACGTAGCAGAAATGGTGTTTGGGAGATATTCAAGATTATGCGGGTGCAACAGTTACGTTGATTCGCTATGTAGTAGTCCTAGGAATGGCGTTCTGGCACGATTCAGGATCGTCAAGGCGCAACAGCCAGTTCGATCTGTGGCGTTGGAATCCCGAGAACATTGTTTTGGCATGCTTCAGGGTCTTCAAACGGTTGTCTTCCAACGAGGCAGATCCCTCAATGTAATGAACCGCTGTTGGGGCCTATGAAAAGGGAGCTTGGAAGGAGGGTTTGTTCCAACATCGCTGATGACTCTTGGGTTTACACTGATCCTCCTCCTCCTCCTCCTCCACATCCACCTCCTCCTCTTCCTCCTCCACATCCACCTCCACCTCCTCCTCCTCCTCCTCCTCCTCCTCCTCCTCCTTCATTCCTTCTAAATAACTTCTCCCTGTTTCACCCCGAAAACAATTTGTAGGGCGGGCCGGGCGTTTCGCCTGAGACTTCCTCACCATCTACGACCCTGAAGCATCAAAAATGCCAACAGCTTCACGGATTGAGGGCGGGTGGCTTTCAAAATGTGGCTCTCGCTTTAGCGCGGCGCACATTCGTTTGACAAACGTTGCAAGCGTCTCACGGATTGAGGGCGGGTGGTTTTGAAAATGTGGCTCTCGCCTTCGGGCGACGCACAACATGTGGTTCTCGCTTGAGCGCGGCGCACATTCGTTTTCAAAATTTGCAAGAACTTCACGGGTTGAGGGCGGGTCGTTTTGAAGATGTGGCTCTCGCCGTGGCGCCGCGCACATTGGTTTTTAAAAATTGCAAGAGCGTCACGGGTTAAGGGCGGTTCCTTTTTCAACATGTGGCTCTCACCTTACCGCCGCGCACATTCGTTATAACAAATGGCAAGAATTTCACGGATTGCCGCGATCGACGTACCAGAACCTGTATTTTGGAAGGATTCACTATTATGAGGGCGCAGCAGCTACGATAATTCGCGGTGTAAAGTCCCAAGAATGGCGTTCTGGCACGATTCTGGATCGTCAAGACGCAACAGTCAAATTGATCCGTTGCGTTGGTTTACCGAGAACATTGTCTAGGCATGCTTCAGGGTCTTCAATCGGTTGTCTTCCAATGAGGCAGTTCCCTCAGTCTTAATGAACCGTTGTAGGGGCCTATGAAAATGGAGCTTGGAGGGAGGGTATATTCCAACATCGTTGATGCCTCTTGGGTTTACACTGGTCCTCCTCCTCCTCCTCCTCCTGCTCCTGCTCCTCCTCCTCCTCCTCCTCCTCCCACCCCGCCTGCGAGCACGCAGGCAAGCGCCAACGATGCTACAATATGGGCCGGCGGCGTGAGCGAAGCGAATGCATAGTCGTTGCACCTGCCCGCAGACGCGGCGTTCTGCGGCATGCCCACCAAGTACAGCGCGGCGTTGCAGCCGCAGCCGGCTCCCCGAATGTGAGTGTGGTACCGAAGCCTTCAGCATCGATCCAACCGGTCCAATATCTCCACCGGCGTGGCATTGGCCCCACTGCCCCGACTTACCGACTTACACACCTGGGTGCATTTGTATATAGCGCGCACACACATATGTGTATATATACACATACATAAATAGCGCGTGTGCATACATATACATACATATAGATGTATATGTATATATACACATATATATATATATATATGTTGTAAGTATGTATGTGTGTAGGTATGTGTGTATGCAGATGTGTATGCATGCATGCATGTATGCATGTATGTTTGTATGCATGTCTCAATGTATGTGTGTATGTCTGTATGTACACATGGATGTATGTAGGTGTGTGTATGTATGTATGTATTGATGTATGCATGCATGCATGTATGTATGTGTGTATGCAGATATGTTTGCATGTATGTATGTAAGTCTGGCTTGGTGTATGTATGCCTGTATGTATGCATGTATGCATGCATGCATGTATGTGTGTATGCAAGCATGCATGCATGTATGTATGCATGGATTGCTGATGCTGTGTATGTGTGTATATGTATGTATGTATGATGTATGCATGTGTATGTATGCATGTATGTGTGCGCGTATGTGTATGTATGTATGGATGTATGTATGTACGTGTGTGTATGCGTGTACGTATGCATGTATGTATGTATTGCTGTATGGATGCAAAGATTTATGCATATCTATATAGACATAACGATATGTGTGTATGCATAGTATGCACTCATGTCTGCAGATATGCGTGTGTATGCGTATATGGTTGTAAACATATGTAAGTGTATATGTGTGTATGTATGCGTGTACGTATGTATGTATGTTTGGATGCATGTGCATGCGTATGTGTATGTATGTGTATACGTGTATGTGTATGTATGATGTATATATGTATGTAGTTGCGTAGGTGTGTATATATGTATGTAAAGATGCATGCATGTAATTAGATCTACGTATGTGTGTATGTACGTACATACGCACGTACGTGTGTATGTACGTACGTACATACGTACGTACGTATGTATGCATGCATGTGTATGTCTGTCTGTCTGTCTCTGTCTGTCTGTCTGTCTGTCTGTCTGTCTGTCTGTCTGTCTGTATGTATGTATGTATGTATGTACGTGTGTGTATGTCTGCATGCATACATTGTTCCGTCGGAATCCGCGGGGCCTATCCCCACCTGGGACGGTGGGCTGGTGGGGCCGGGTTGCCATGACCCAATGGGGATGAGGATAGGTTGGACGATGCACGGTGTAAGCATACAACCTTCCGGGAAACCCGCACGGAACTCGGAACATCTGCGGTCGGGAGCCTTCGCTCGGCGTGGCGCGGCGGCGGTCCCGGCGACACAGCATGCCCTGCGAGCGGGTGGCGCGTCGCTCCGCTCCGCGGGGCGGGAGGCTGCAAAAAACTCGGGACGTGGACGCTTGGCAATTGCTGGAAGGAGGGGAGGAGGAGGAGGAGGAGGAGGAGGAGGAGGCGGAGGAGGAGGAGGCGGAGGAGGAGGAGGAGGAGGAGGTATGGTTTGGTTTGGTATGGCGAGGGCCTGAAGCCAGGAGGAGGAGGAGGAGGGGGGGGGACTGGGACGTGGTCGGCGTGCCGCGCCGAGGCGTGGTGGGCCAGAGCCGGCGGCGCGGCACGCTGAGCCCGCGTTCAGGGCCGCAACTGCTCCTGCCGCTCGGAGCTGCCCCCCGCACGGAGCCCACTGCGTGGACCGCAGAGGGAAAACGCAGGTCTGGCGCGACACGTTCGCCAAAGCGTGGGCCGGCACGCGCCGAGCCAACACGCCGCAGCGTGTTCAGCCCAGAGGTCTTGAACACGGTACCCCGGGTTCCTGAATAAGCGTCGGGGAGGGGGCGTCACCCCTGCCGACAGCCCCACATCGACCCCCGTCGCGGGCAGCCACCGCGCGCCGAAGGCGCTCCGACCCCCGTCGCAGCGCGACGACGAGGCGAGGTGGACTCTCGTCGGGGGGGTACCCCCACGCTTCTTAAGAAACCCTGAGTACGTGCTGCGATGCACCGCGGGCACGCCAGCTCTTCTTTGCGCACCGCACGGCCTCTTGCCCAGGAGCTTCCAGCCGACATAGGCCGCGGGGTCGAAGGAGTCCGTGGCGCAGCCGTTGGCGAAGTACGCCTTGCCCCTCATGCCGGGCTCGACCGCCCCAGCGGTGTGGTTCAGCGCCACCTGGGCAACGACACGAAACAGGCCTTACGCGAGATGACATACGTCAGGTTCGTGTCGTGCCGACTTCGGCGTTCGTTTCTGACACCGCGGGGATCGTAAAACCTTGAACGATCGGCCGTTTTCCGAAACGTCCAAATCGTTCCACATCGAACGATTCTGGGTCGCCCGCGGCGTTCAGTTGAACGCTGCTGGCGGGGTCGCCGCCGGTCGACACGACACGAACCTACCGTAGCAACCTTACGCGGTGGCTCACGCGGGCCGCTAGCCCGGCACGCTGCAATGGAGACGAGTGCGCTTTCGCGCGACCTTACGGGGAAAACTCACCCGCCAATGTCGGTGAAGACGACCACGTTTTTCTTCCGTCGCTCATCTGAGCTGGGTGTTTGATGCTGGCCTACAAGGGGCGGTCCTGGGTTGATGTGGGTTTTGATGGCCTGGAGCGAGATACCAGATGAGAGGCCCTTGATCAGCAGGTCAGGGGCCGTGCATTTGTGAGTTGAGGCATTGCTCGACGCCCGCGCGTGCATTCTTTCGAACGAGCCGAACACTCCTGGGCGACGAAGAGTAGCGGGTCTTACGCGAGAGAGCATGGCGACCTCGCGCCCCAGCTTGAGCGGGCCGCCAGCGTGGCACATATATGCAGCGCGAATGAGATGGCGCTGACGCGCGGCCTTGCGCGGGAAGAGCACGCGCGACGGTCCTCGCAGTCGATCCCCCAGACATCCGCCGTTGTGATGGCTTCCATCCGCGGCCCCGAGGCTCCCGGTGCGAACGGAGGCTGACAACCAACGATGAGTCGAACCTACCGTATGATCCGTAAGTAGAGGACGATAGGGGGGAAAGAGAAGACTCTTTTGTCCATGCGCCCGTCAGAACAAGGGCGCTCAAGAAGTCCAATACCTGAGCCGACAGGATAGCAGGATAGATGGATAAAAAGGGGAGATGGGCGGTCTTCACACACACGGCCCCTTTTCCATGGGTTGGTTTTGTGTCCCGGAGACGTCTCTGATCTATTCCTGGGGCCCGATCGCGGGCCCCGAAGGCGAGATCGAGCAAAAAAAAACCGGGGGATCGACACAAATCGTATCGTCGGAGCTCTGGGCCAGTTTCGGGCGTTGGGCAGATCTGGGCCTCGCGGTACCTGGCTCAGTGATGTGCACTGGGGGTCGCCCCCCCCCCACCCCCCCACGCCCCGTTCCACCAAGCGGAACTGCCGCCACCCGAAAAAACACCAGCTATGGCAGACATGGTCTGGTGGTTCTAGCTATGTTCTTTAGGCTTCGGGGCCCAATCACAAACTGGCTGGCTCCCCTTGCCCAGGCCCCTGGCCATCCGACCGTTCTCGAAAGGCCTGCGGCCTCCTGCGGAGTTCTGCGCGTCTTCGGGGAAGGCTTACACAACACTCCTCAGAAGGCCAGAGGCCTCTTCTGGGAAAGCCCGCCGCTCCTCACTTCTCCCTTCTTGGGCGCCCGAGTTATCCGGGGTAACTCGGGTCCGGGGTAAGTCGGGTTTGGATTCCCGAAAAAGGAACCCGAGTTATCCCTGACCCGAGTTACCCCTGATTCTGATGATTCGGGGCTCTGGACGCCCGAATTATCCGGGGTAACTCGGGTCCGGGGTAAGTCGGGTTTGGATTCCCGAAAAAGGAGCCCGAGTTATCCCTGACCCGAGTTACCCCTGATGATTCGGGGCTCTGACCTTCGGCTCGCCGCCGAAGGGTTCAACCACTATAACGGGCCAGCTCCCCTTGCCTGGGGGCCTGGTCATATCCGCTCACCCTGGCCCCGGGGGCGCCCGGGGAACGGAAGTGCGCGGCGACGGCGGACGCGAAACCTTGGTTGATCTTTATCGAGGAAACGTAAGACTGGGGCTCGGAGGACTCGGATTGGCCCGGCGGGGCCAACATGACAATGACGAGACCAACTCTGAAACTTGACGCGAGCTCCCGCTGCAAACATCCTACGGAAACTGGGCCGTCCAACTCCAGGACGCGTTAGTCAAAACACGTGGGCGAACCCGAGTGCCCGCGTACTCGAGTCTTACGTTTCCCGATCTTGAGCGTCGGGGCCCATTCACTAGCCGGCTGGCTCCCCTCGCCTGGGGTCCTGGCCATATGCGGCCGTTTTCCACCGTCCGCTTCCGCCGTCCGCTCGCCTGGGGGCCTGGGGCACGGGGGCGCCCAGTGAGCGGACAAAACCTGCGCGGCGGCGGTGGGCGCGAGGCCTGCCATGGGCTGGGGTCGAAGCATATACTGCTAAGCAGCAAAAGTACCCCTGACCCTCTGGGAGGGGAACACCAGGGATAAGGGGTCTTTCGTGCAGGTGTGCCAGACCAAACCGCCCAGATGTAGCATCCCTAGTGCGAAGACGGGAACCTGAGTGAGGCCACGTCTTCATCGTGCTCTCAGGGTCAGGGGCTCTGTTGCCTTCGATGATGTACGCCCTCCTGGCTTGCCCAGGGAGGCGCACGCACTTCTTCAAGTCGGCGGGCGCGGAAGGGCCGAAGCCGGTGCAAACGCCGGTCGAGAAGCGAGCGGGGCGCGCAGGAAACCAAGTGGGGCACGGCGGGGCGCGGGAAAAGAGGAGGAAGGGGAGAGCAAGAACCGCCCCCAACACGAAGATCTTCGCGGGCGGGAGGTTCACACACACACACACACATGCGTGTTTCTACGTATATTTGTATATACAAGGCGCGCGCTCAACCACGTGTTCTGTGCCCGTTTTGTGTTCGTTTCCCCTCGCCCAATCTTCGTTCCACCGTTGCTGCAAAACGAAATCGAAACGGAAACAGCCCACGAAATCGCTGAATCAAACTTTAGATCGCACCACGTATGTGTGCATATTTGTATAAATGTATATAGACACACCTGCAAACGTGTACATATATATATATATATATACACACATACATACATATGGCCGATTTAGGAAACCTTGAACCCAAAGACGTGTTCATCTCTTGGGGACGCATCTTTTACTTGCGCCACCTACCGCCGCCCTTCCGCCTTCCGCCAGCTTCCGCCAACGGAGGTGGCCTCGTTTTACTTCCGCCGCTTTTTCGCCATGGAAAAAATGACAACTCCTTCGATCCTCGAAGGTAAAACCTTTTTGAAAGGCCTCGTATGGAAAGATCCAAAGACTGGCCCCCCACCCGTCATGCTGTTGCCTTCTGCCCACCCACTCTTGATGGCTTCTCATCCATACCATTGGGAACGGGCACGTGCCCCGGCGAAAAAGGTACATTCCCCGGTTGCGCCGAGGAATGTACCAGTTTGCGGGCGCTCCTCTGGCGAATGTTTCGGACGGGGTCGTCCTGCAAAGGTCTGGAAGCCAAACTGGCACGCGTATGTGCAAGCATTCGGTTTCCGGAGAAGCAGAACAACACCAGGGAATGTATATGTCGGCGCGCGTTGTACTGGTAACCGGTAGTAGGTCGCAACAATATGACAGCACACGGAACAAACAAAACGTGTATGAATGAACATGAAACGCACATTGCACGTAAACGAAACGTATATGACCCGTATATGAAACGCAGATGACAGGTATATACACAGTAAACGAAACGCACGCCGAACGTAAGCCAAACGCTTATGAATCGTATCTGGACAATATTCGCAAAGACGTGCATGCAAACTTTAAGCTGCAAATGCAACAAAAACATAACGTGTATACGAAACTCATATCATACGTTTACTGCATGTATGCTAAACATAAATGGTACGAGTACGAAACGTATCGAAAACGCGTATGCAATATGACGCGCGCGAAACGTTAAGGGGAACAAAACACGTGTATAGAAAACGTGCATGAAGTGTATACACCACGCATGTACACAATAAAATGACGTGCGTCCGAAGCGCAGGTGTAAACAACAACTGCAAAACGTATACATGCCGTCCGCAAAACATACGAAATGGCAACGACACGAATGCGAGACGTAATCGACCCTAAACGAAACCTGCATGAAACATATACGTATCGCAAACGCCCACGAAACGTACGCGAAACGTCTACGGGACGTAGACGACAAACGTACAATATACAAAACGTATACTGAACTGAGAAAACCTTTCGCCGAAAGGGGCTATGGAATGACAAGCGAACAACAATTCTACATGATGCTCTGCACTGCACTGCTGATGCTACCATCCCATTCTCTACACTGCATGCGTCCGAGGGGGGGGACTTCTTCACCCCTCCTCGCTGCGATTCGGGATGCACCCCGTCTCGCGGCGCTCTGTCAGTCCCGTGGGCGGCCCTAGCCATCCAGAGAAGGTAGCGGAGCTGTGGCGATCCACAACCACGCAGCGGCAAGGCGTTCAGTGCTCAATAGCGTTGTGCCTGGCACGGGGCTACCCGCAGCTAGGCGCGTCGCTGGGCTCAGTTGGCCTGGCGCGGAGCTCCCCGCCGGACTCCCCGCTTCCAGGTTCAGTCTTGCACCCGGCGCGGATCTTGCCGCAGCCAGGGGCTGTCTGGAGCTCGGGCTCGGCGCTCGGCGTCTCGCCTCCCGTCTCCTCTGCGGTCTGGTCAGAGTAGGCGCAGGCCAGACTGCGCTCGCCCTTCCCGGAACTCCTGGTGCATCCCTCTCATGTGCTCCTCCATCTCCCTCTTCGTAAGCGGCTTGGTGAGCAAGTCTGCCCTGTTCTCCTTCGTGCCGATCTTACCAATATCGAGATGTCTCATAGCGAGTCGCTCTTGCACCCAGAGATATCGCGTCTGGATGTGTTTCTGCTTTCCTACTCCTCTCCTCGAAGAAAGGCCTCGTGCTGCTGATGACTCGGAGACCACCTTCAGCTCGCAAGCCACATTCCAGTCTTCTAAGATACCCTTGATGCCAAGTCCGGCACAAGCACCTGCGCTTATGGCATAGTACTCGTTCTCGCCGGACGAGAGACCGGTCACCTGCAGGATGTTGCACATGTGTTTTACCACGTGCTTGCCTACGAAGGCAACTTGGCCAACGGTTGACCTCCGAGACACCTTGTCTCCAGCCTTGTCGCTGTGCATGATCAACACCTTGACAACGTCGTCGTTGGCACGGCTCCTGTCTCTGGTGAACTTCTGCGCGACGAGCGGTCGTCCCTTGAGGTATCTGGCCAACCTCCTCAAGCGTACAACATCGACCTGCCTCGGTGATTGCATATACTTTGCCAAGTTCTTTACTGCGTCTCCTATGTCTGCACGATCAGGAGAAAGATAAGCTGCTCTCATCGTCACACTTCTGTACTGCTTAACGGCATCTCCTGTGAGTAGTGGCGATGTTTCTCTCTCCTCGTCGTGCTCTGCCTCCTCCTTCTTCAGCCCGGGCGTGTCCAAAGCTTTCGTCCTCTCTCCTGCCAGTCCCATTTCTGCCGCGATCATTTCTGCGTGGCGGGGATCTGCTTCAACCGCGAAACGTTCGTCCCCTGGAGACCCAGCAACGCGCAAAATGCGATTCAAGAAAACCACTTTTTGGTCACTCCCGGCCCCAAGCTGGAGGCTTCCCGTCACTTTCAGATCGTACTTGGACCGAAGCGTCTTTTCTAGCTCGCCCAGTGCCTCCTCGTCTCCTAGGGCGCAGAAGTCGTCTCCATGGACAAGAGAGCGCGAGTCGTTGTTCATGTTGTAGAACAATGCTGGGTTGGCTTTGCCTGGCCTGTGTCCGTCTGCTTCCATGACTGCGGTGTAATCTCGTTGCCATATTGCAGATGCGTCCTGTGTGCCGTACGAACTTTTCTTAAGAATACCACAATGTACGCCATCTGCTTCGGCGTCAGGCAACTCTATATACACGGCCCTCTCCGCTTCCCTATAGAAACGGGCCCGGGATGTGTCAAATAATCTCATGGCCAGAGGCCGGTTCCTACTGGACCTCCGCCTTTTGGACCATCATGCCGCCGAGAATCTTGACTGCTTCTAACGGTGGCATTGCTGAAAAGAGAAGTGCTGCTGGTAGTTTTCGTCCTTCCTCGCCCTTGCCGCGCTTCTCTCGCACGACAATCCGCGACCTGTAGTTCGGCTTGTCGTGGTCGCCCTTATTAGTGTCTGTCCACATCAACTTGATGGGCGGTTGTCCTGTGACGCTCCTGCACCCCTCTATTGCCCTCTTCTCGTAGACGTCCTGCTTGCGCAGCCACTCTACTTCTAGCCGCGGCGCTTCTCGAACCATCTGTGGGTCCAGCCACCCTCCGTTCACGTCGCCCCAATAGCGCTCGTCATCGCTCAGGGTTTTCCCTGCCTGCTTCGAAGGGCTCTGGGCCGACCGGCACAGGGCCTGCTGTTGCTGCGGCCAGATCGGGCATCTCGCCATCAGCACCCATGCTTTCACGAATGGCTCGAAGAACGCATTGCGTCAGCACCGGGGTGAGCATGCGTGACCTCCGTAGGAGGCCGCCTTCCAGTATCACCTTAACCCGTGTCTCCTGGGCGCGGGGCTGCCCGCCGCCTTTCCCGCCAGCGCTCTGCTTGCGCAGTTCTGCGGCTAGCTCTGGAACGTTGGTCATGAAGCTCGTCTGGGTCCGTGCGAAGGGCGCGCGGCCGTCTCCTGCCTCGCCCCACCTGCACATGGGGCCATTCACTCGCACCACTCCTTCTCCCCTCATGACCTCCTCTACCTCCTTCTTCTCCCAGCTGCTGGCGCCGTGTGGGTGTTCGCGCAAGAAGTATCGCCCCCTCCTTGCCTGCCGCCTGTAGCTTTCACATGCAACCCACAAGTTCCTCATCGCCTCCTCCTCTTCCTCCTTCTTGCGACTTTCCTCCTCGTTCCTCTTCTTTTGAACGCGTCGTAGTTGAGGGAATGCGAGGAGGAGACCCCGCGACGATGCAGGGATCTTCGCGCTCCAGGGTCTCGAACCACTCAGAGACATGTTCCTCTCGAGCGAAATCCCATTTCGCACCGTCGGGCCGTGGGCGCTCCATGTTCATGCACACGCCGGGCCTCAATCCTACGTTGTCGGCAGGTGCGCCACGGCCCGCGTGCTCTCCAGGGCGCGCGTCTGGCACCTCAACGGCTCCTAGCTCTAGAGCCATCTGGGTGACGTCATCCAGCTCAGACGACGGCAAGTCGACGCAGTTTGCACGATAGGCCTCAACGATCCTACTCTCGTACATGCGTCTGAGCTCCTCTTTTCTTGCTGACAAGCTCCCCATGGCCACATCTGGCCCCTGTGGCGCGGAACTTCCCGCAGCCGGCGCCGGCGCGGGGCTGCCCGCAGCTGGCACTGCCGACGAGCTTGCGCTCGCTCCTGCTGATGCTGCTGCCTGAGCCTGCACCGCCGGCGGCGCGATCGCGCCGTCGTCCGCCGTCTCTAGCCTTGGATCGTCGGGTGGATCTTCGGGCGATCGTTTCCGCGCCGCGCGATCCAGTGCCGTCGGCATCTGGTCCACCCTCCTTTTGGCTGCAGGCCGCTCTTCTGCCGGCCCTGGGGCCCCCCTCAGGACCCCCGCTTGTCCAGGCGCCCCCGACGCGTCCGCCGCGGAGCCGCCCGCGGGCGGCGCGGGCGCCTCAGCTCCCCTGCGCGCCTGCTGCGCTTCTACCCGCCTCCGTTGCTGCACATCAGCTTCAATGCGCGCCGTCACTCTCTGTGTGCACTCGGAAGAATGCGCCACTCCTGCCGGCATCCCGAACGTGATGTTCGCGCGCGCCAGACAAGTGGGGGTCGGCCCGTAGGCTTCGATGTCCCTCTTGAGGATGTCGAGTTTCCTGGGCCCTGGAACCCCCCCTCCCCCCCCCTCCTCCTGCTGCCACCGGGAGTGGCGCAGGCGGTGGTCTCGCAGCTTCCGCGGCTGCCTCTGCTCCCGCCGCAAGTGGCGGAGCCCTCGCCAGCGCGGAGCTGCCCGCAGCCGGCGCCGGCGCGGTGCTACCCGCAGCCGGCGGTACCATCTGCCGTGGTACCCCCTTGAGGTCGTCCAGCCCCTGGCAGGTCCACCTTTCGTCCTCCTGCATCCTGTTGAATGCCTTGGCGCGCGTCGCGCCCGTCTCGGTCGTCACGAGAAGGCTTCCTGTACGGGATTGGTGACCCACGTACCTGCCTTCGACCATTTTCGGCGCGAACCCGCTCCTGGGCTCCTGCGCCACTGCTGGTCGAGCATGGATCCTGTCTCCAAGCTCGACCGCTGCCTTGGCCCAAGCTCTGCCTGTCATGCGCTGCTCTGCTGTCGGGCCATCCGGCCCGATTCTGCACCTGCGCAAACAGGCTGCCGCGCGGCGCGGAAGCCACGTCCAGAGAGGATGGTCGACGGGAAGGTTCTTCCCGATCCGTTCTTCCAGGGTGGCCTTGAGCACCGGCGCCGTCCTTTTCACCTCCTTGACAGCGTTTTCTGCCTCACCATTCGCCTGGTGATCGCCGACAGGCGACTCTTGCATGACCATTTCCACGCCTGGCATGGAGTCAGACACTGCTTGCTTCAATGCAACAAGACTGTGTTCACCATCAGACTTGCTCACCATCCTCTTCCATCCTAGCTCCTTCACGGCTCTTGCAAAAAACTTGATGTTGAAGAGATTGACCCCTTTCCTTGGAATAGCTGTCGCTGCATATCCCTTGGTTGTTCGGTCCTTGGTGACAAAAATAAGCATCGTCTCCTCCTGCTCAGTGCCCCCCATGAAGCCGTAATCAGAAACTACGACTGGGTCGGCATGCTCTTCCCCTGCCTGCCGCGCTGCCTGTGGCCGGTGCTGTTCGCCGATGCCTCTGCTATTGACGCAGTGGCGACACCACGAACGATAGACAGCATGCCCTGTAGCGTAGTGGTCTGCAAGCTCAAGCTTGGTAGGTGGCCGCGGGGCTGCCCGCTGACGCACCCTAGGCTGTTCTTCTCCTACCTCCTGCTCTTCCTCTGCTCCTGCCGCTGCTGCCTCTGCTCCTGCTGCCGCAGGCGCGGGGCCGCCCGCGGCCTGCGCTTCCTCCGGCGCGGGGCTGCCCGCAGCTGGAGCTTCGAGCGGGCTTGCAGGTGCTTGCCCTGCCGCCCGAAAAGCGGCGAGCCTTCCTTCGTCTCGGAGACTACTCCGATCTCCTCCTGGCTGTATACCTTCAGGTAGAAGTTGCACGCGCCCTTCTCCTGGTAAACTGGCAGCATGGTCTTCCCAGACTCAAGCTGCTCGTGCTTTTGGATCACATTGGCGATCGCTTTCGCGACAGGACCGTCGCACGGAATGATGCGCCCACCATCCTCGGTCAGCCACGCCACCTGCTTTCCACCACTGAAGACGTGGCTTGCAAAGGCCAGCACCTTGTGCGCGTCTGTCTTTCGGCCGGTGATACCGCGACGCTGCCCGTGTTCGTCCGTGCACACGAGCCGGCTCCCTCCGCAGTCAGGGATTCGCTCCCCGCTCGCGGTGGCGTAACCTCTGTGGTTCTCGTCTGGGTGGCCGCCGCCAAACTGGCTCCTGGGGAACGCAGTGACTGCTGCGCCGGTGTCGAGGTTGATCTTGGCGTACCCCTCGTCGTCTACGCCAGCCACAGGGGCGACCGACAGCGGGGCTGCCCGCGCGTCGAACGCACCTAGCTCGAGGGAGGCCTGCCCCGTCTCTGGTTCGTGTCCGTGGTCTCCTGCTTCCTCGAGGGAGGCCGCGCCTCTGCCTCGGGCCCCCTTGGGCCCGCGTCCGCGGCCGCCTCCTTTGGGGTCGCCCTTGGGTTTCCTCGCGTCCCGGGGCTTGCCCCAGCAGTCTGCCTTCTTGTGTCCCCACTTGCCGCAGTTGTCGCAGTGCCCCTCGAAAGGCTTTGGCGGGGGCGCGCGTCTTCCCCCGTCTTCCTTTCCGTTTCCTCCTCCTTGGCCCTTTCCTTTTCCTCCTTTGTCTCTTTCCCTTCATTGTCTCCTTTTCCTCTGGGTCGCCCCTTCGGGTCACTGCCGCCTCTTCCTGTCTGTAGGCTGTCGACGTCCATGGGCGCAGGGCCGCCAGAACTAGCGCTGTCCATGCGCTCCTGCAGAGTCACGCAAACTTTCTTCCTTGTGCGAGCTTCGTAGAAAGCTACTACTTCAGCCCGCATGTCGCTGCACTTTTTCAAGCGATTCGCGTTCATCTGCAGGTGGTTCTCAACGTCCTCTGGGACCAGTGCCTCCAGTGCGCTGCACAGGTACACGTCTGCAATCGGGGCCTCTCCGAGCCTATGTTGCTTCTTGTTGTGCCGCGTGGCCATATCCCCCCACAACTGGAGAGCTGTTCCTACCTCCTCCAGCTTCACCCGGTGAGGGGGCAAGATGGCACGCAGCAGCGCCCGGCGCCTTCCGCCTGTCAGCGCGTCGAACCTCCTGTCAGGCGCCTGCTCCATGCCTCCAGACCGTTGCGGCCACAGTTCTGGACGATCGTCCACGACTCTCCTGCTGTCAAGTTCGAAAGTACCGACTTGATCTGCAAGTTGAGCGCCGCAATATTGCCCATGGCATGCCCCGTGCCGGGGTCCAGGGCAAGGACTGTTTCAGCTGTCGTGAACTCGTCCTCCTGCTCGAGCGCCCACTCGAGCGCAGCTGCTAGCTGTGGCTCGACTCCGAGCAAGTAGTCCTCTACTTTCTTACACCAATCTGGGAGCTTGCTCTCGTCGTTGGTGAAAGTGCACGGTCTTCCGATTCCTTTCACGTCGACCAGAATTGGTCGATCTCTCCTCGACAGTGCTCTGGTCTGCTCCGCGAGCGCCTCGATCAGAATGAGGGCGTCAGAACTAAGAGCAATCAGTCATCCAATCATTCATCGATTGACCCTCCTGCGGGCTTACTATGGACACGCAGATGCGAAGGGAGGGACAGACAGGGAGAGGCGAGGCGGGGCGTGGAGAGAAAGGATCCTTGAGAGGGGTTGAGGAAGGTGACATGATGATGAATGGCGCCCCCAATCGGCCTCGCGATCCTTAAAGGCGCGGGTCGCGCATCGCGACCCCCTCCTCCAGGAAATAATTGTACCAAATTGCCTGGTGATGCACATGTAAGTGTTACCATTTGTATTGTTTTTACGGCCTGGTATGGCGGCGGTGGTGGAGGGTGGAGGGCGTGGGGGTGGCAATTTTATCGCGACGCCCATGGGGCGCCGCGACTGGCCGCCCTCCACCCAGAGCATCGCCACCGCGCGGGGGTCCTCCCCGCTTTCGCCGCTGCCTGTCCGCCCACGCTGGCACGAACCAGGTGGGCGACACGGCGCCCATCGCGCGATTCCCGCCCCTGCAGGGCGCCGGAGGGCATGGCGGCAGCGGGGGCGGAGGGACCTCCGCCCGCTGGCCGCCGCGGTTTGGCAAGTCCAGGCCGAGTACCTCGTCTGGGGCCCGAGAGGCCCCAGGAACCAGGCCCACCATCTGGCCCCTCCAGAGGGCCTCGCAAACGCACGGGCGGCGCCGCCATGGTGGAGGAGGAGGCCGCCCGCGGCCGCCGCGCTACGAGGATGGCGATAAGGACGAGGGTGGTGATAATGGTGACCGTTGCGATGGCATGGCGGTGAGGAGGAAGAAGAAGAAAGGGGAAGAAGGAAGAGAAGGAGCCTTGAGCTGAGAAGAAGGTGGGACAAAAAAGAGCGGGAGGATGAGGATGGGAAGGGTGACAAGTTGAAGGGCCACTCAGACGCCCGTGCTGGCCCGGTTCGCCATTCTCCTCCTCCTCCTCCTCCTCCTCCTGCTTCGCCGTACCTCCTCTTTCTCGTCAACCTTCCTTATTCGTGCGATGCCTCTTCTACTGACTTTCCACTTCTGCTTCTCTGATTATCGACCCCCCCTCCTGCGAGCCCCCTATGTTATTCCTCCTCCTCCTCCTCCCCCCCTCCCCCCCCCCCTCCGCCTCCGACCCTCCTGCCCTCCCTCCCGACTCCCTCCCCCCCTCCCTCATCCTCCCCTTCTCCTCGTCAGCACAGTGACCGTTGGCATTGGCTGATGGTTGGTGCACGGCGCAGTCTGCAGCGGCACGGAGTGGCACGGAGGAGTCGAGGAGCAGGACGACGACGACGATGACGACGAACGCGACGACGACGAATCAGGCAGGTAGGCAACCACGCAGCATCAGGGCGACGACGACGACGACGTCGAGGACGACAGCGACGGGCAGACAGCATCAGGACGACGACGACGAAGAAGACGACGACGAGGAAGACGGGGCAGACAGGGAACAGGGAGGGAGGCTTGCCGCTCGCAGCTCGCAGCCACACGGTCGTGGCGTCTGGCTCAGCTCCTTGCTGCAGGCTGCAGCTGGCCGCCCCCTCCCTCTCTCTCTCTCTCTGTATCTCTCTCCTTCTCTCTCTCTCTCTCTCTCTCTCTCTCTCTCTCTCTCTCTCTCTCTCTCTCTGCTCTCTCTCTCTCTCTCTCTCTCTCTCTCTCTCTCTCTCTCTCTCTCTCTCTCTCTCTATAGTCTCGGCTCGAGAGTGCCCTGCACTCATAGCGTAGCCGCGACGCGAAGCGCCCCGCTCTGGAGTCCCGACTCCAGGCCTCGCGAGACCGGAACCGTGCCAGCAGCGCGGTACTGATTTGCGTCTGTTCACTTCCTCAGTGCGACCGCCGCCATGGCCCCCCTGTCTGCGCCAGGCCGCCACCGCACTTTCACGTCTCACCATGCTGTACTACCTGAGCTGCCTGGCCATGTTACTGAACATAGGCACCGGGACCTTGTCTTCCGCGTGCCCGTCCCGCACGGGCGCGACCTCCCAGTGCCACCTGGATACGTCCCACACGTGTCGCGTGCGGATCTTCACGAGGATCTACGTATACTCGGGCACGACGTGTTTCACCTGCGCGCCGAGCTGCGCGCCTACCGAGCCGACCTCCGCGCTCACCTACCAGGCACCGACGTCAACACAGACGACTCCGTCCAGCACCTGCCCACCTCGGCACGGCCAGGTATCCAGGGGGGGGTTGGGCTCCCGACTGCTGAGGGTGACGGTGCTGAGTGCGGTCGGGCTGTTCCCACGCCTGCCGTCGTCGCGCCGTGCGTGACAAGCAGTCGGCCCCAAACCTCCCCCCGAGAGCGCTCCCGCGGCACCGCAGGCACCGCTCTCAACTTCATTGGCATTATCATGCTGAATTTCGGGTACGGCCTCGGCTCCACCTTCGGCATCGTTCTCGGCACCGTCGGTACGGTCTTGCGTACCATCGGCAAGGGCACCAGGAGCGTCGTCAAGCACATCGTCGACTCCGCCGGCACGGCGGGCCCAGCCCGCCCCACAAGGGCCGTCAAGGTCGGCTGCGCGTTCTTCGGCGTCCTCGGCTCCGCCTGCGGCTTCAAGGGCACGGCGGGCCTGGCCCGCCCCAAACGGGCCACCATCTCGGCCGTCGTCATGCTCGTCCTTGCATCGACCTCAGCATCGCCACCAGCACTGCCGACCGCATCGACGTCAGCCACGACGGGCCTTTCAACAACCTCTGTCCTGACGCCTCGCCCAGGGCCGTTGGCGAGGGTGCTGCCTTCAGGTGCACCTGATGCTAGTGGGACCGCCATGCCATGTTATGACACGTCTGCCTCGTTGATTTCATCGTCTGCGGCACACTCTGCATCGACGACAACATCGACGACAGCATCGGTACAGTCTGCTCAAGGCTGGCTCAAGGCCTGGTGGGGCGGGCAGGCCACTCAGTCCGAGTGGGGCTGTACCCGCTTAAATTCCCGATCGCACCTGTACCCCCTTAAATTCCCGATCCCTCCACAGTCATCGACGACAGCACGGGCGGCAGCTGTGACGGCCGCATCGACAGTGCCAGTTTTCGGGCGGCCGCCCACGGCGGCAGCATCGTTAGCACCGCCGGCCCCGACGCCAGTATCGTTAGCATCGTCGGCTCCGACGGCCGCGTCGACGGCAGCGACGACGGCTCCGCCCGCAGTTTCACAGACTCCGACGGCGGCATCGATAGCATCACCGGCTCCGACGGTAGCATCGACGGCAGCGACGCCACCACTGCCAGCGGCGGCTCCGACGTCAGCATCGACGGCAGCGACGCCAGTACTGCCAGCGACAGCTCCGACGGCCGCAAGAGACGTCAGCACCACAATTAGCCACTCCTGCGCTCCCTGCATGGCCACTCGCTCGGCGGCGCCTTCAGGCCCGCCGAAGTCTGGTGACCTACAGACCTCTCCTCGGCATCACCCAGGGCCGCTGGCGCGGGTACCGTCTTCAGGCGCACCCTACGCCATTGGGGCCGTCATGCCATGCCATGCCACGTCCGCCTCGTCGACAACATCGTCAGTGCCACTGCCTGCATTGACGTCAACATCGACACCAGCGTCCACGGTCACCAGGACGCCAGCACCCGTGCCTGCATCCACCGAACGGCAGCGCTACCCTCTGACAGTCGATCATACTGCTCATGTGCCCCACCCCCAAGCGACTGACTTTAGTCCCGCTGCTGGGTGCCACCGAGTGCCGCCACCCACTATTTATCCCACCCCGCCGACGACCCTGGGTCTCTAGGCCAGCACCGCCGACCACCGCATCGATTGAGGCGCCCACGTCCACATCAACGTCAGCACCGACGGCCGCATCGAGGCCAGCCTCGATGAGTCCTCAGCCAGTCATTGCTCTGACGCCTCGTCCAGGGCCGCGGGCGGGAGTGCGGCCTTCAGGCGCACTCTCCGCTAGTGGGGCCGCCATGTCATGTCATGCCACGTCCGCCTCGTCGCCCGTATCGTCTGTGTCACTATCTGTGCCGACGTCTACATCGACGCCACCACGGACGGCAGCTGGGACGTCCACATCGGCAGCGACAGCTTTCGGGCGACCGCCTTCGACGTCAGCAGTGGCAGACTCGCCGGCGGCGGCACCAACGTTGGCACCCACGTCGGCATCTACGGCAGCACCCCAAACGGCCTCCACAGCGGTATCCACGACAGCACCCATGACTGCATCCACGGCGGCATACACGGCCGTGGCTCCCGCGCTCATGGCCGCACCGACGCCAGCATTGACGACAGGGTCGGCCTCAGTATCGTCGGCACCGACGGCGGCATCGACGACGAGATCGACGCCGTCAGGCACACCCACGGCTATTGGGGCCGCCATGCCACGCCGTATCATGTCCGCCACGTCGACACCTACGCCTGCGCCACGGCCCGCATCGACCCCAACAGCGACGTCAGCACCGACGACTGCATCGACGCCTGCCTCGACGAGCCCTCGCCCATTCACTGTCCTTACGCCTCGCCCAGGGCCGCTGGCGCGGGTGCCGTCTTCAGGCGCACCCTACGCTAGTGGGACCGCCATGCCATGTTATGACACGTCTGCCTCGTCGATTTCATCGTCTGCGGCACACTCTGTATCGACGACAACATCGACGACAGCATCGGTACAGTCTGCTCAAGGCTGGCTCAAAGCCTGGTGGGGCGGGCAGGCCACTCAGTCCGAGTGGGGCTGTGCCCGCTTAAATCCCCGATCGCACCTGTACCCCCTTAAATTCCCGACCCCTCCACAGCCATCGACGACAGCACGGACGGCAGCTGTGACGGCCGCATCGGCAGTGCCAGTTTTCGGGCGGCCGCCCACGGCGGCAGCCATGTCAGACTCGCCGGCGGCATCATCGTCTACGTTAACATGCGTACCACTGAACGTATCAGAGCAAATAGGTGGGACAAAATGCGTTGTACTTTTCAAGAGCGTGTCAAGGCAGTGCTGTCCACAGTGCCCCATGGGCACCCACTGCGACACCCCGTGGGGCAACAACTACAGACCAGCGAAAACAGCCTCACAAGTAACACCTACGCCCACGACTACGGCGCCACCAACACCAGACCCGCACGCAGCTCCGACACCAGCGACAGCGCCGGCCCCGAGTGCAGCCGAGACGTCAGCACCAATGACAGCAGCTCCGACGCCAGCATCGGCAGTGTCAGCATCCACGCCTGCCCCCTGGACGGCGACGTCAGAGCCGAAGGCAGCACCGACGTCCCTGTCGACGCCCGCACCGACGCCAGCACTGACGACAGCTCTGACACCAGCACCTCCAGCGCCAGCGGCCGCCCCCACCACGCCGGCACCAAAGCCAGAGTCACTGGCAGCAGCGACGTCAGACCCGACACCCACCCCGACGTCAACAGTGAGGCCAGCACTGACGACAGCTCCGACGCCAGCACCGCCAGCGTCACCACCCACGCCCGCGCCTACGCCGGTACCCACGCCAGAGTTGCAGCCAGCATCTACGCCAACTCCGCCGTCTGCATCGACGCTCGCATCCATGGCAGCATCGTCCATAGCTTCGACACCAGCACTGCCAGCGGCAGCACCCACGCCCACGCCTACGCGGGCACCAACGTTGACACCAGCACCAACGCCGGCACCGAGCGCAGCCGAGACGTCATCGCCGACGACAACTCTCACGCCAACCCTGCCAGATTCAGCACGCCCTGAGTCGTCCGCGGCGGCACCAAAGGTGGCACCCACGTCGGCCTACACGGCGGCGTTCGTGGAACGTGTGTGGTTGGAGGTCATCGAGTGGTACAACGTGGTGTCACCGTCCACGTGGGCCACCCTGTGCGCCACGTACGTCATGTACTCCTTCTTCATCGGCTTCCGCGACGAGTGGCGGCGACGGAGCGCAGCTACAGCGCGGCGGCGACGCCGACAGCGCGGGGGCGACGTCGACCGCAGACGCCCTCTAGGCCACCAGACGGCCGCCCAGGGCCGCCCTGGCATCAGCCCCCACACTGCCTCGAGCCTCGAGCCGACCTCCCTGCCAAAACCTGGTAGCATGCCAGCGGGGGCGGCTTCAGCCCCCCCGCATGGCACCACGCCTGCCATTCCTGTCATCGGCCCCCACACTGCCTCAAGCCTCGAGTCGACCCCCCCGCCAAAACCTGGTAGCACGCCAGCGGGGGCGGCTTCAGCCCCCCCGCATGGCACCACGCCTGCCATTCCTGTCATCGGTCCCCACGCTGCCTCGAGCCCTGGGGTGACCTCCCCGCCACAACCTGGTAGCACGGCAGCGGGGCCAGCCTCGGCCGTCTCGCATGCTCACACGCCTGCCCTGGGTCCTGGCTCCCTCGCAACCTCGCGTGTTAGCACCAGCACTGCCAGCACTAGCACTGTGACTGTACGGGAGCACTTCGAGCGCTTCCTCGGACCGCAACCAGCCACCATCGGTCACCTCCGAGCCGTAAACTGCCGTTTGGCCGCTTGGATCCCACCACGGCTCCACGCGGGCACAGCGGTCATCGTCCAGGGTCAAGTCCACAACCCCATCAACGGCCTCCGAGGTATCGTACGGGGGCAGTCCAGCGAGCACCCCGGCCACTGGACCGTCACGCTGTCGTCTGGGGACACCGCCCACCTGAGCTGCTCCAGTCTGACCGTCCCTGCACCTGCGCTCCGCGCCGAGATGCCGTCCCCCAGTACGGGCGCACAGACCAAGGCCCAAACTCAGGGACCCCAGCCCGGCCCAGCAGTGGACCCACGCCACCGTACCTCAGCAGCACAGCGCCCTGACGTCACGGCAGCAGTACCCTGCAGGCCACCTGCGCTGACCGTCCCACCAGGCAGCCGCGCCCAGACTGAACGCACAGCTGACTGTGAAGTCGGACTCCGAGACTCACGCGACGACGGCGCCGACGACCACTACCTCCACCACGACCTCGGGGTGCAAGCGCCCGTGGGCTTCTGGGACCCGATCGGGTACACAGCCGACGGCCCCAGCTACGGCCCCCCTACGGCCGGCCCCTCTGCGGCGAAGCCCGTGAGCAGCAGCGTCGCCGCTGGGAGGCAGGACGCCGACCCTAACGGCCGAAATTTCCAGGGTGCGGACACGCTGCGAGAGGTCGCGGAGATGCTGTCGCACCTGAAGGAGCAGGACCTGCTCCAACGACTGGAGGCTGAGGAGCGCTCCGACAGGAGGAGGCTGAGGAGGCTGAGAGCCAAACGCAAGGCCGCAGCAGCCGCCGAGGGGGGCGGCGGGGACGCCGCGCAGGCCCAGGAGGAGCCACCCTACCAGGATGCTCCGGCTCCTGCGCTCCGCCGGGCCAAGCGGATCCTCTTGTCATGGGTGTTGGCCGCGTACCTGCCGCCTCTTGTGGCGGTCCCCGACCGCCGCCCCGCTAGGCACACCCACTGGTTCCGCGAAGCTGGACCACAGTACGACGGACCGAGAAAGGCCGACGCGCAGCCGACTGCCCACCGATGCATCGAGCTCCGCCTATGGAGTCTGAGAGCTCCTGGCCCCCGCCCGACTCTGGCCCGCAGTTCGGACATGCTCCTAACCTGCGTGGACGCGGCCCTCGGCCTCCCGCACGGCCGCACAGCAGGCCTCATCCACCGCGCCACTCTCAAGCGTCTGCGCACTGATACTGTTTTCCTTCTTCAGTTTCTCACGTGGTCCGACGCTTTTGAAGAACGCTGGGGCTTTTCATTCACTTTGCCCTCATCCTGACCAGCGTGGTACGGCCAGCATGATGTTAGCATGTGCCAATCTTGAGTTTATACTTGTTTCTGGTAAGCCTGTTGTACGGTCGTTGGTGCGTTCTCTTCACACGCAGTATATTTGCATTTGTTGTTCCTCCTTCCTGTATGTGGTGACGTTAACCCGGCCGGCCACCTTCGTTATCTACTGCTTGGCTTTCAGAGCAAATAGGTGGGACAAAATGCGTTGTACTTTTCAAGAGCGAAGAACGCTGGGGCTTCTCATTCACTTTGCCCTCATCCTGACCAGCGTGGTACGGCCTCGCCCTCGCCGCAAGTGCGCGTCCTGCCTTGCTCACCCGGGCGCTGTTCCCTGGTGCGCCGTGCCTGCTGGCGGGGGTGGCGGCTTCAGCCCCACCCCACGCACCCGAGCCATCACGCCATGTCTTGTCCGCCATGTCGTAGCGGGTGCATCCGCTGTGAGGGCCTCCTCTGCACCCTTGCACTGTCTCTGCCTGTGCGCATGCTGGGCCATACGGCTCCCAGCACGTGCACCTTTTCCTCAGCGCGTCTGGCGCTCTCTGCCGTCCGCCGCCTGGCCGCGGACTCTGTCTCTGCGCGCGCTGTGCTGGGCCATACGGCTCTCAGCTGGTGCACCTTTTCCTCAGCGCGTCTGGCGCCCCTCTGCCGTCCGCCGCCTGGCCGCGGACTCTGTCACTTTCGAGGTCCGCCAATGGGGGCTAAAGGTTAGCTGGCAGCGGCTGGTGCCGCTGTGCTGTCGGCTAGCTTTTGCCGCTCCTGTTGGGGTTCTCGGCCTGTGCGCACTGTGCTGGGCCATACGGCTCCCAGCTGGTGCACCTTTTCTCTTTTCGCCAGCCCGTGCGACCGCGAGGCACCGCGCCCACGGGGCCTGGGCGCGGGGGCGGGGGGTGCCCCGTCTCTGCGCGCCGCGCAGCGGCCAAGCGCCCAACCGGCGGTCCGCCAAGCCGCCTTAGCCACGTTCTTCACGTCGCCACTCGCGTTGGGGCCTTTTTCTTCACGCGGTCTGACAGGTGAGATCTTCACAGTCTGTCCGCCGTCCGTAGCTTCAGACGCAATGCGCCGGGGGAGGGGGCCTGTTGCCCGCCCTCGTATCTTAAGGCTGCACCGCCGCTAATAGTGTTAGCGAGTTGTCGCACTGCAGTGCGCCTCGCGGACGGACCCTGGTCCGCCTACTTGTCCGCTCTCTCTCTCTCTCTCTCTCTCTCTCTCTCTCTCTCTCTCTCTCTCTCTCTCTCTCTCCTCTCTCTCTCTCTCTCTCCCTCTCTCTCTCCTCTCTCTCTCTCTCTCTCTCTCTCTCTCTCTCTCTCTCTCTCTCTCTCTCTCTCTCTCTCTCTCTCTCTCTCTCTCTTCTCTCTCTCACTCTCTCTCTCTCTCTCTCTCTCTCTTTCTCCTCTCTTCTCTCTCACTCTCTCTCTCTCCTCTCTCTCTCTCACTCTCTCTCTCTCGTCTCTCTCTCTCTCTCCATCTCTCTCTCGCTCCTCTCTCATCTCTCTCTCCTTTCCTCTCTCGCTCTCTCTCTCTCTCTCTCTCTCTCTCTCTCTCTCTCTCTCTCTCTCTCTCTCTCACTTCGCGGCGTGGATCTTCTCGAACTTCTCGCCAGGCACGTACTCACCCCTTCGGGCGGGCACGGGGTGGAAGGAGGTGCCGCTGGAGGAGGAGGGCCCTGGAGGAGGGGGGGGGGGGACGACGACGACGAGGAGGAGGAGGAGGTCCCACTGAAGGCTGGATGACCCTGGAGGGCGAGGAGGAGGACGACGACGACGACGAGGAGGGAGGAGGAGGAGGAGATGGAGGAAAATGAGAAGGAGGATGAGGAGGAGGAAGAGAAAGAGGAGGAAGGGGAGGAGGAGGAGAAGGGGGGGGAGAAGGAGGAGGAAGGGGAGGAAGAGGAAGTGGAAAAAAAGACGGGGAGAGAGGAAGCCTGGCACGCAGCGCCGCGTACAGGGCCTGCTCCCTCTGGCAGCGCTCGCGGAGCCTCTTGCCGCACTCCCTGAGAAGGAGGGGATGGGATAGGAGGAAGAGAGGAGGAAGAGTGATGAGGGGGAAAAGAAGTATTAATACTTAATGCGGATGGAGGGAGGGGGCGCCTCAGCGTAGCAGCGGCCTGGACAGCGTGCTCGGACAGGAGGCGCACCGCCTCGTCCGCTGCATTGAGCGCCCTCTGCTCGTTCGAGAGTGCCTGCCAGGCCCCCGCCACCATGTCTCCTGGGAATCCCCCTCCTTCTCCTGCTCCTCCTTCTCCTTCTCCATTATCCACGTTGTGCTAGTCTTGGAAGGTTGCGGCGGCGAATGCACCCACTTGCTTCGGCATCTGCGAGGGCGGTGGATGCGTCGCGGCCCCACCCCCCGACCACTCACCGACCTACCCGTATCTCTCATCGTGTCTCTCGACGCGGATATGCATATTATTATATGGAAGTACTTTCTGCCTAGTATGTTGTTGCCTTCTGTTTGGGTGGAAGCACCTTATGTTTGCATTGAAGTATCCCGTGTGCAACTATTCTAACATATGGTTATCTGCTGTGTGGGTGTAAGTACCTTTTGTTTGAAGTTTGGAGGGGAAATGCATCGCGCGCAACTTTCCCACGCAGGTTGGCGAGTGGTCGGCCTGGAAGCCCCCGCGACACATCCGCTGCCGCCGCCGTCACAGGAGCCGAAGCAACTGGAGATATTCGCCGCCGCAACTAACCAGGAGATAAGCTCGCCACGCAACCAATCCAGTATCTGTCCAAAACTGGTGCTTCTCCTCCTCCCCCCGCCCCCCCTCGCATCGACTCTTGACCTTTTGAAGTTTAGGTTGTCGGCGAAGGAAAAGAAAGGACATGCGAGCGAGGAGAAGGAGAAGAACGAGGAGGAATCAGGAATCAGAAGCAGAAGGAGAGGAAGGAAGAAGAGGGGGAGGAGGAGGACGAGGATAATGAGGAGGAGAATTTGGAAGAGGGCGAAGGGGCGCGATAAGGAGGAGGAGGAGAAGGGAGGAACGGGATCACATCCCCCTCGCCCCTCTGGGCAACGCGCGGAGAGAAAGAGGGGGGGGGATGGGGGGGGAGGAGGAGGAGAAGGACGAGAACGAGAAGGGCGAGCAGGAGGAGGGGGGGAGGATGAGGATGAGGATAAGGATAAGGATGAGGATGGGAAGGGTGGCGAGTTGAAAGACCAATCAGACCCCTGTGCCCAGCTCGCCTTTCTCCTCCTCCTCCTGCTTCGCCATGTCCTCTTCTTTCTCGTCAACCTTCCTTATTCGTGTTATGCCTCTTCTGCTTATGTTCCCCTTATTATTCTTAGTAATATTATTCTTATTTGACTCTGATTCTCGACCCCCTCCTCCTGCGTGCCCCCTATGTGTTTCCAGTTCGCTCACCACCTCCTCCTCCTCCTCCCCCCCCCCACCCCCCCACCCCCGAGCCCCCATCCGAAGCCCCCCCCACCCCCTCCTCCCCCCTTCTCCTCGCCAGCGCAGCGGCCGTTGATCCTCCCGACGCTGCAGGGGAAGAAGAGGAAGGATGACGCCCCCAAGCTCATGCTGCATGTCTTTCTTCTCATCCTCCTCCTCCCCCTTCTTCTCATCCCCCTTTTCCTTCTCATTACTAGCATCCTTCTTCTCATTCTCCTCCTCGGGCGGCGCCGCCCCCCTCCCGCCGCGTCGAGAGCCGCCTCGGCCTCGATGACCTGGATGGTCGTTGGCGCCGTCGCGGCTGGGATGGGCCCGCTGAGCCAGCCGCTGGAGCTGGGGCCGCCGCCGCTGATGCCCGACGGCCACAAGCCAGCCGCCGAGGAGGAGGCGGAGGCGTCTGGATCTGGAGCCTCCTCTGCCGCCTCTGCCTCGTCTGCTGCTGGAGCCTCTGCCGCCTCTGCCTCGTCTGCTGCTGGAGCCTCTGCCGCCTCTGCCTCGTCTGCTGCTGGAGCCTCCTCTGCCGCCTCTGCCTTGTCTGCTGCTGGAGCCTCTGCCGCCGCGGCTGCCGCCTCTGCCTCGTCTGCTGCTGGAGCCTCCTCTGCCGCCTCTGCCTTGTCTGCTGCTGCTGGCTGGTCAGGCTGCTCAGGCGGCTGCTGCTGCTGCTGCTGGTCCGCCGACGCCGAAGCCTTGGCCCTGGCCCTGACTCTGACCCTGGTGACGGGGCGCGCCTTCGCCGCTGGGGGCTGGCTGTCGTCGTCGCAGTCGTCGCCGCCGTCGGGCTGGGGCCGCTTCCGCCACGGGGGAGGAACTACCGCCGGAGGCGGCCACGGCGGCCACGGTGGAGGCCGCGGAGGCCCGGTGGGCGCCCAGGGCACCATGCCAGGTCCAGGCCGGCCCGCGAGCCCAAGGGCGAGTGAAGGAAACTAAGAGAGGGCGGACCGGGGCGGAGGAAGGAGGCGAGGAGGGGAATGGCGGACGAAAGAGGACCCGCTACTACACATGACGGCTCGCTGAAGCGATAAGCAACCCCGCGCGGCGGAGGAGCCGCGCGCGGCGCCCCGAAGGGTGGCAGTGGCGTGCGAGGCCGACCCGCGGGCCCATGGCGAGGGGGGCGGGGGGCGGGCCAAAGACCGCCGAACACGGCAATGCAATGCAACAGGCAGGCGGAGGAGGAAGGAGGAGGAGCAGAGGAAGGAGGATGGGAGGGGCAGATGAAGGGCGGAGGATGGAGGGGCAGAGGGGCAGAGGAACAACGAAAGAAGGAAGGATGGGCAAAGGGCAGAAGAGGGAGGAGGGGCAGACGAAGGAGAAGGAAGGACCCGCTATGACTCAGGGACTCTTGGTGAAGCCACCTTCCCCCTATGTCCGTTCCACTCCTCATCCCTACCCCCTCCAATCCCACCTCGGCTTGCATTTCGCCACCTCTTTCTATCCCCCCTTCGCTCTTTCTTCCCCGCCCCCATCTCCCACCCCTCCCCTCTCCCGACCCACGCCCCGAGCCCCCCCTCTCAACTCCTTCCCTCCCGCCCCACCACCTCGCTCATTTCCTGGGAGCCGAACCGCCGCCTGGCGGCGTTATCCTCTGCGCCAGGGCGCGCCGTGCTGCGCCCGCGCTGCCCGACGGGGGAACGGAGGGGCGCCGCTGCCGCGCGACCTCGAGGCCTCCTCCATCCAACATTTGGCAAAAAAACAAACCAACAGACATCAAACCATCGAAAAATGATATGAGAAGGGTGGCGCGGGGCATCGACCTCCAGGAACACGCGCGCAGGCAGCCCGCGACACCCCCTTGCCCTTTTCCTCCGACGCCCCCCCCCCCCCCCCTAAGCCTCCCCTCTACCTGCCAGACGTGCAATCTATCATCTTCTTCGTGAGGCGAGGTTCCAGCTGTTGCTTATCCTACCCCCGTCATCAGTAGCCCCGCTGCTCCTCCTCCTCTCCTCCTCCCCCCCCCCCCCCCCCCCCCCCCCCCTCCTCCCCTCACACCTTCCTTCTCCTTCCCCTCCCCCCCCCGCTCCTCCTTCTCCTCCCTCTCTCTCCTCCTCCCTCCCCCCCCTCTATCATCTCCCCCCTCCTTTTCCTCATCCTCATCCTGCTCCTCTCGTCCTTCACATTCTCCTCCTTCTCCGCCTCGCCCCCCTCACTCTCCTCCCGCTCCTCCACATTTCCTCCTCCTCCTCCGGCTCCCGTCACCCCCCTTCGCATCCCCCTTCCCTCCTCCTGACTACAACTCCCCCCCGCCCCTCTTTATCCCCGTCTTTCTCCTCCCCGACATCTTTCTGCCGATGTTCTGTTACCTCTCCACCTTCTCATCTCCTCCTACTCACCCCCCCTCGCCCCCCCCCCCTCTCCCCCCCCCTCCCCCCCCCCCCCCCCCCCCCCCCCCCCCCTAGTCATCTCATCCGCACCCCCCCCTTCCCCTCTCCACTCTCCACCCTTCGACTTCGCCCTTCCTCTTCACCCGTGGTCAGGCCATGGCCGCGGGCCGCGGGCCGCTGGCCGCGGCCGCGGCGGCGCCGACTCGAACTCCGACGGCGCCGCGCACGGCGCCTACTTCTTGATGAAGGTGTGCGCGGACCTCCCCCCCGCCCCCACGGGCCCATGGGGCGCGAGGGGTGAAGGCGAGGCTGCGAAGAGCGAATAGTGGCAATGAGGCTAAAGGCTGACGCATGAGCAAGCGGAGGCAGGAATCAGGAAGGGCACGGTGGCGATGGGAGACGGATATATGCCTATGCCGAGAGTTCTGCGCAATGGCCATGTGCCAGCGCGGAGCGGAGGGAACAGCACAAGAGACATACGGAGAAGGAGTGATTGATGATACGTAGCAAGCGGCAGCAAGAGGCGAGAGAGGGAGAGCGCAAGCACAAACATACATGCTGAGCCTCCTCTCGCTCCTGTTCGTGCCCCTCATCCTCCTCCCCCTCCTCTTGCCGCTCCTCCTGCAACTGCTCCCTGCTGCTCATCCAGCTACTCCTCATCCTGGTGAAGGTGGGGCTGTGAAAAGTGGCAGAAGGGTTTCCTTCCTGCTCCTGCTCCTGCCCCTGCTTCTTATCCTGCTGTCCCCCCCCCCCCCCTCACTTCTCTTTCGTCGGTTTCTGGAGCCCGTGCTCGTCCGCGTCGGGGTGGCGCGCCCTGAAGACCAGCTCCTGGTCGGGCGCCGCGCCCACGATGCTGTGGAGCACGGGCACGCGGTAGAAGAACCTCCCTTGCCCCAATGGGGCCAAAGGGCGCGTTTGGGCGATAGAGAAAGAGAGGAGGGGGAGAACGATGCTAACAAAGAGTGGCAAAGAAAGAGAGAGGGGAGATAGAGCGAGAGGACGCTGAGAGACGGGTGAAACAAAGAAATCACGAAACTTATGGACGAAACCCCGAAACAAGAAACACATTAATTCCAAGTTTCATACCCCCACCCGGCCCACCCGCCTCGCACGACTCTCGTCGTCCTCGTCATTCTCCCCCGTCGTTTTGATCCACGTCGTCCGCCTCATCGTTCTCAGAGCTCCTCATCCTCTTCCTTATCCTGCTCATTATCTCCTTATCCTCATCATTGGTTTCCTAGCCCACGCCATGTCCTGGTGGCCCCCCTCTACCACCTCCGCAATGATCCTCGTCGCCCCATTCCCTGCCCCCGCCTGCTCGGGCTGCCGCCCACATTGATGTCGATCATCGCGAGCTCGTACTTGATCTCGTGCGTCGCCACCGCCTCCATGTACTTCCGCTCCTTATCGCTGATCTTGCGGCGCTTCTTCTTGGCCTTATCGTCCGAGTCGTCGTCCTCCCAACCGCTCCCTCTTATCCTCTCCCCTCTCCCTCTCCCTCTCACTCTCTCTCTTTCTCCCTCTCTCTCTCTCTCTCTCTCACATCGCTCTCTCTCCCTCCCTCACCCCTCCCCCCTCCCCCCCCTCCCTCCGCCCCCCCCCCCACCCCCCTCCCCCCCCCCCCTCCTCCCCTCCCCCACTTGCCCCCCCCCTGCGGTCCCCCCCCAGTATCATCCTCATTATGTCCCCGCCCCCCTCCCCCCCCCTTCTCAGGGTCTGTTCTCTCCCATGGCCCCAGGCGCCTGCCTCCTCCAGCGGTCCTGCCCCCTCCTCTCCTCTCCCCAATCCTCTCCTCCTTGGCCCCCCTCCTCCATATCTCGGCCCGCCACCTCTTTCTCTTCCCCCCCCCCCCCCGCCCCCCCCGCCACCACCACCGCCGCGCACGCGCACGCACACGCACGCCGCACACACACACACACAAACACACAACACACACACACACACACACACACACACACACACCACACACACACACACACACACACACACACACACACACACACACACACACACAACACACACAAGAACTAACACCGCACACAGCCCACACAAACACATCACACACACACACCACACACCATACACACTCTCTCTCACACACACCCACCGCCACCACCACCACCACCACCACCACCACCACGCACCACCCCACCCCACCCCACCCACCACCCACCCACCACCCCCACCACCTCACCACCCCTGCTCCTTGCCCCACCGCCAGGCAAGCCCGCCGACTCGCCGACGCGACTCATCGGCGGCAAGGCGGGGGCGGGCCGCTCGGGGCAGGGCGTGGGTAAGGGGGGGGGGCAGCCAGCGTGCGAGCGGGCGGCGCAAGGTGGGAGGAAACTACCCATGCGACAACACATGAGGAAGCATAATGAGCAACTGAGCAGCCATCACAGATGAAAGCAATGGGCATGCAACTAACTACACGAATAAGGACTAATACTGAAAACAATAAGCCACCGCTCTACCCAATTGCCATGCAACAGCGCACAAAGAAGCAAGCAATGCACAATGGGCAAATGAGCAAGCGACATGAACAAAAAACCATGAGCAACTGCTCAACCTTCCCGATCCCCCCCAATCCCCGCTCCGACTCTGCAGTCTGCTTCGCCTTCTTCTGCTGCACGAGCCAGCACCAGCAGAACTCCCCCTTCGATGGAGAAGCCCACTGGGTCCCGTCCACGTAGAGGGTCGGGCCCGCGCGCCAGCCCTGCATGCACTTCGCCAGGGCGCCGTCACCGCCAGACTCCCCCTGGCGCGGCGCTGGAGGAGAGCAGCGGCGGAGGGCGAGACGAGGGGGGGGGGGAATGGGTAGGGAGCGGTAGGGGCGGGGGGGCGAGGGGGGGGTGGGGGGGCTGTTTGCAGAGTGAGTGTGGAGAGTAGGGTTGGGGGGTGAAGTAGAGTCTGGGGAGAAGGGGTGAGGTTTCGTAGGGGGAGGGGGAGGGGAGGAGGGGGGCGGGGAGGACGGAGGAAGACGGCGGAGCGCGAAGGAGGAAGGGTGACTGAGGGCAGGCAAAAGGAAAATGGGCGACGGACTGGTAGGCCGATGGGGGATAGCGATGGAGGTTGTTAAAGACGGAGGTTGTGCGGCAAACGAGTGAGAAGTAGGCGGCGAGGTGAGGCAGGTCAGGAGCAGGAAATGGAGGGCAGAGGACGGAGGAGGGTGGAGCCAGCATGCGAGAGGATGCACGCACTGGAGGATGAGCGAGGGAGGTGGCGATATCACAACATGATAATAATGGCAGCGGTGCCCCCCCTCCCTCCTTGTCCTTGTCGTCGCATTTGTCGCCCTCGCCGTCGCCCTTGTCGCCTTCGCCCTCGCCGCCGAATAGATCGGCGATCAGCTGCGCCAACTCGTTGTCCTCGTCGGCCTCGTCGAAGTCGTCCGGCGACACGGGGAAGAGCGGCAATACCAACAACTTGTTTAACATCGCAGCCGCCTTCGCCTCCACCACGCGCCCGCAGTGCGGCAACGCCAGCGGCGAAGAACCGCTGCCCTGCTTCCTGCCGCCCCCGCCCCGCCCCCGCGCACGCACCCCATGGCCGCATAGGACGAGAGAGTGAGGAAGAAAAGAAAACGCCTGAGCGGGGGGCAGGGAACTGCAACTGAATGGGGGGAGGGGGGCGGAAGGGGGAAGAAGGGGGGGGCAGTCGGAGGAGGCGGAGGAGGTGGAGGAGGAGGAGGGGGGCGGAAGGACATCGGCACGAGGAAGGAAAGATCGCGAATGCATGATGTCATGATGAGGGGCACGAGGATGGATGAGAGCACGCATGGGGAGACAGCGAATGCAGATAGGCAGTATGATAACATGGCAATGGCATGAGGATGGCGCAAAAGCAATACAGACAGCAAAGACAGCGATCCCCTCTCCCCTTCCGCATCATCGTGTAGCTGTAAGACTTCAAGCCCACGGACGGCGTCGCTTTGAGCACGAGGTCGCCGCAGCTGGAGCCAGCACCTGATACCATCTCGGCGGCCACCTTCGAATACATGTCCATGAGCTTGCTCATCAGAGCTGTAGTGACCTGGCCCCCCCCCACCATCCCCCCCCTCATCCTCCATCTCCTCCTTCTCCTCCTTGTCAGTCCTCACACTCCTCTTCTTCCTTCCCCCTCTTCCCCCTCCACCCCCCCATCCTCGCATGCGAGAGGGCCAACGCGAAAAGGGCAAGGGCGAGGCCAGGGGTAGAAAGGGCGAGAGGAGGGAGGAGGCGAAGGAGGGGGTCGACAGGATGAGGGGAGGAGGAGGTGCAGAAACGTTAATAAAGAACACATGTTGGACATTGCTGGAAACGGCGAAGATGAGACTGATGATGGAAAACACCAGGACACCACGCATAATAGGCCAGAGCAGGGGCGAAAGCAAGAAGCGGTTCAGTCCCCTTTGGGGAGGGCCACGTGGGCGGGAGCACGCGGCGCTGTGTGAGACCCCCACTCCACTGTGCACGCCGCCCTGACTTATTCCTCCAACTCCTCGCATAGCCCTCCAAATCGTTATATTCCTTATCCTCATTTCCCTCGCCTGCCCCCCCCCCACCCCTCCTCTACGCGCGCGCTCGCGCCCCCCGTCGCGCGCCCCCTGGGAACGCCCCCCTTGCCCTCTACTCCGTTCTTCGCGTGTCCACCTTCATCCTCGCCCGCCTCATCACCCACTAATTCCCCCAGGCCCCCAAGCAATGCAGCAAAGCAACATCGGCATGAGCCGCGATGCAAGTTCTCCACATACTCGAATCACCCCTCGAGCTCAGGCGGCCTGCTTCTTAACAAAGGCTGGCAGCTCCACCCCCTGCTCCTCGCCGTCGTCGTCGCTCTCCTGGGGTGCAACATCCTTCTGCTCCTGCTTGGTAATCATGCACGTCCACTGCTGCAAGTTAAAGAAGCGCGGCGCCCTGGGATCTGTCTTCCCCTGCTTCCTGTTGGCCACGGTGCCGCCCTGCTGCGGCGCGACCTGCTGCCCCCCCCCCCCCCCCCCCCCCCCCCCCCCCCCCCCCCCCCCCCCCCCCCCACCCACCCCACACCCCCCCCCCCCCCCAGACTCCCCTATCCGACGACGTGCCCCAATCATCCGCGACATCCTCGTCCGTTATTCCCTTGCACTTATGCTCGGCGATGTCTCTTGTATATTTCCTCCCACTTACTCACTTCCAATCGTATTACCAGTCCTGATCAGGCTCCCACTCTTGCGCTGCAAATTCCTACTGATACGTCCACCTTCCTCCTACCAGCCCAGGAACCTGTCTAGGGCCCAGGCGGCCAAGTCCCCATCCATCCAAGCGGGGCAGGGGTTGGGCAGGCGCTACCCGCACTCGCCGCTGGTGCTCGCGGAGATGCAGCAGAGAGAGGAGGAGACAGGGGAAGGTGGTGGGATGCGCGGGCGATGGCGAGGGCACTCCCCATCAATCCCCACATCTGCCCTCCGCCTCACCCGTCGATTACTTACACCCAGGATGTTGCATGACCGCAACCTTTACCACGCTCCTGCATATGATCGCCAGACCCAACCACACACACACACACACACACACACACACACACACACACACACACACACACACACACACACACACACACACACACACACACACACACACACGTACACACACACACACACACACACTTTTACAGTTATCCCGCGATTTGTGTCTCATTCTGTTCCTGCTTCCAGCCCCCTCTCTACCCGAGCTCAGGGGATCACTGGGGCCGCCATTCCACCCCCCCACCCCCGCAGGAGGGGCGCGTCTCCAAATCACGATGGCGCACTGGACGCTGGTGCTCGCCAAGGCGCCAAGGGAACGGGGGGGGGGGGGGCGAAGCTTAGAGCGACGGATGGGATGCGCCAAGGAATGAGCGAGAGCGCGCAAGAACCCTAAGCCCCTGAGCTGGCCCATCAGCGCCTGCCAATCCATCGAAACTAACTCCGCCCGTCAAGCCCCCACCCACCCTGCCCCCAAAAGCGTCCCCCACCCAAATCATTTACAGAACTCATATTCTAACCCAAACCATCTCCCACGCCCCCAGGGGCCCAGCCTGTCTCGGGTACCGCTCTTCGATCGTGAAAGAGACCTTTTCCCATGGATTCGCGTTGAACTCTGAGATGTCCTTGGCATCCCTCCTGGCATCCTTCCACTTGGCCACGGCGTCCGCTATCATCTTGCTCTTGGCATCCCTGAAGAGCGATTGCTGGGCCGTAAACTTGAAGGACGCACTGTGAATGCCGATCCTCTTCAGCACCTAACGACCCCTACCCCATTTAACGCTCATGGTATGCCTTGTCCCCGCTGCGTATGCCTTACGTGCACGTCGGCTCCTCTCTCTGCCCCCCTGCCAGCGCCCCTGCATGCATGACTGCATGCACATCAGCCAATTATCCCCCCCCCCCCCTCGCGCGATCGAATCATTCCTCTTCGTCGATGCTTGCAAGCGGCTGCGCCGTCGGACAATGCTACTGACCGAAGCGTGCGCCAACGCGCAGGCGCAAGCAAACGTGCGCATTAGACAACCAATCATATTACACGCAACGCACAGCACGCTTTCAGTCATCTAGGCGACCTCTCATCTGTCCATGCGTAGGTGCGTGCACGCACAAAAGGCTGCGCATGGAGATCGTATGCACGCATAAAAGCCCGACGCCTTATCGCACGTGGACCACGATCGCTCCATGATGCACGATCGGAGGAAATTGGCCTCCAATGCGAATAAGCACCACACAGCCGAGATTCACAACGTGCGGCATATCAAACCAGTGCCCCTGTAGTTACTTGCATGCATCCCCTCTCTCCCATTTCCCCCCCTCCCCGCCGCGTTGAGCTGCTCTTCGCCGTGGGCAGTGTCGAGCGACATCTGCAGCGCCTGCAACTCCACGGTATAATTTGCCCAAGGCACCGCCTCGGCCTTCTTCTGGTATTCCCCTGCGATGGAGAAGATGATGTCGATGATCTCGCCCATGTTCTTCGAATTGGGCGGCTCCTGACGGGGGGGGTGGCGGGCGCCCCATCCAACTGATCCATTGGGTCCTCTCCCTCTCTAGCCCCCCACCTCCCTCCCTTTCGAACTGCCCACGTTCCCCCCTCCCCCCTCAATCGTTTTCCCTGCGGCTGACATTACTTGAACCCTCCCTTTCTCACATCCCCTCTCTCCCCACCTGTGCCCCCCCCCTCCCGTTGCCGCCAGCGAATCCTGCAGCGCCACCAGGGCGGTCGGCAAATCTAGCGCCTGCTTCCCTGGGCCAGGCAGCCTGATGCTCGCGGCCAAGTCCTGGAAGCACTTCGCCTGACTGGCCATTGCCAAGGACGGGCCGCGGCAGAAGGGGGGGGGACTTAGACCGTGGACGCTTCGGGGAGGTAGCGGCATGACTGCGGGAAACAACAGGGAACGAATTGAGGGATTGGGTTGAGAGCAGGGCGACGAAGCTGGAGGTTTGGAGGTGCGTTGCAAAGAGCGCAGCTGGAGAGGGGGTATACATATACGACACATGCGAAGAGCAAGGATGCTGAAACCACCATGGAAGGCAAGGCAGCGCACGTTCGGGCGCAGTGCCAAAATAACAGCCGATCGCCTCAAGTGGAGTCACATGCCGACCAGCGAGCGGAGCCGACGCATCGCTCGAGGGCTGAATCACGCACGTCATCTGGCCGACTGTCGTGATCATGTGCCCGAAGAACTTCAAACGAGCCGCACACAACCTGGTCTGGCTCATACCTTCAGAGCGCAGCACGTTCCACGGGGGGCAGGCTAAGTGCGCCTCGAACCCAGAACTCACCAATCTGTCAATGGTATCGCACACGTTGCCGAAAGCATCTGGATACATCTGGGCCACGCTGCCCTTTGCTATATCGAGAAAGGTGCCGCGGGCAGCCTGGAGCGACGGAAACCCGCCTCCACCAACACCAGGGGTAATCGAAGACGGTTGAGTATCGCTATTGCCAGTATCAGTGGACACATGAATGTTCAGCATCTTGGTCATGATGTCCTGCAAGGCGCGGTTAGTCACGACGGCGGCCTCAGGGTCGGCCTCCCCGCACGTTCAAGGTAAGCCGCGGAGGGTGGCGACCCAGATAGACAGAAGGCAATGACGGCACCGATGCTCGCTCGCGAAACAACCATGAACTAAGATAACGCAATGCACAACAATGGAACACATAGGGTCAGGGTCCAACGATAAACACGGCACCCCCTGCACGCGTCAAAACAGTTTAGAAGCACCGCGCACGAACGATGATTCAACCCCCCCACCCCACCGAAACGGGATAGCTGAAGAAGCCAGTCTTCTGCGCCGCCGTCAGAAGGGCACACGCGTCGGAAGCGGTCATCGTCAACAATTCGGCCGCCTCCTGCTCTGACATCTTTGGGCCGTCCTCGATGACAGCCTTCTGGGCCTCGACACCAGCGTCACCCAACGTGTCCAGCTTGAGAAGCGCAATCGAGTCGGGGTCGCTGGCCCTCTGCAGAAGAGGCAGAAGGGGGCGGGTCGGGCCAGCGCGGAGGTGGGATTCTAAACGGCAGGAGACCTGTATCAGACAGAGAGCGGCCCTGTTCAATATGCAGGACTGCGAACGCTCCACAATGCAAGACTATGAAGGATGGGCCGTGCTGGCCTGCGCAAGGCTACGACTGCATCACAACGCAACGCCTGGCACGACAGGTGGAATCAGAAGACCAAGCTGAGGAGAGAGCAAGATAGCTGGACATGGATGCGCAGGGAAGCCTTGGCTTCAGCTGCTTCCTCTGCGCGTATAGCCACTCTTTGAAAAAGATCTTCAGCGCCGACCACCCCTTGCACACCTTCGGCTCTGCCCCCGCCTTGGCATGCAAGGAGATGCTCGGACGCCTCGCGGCCCCGCCCAAGCCAGGCATGGAAACCAAACGTAGAACCACAAATAGGGCGTGCATCGGAGGGGGAGCACTTCAAGCATTACTTCGCTTATGTTGACACTGCTGGCATGCGACACTGGCGACGTTTCTAATAGCGGGGAGGAGCAGAACGACAGGGGGACGGGGCGCAAACAACGGCTAACACGCAGAGGGGACGAGAACGATGAGGATGGGAGAGCATGTGAGAAGGGCCAGACACCACCCCCACCTCCCCCGCTTCTCATCCTATTCCCTTTTACCCAACACATCTGGAAACTGACATGTGCCCATGTTGCTATTGCTACCCTCGCCCGTGCACCCTGATACAGCCATGTAGTGCGCGATGTTGATAAACGCTGCAATCACCTCTGGATGTTTATTGTTGACCTTCTCCATGTATTCTGCTGCCGCCTTCACATGGCTAATGAAGTTTGACTTGGTCCCTGCGTGGTCGTCCTCGATGAGCGCCAATGGCACCATTGCAGTCTGGCCCTTTACAACTGTCGGAGGCTTCGATTTCGTTTTGCTCGCAGCAGTACCCTTCTTGACGCTATCTTTGGCTTTCTTCTCTGCCTTCGCCCTGGCCTTGCGCACTTTTTTGCAGAGGGCCCAAAAAAACAAAGCAAATAAACAAAGTTAAAAAAATATCAAAAAAAACGAAAAAAAAAATTTAAACAAAAAATAAAGAAAAGAAGAAAGTAAAACATAAAAAAAACAATATAAAAAAAATATATAACCAAAATCAAAAAACGAAAAGCGCAAAGAACAAGAGAATGCAACGAACAAACACAAGAACACACACAAAAGTAACAAATGAAGGAAAAAACCTGGGGGCTTTTGTGCACAAAAAAAAAAAGTCAGTCGCTTGCGAGCTTGATCTTGCTTTGCCTTCGCCTTGTCAGCGTTCCCCGAGTTCTCTACGAAATCTTGCAAGACGGCCCGCAAGTCAGAGTCATTCACGGAGCGGAGGACGGGCAAGCCATCTGGCAGCGGATTTGCAAATACAACATATAATACCATGGCGCATTGCATGCAACAGTCACGGCATTCCTAGGCGCGGCTATTCTCGGACGGTCGGACGCACAAGCAAGCAGCAAAGGGTTATGGACATAAATTCGAAGAGCAGACGCCTAGGATGGAACCCTTGATCCTCTCACAACGCATCCGTATAAGCGCATAACTTCTAGCCGAGCGCTCCGCCTTCCCCGGATCCCAACCCCGCATCCTTGCCGCATCTTTCCTCCGAGCCCACCCTCCACCCCCCCCCCCCCCCACGCAATCGCCAAAGCGAGTCCTGGCAATAGCGGGCACGTCCCCCATGGCTTGTCCAGGCGCGGGAACGCCAGCAAGCAGATCGGCATGATGAAGTCGGGAGCCGCGTGCTTGAAGATCTGCCAGGACGGGGGCGGGGAGAGGCGGGGGAGGGGGGGGGGCGCGGCGCCCGCCATCCGATGCAACTCTTATGTTTAGCCTTCAGCCCGACTGAAGGATATACATAAATACATAGGGAGTGGCGCCGATTGGACGCGGGGGGGGGGCGGAGGGTAACAACAGTAGATGATTGGATAGGGTCGCAAGTAAAGGGGATGCATGAGGAAATTCTGAACTACGTTGCAACGGCGCATGAGCATGCACTTGTGATGCAGTCGACGCGAACATTTAGAGATTAGAAGTTGCCATAACATACATATAACAGGTTGCGCTGGCCAACCACCTTAAGCACACTGAAGGACACCCCCGTTTGAACGCCGTTGCAAGTTGCAAGTGATGCACCGTGCCGATGCACCCAGGGAGTGAACCGTTGGTGCAGGAATTAGCTGGTCATGTGTTACTTGCGCGGTAAAATAAACGAATGGGGTTATGGGGGTGAGAGGCAACGCTGAGCAGTCCATATGAGGAGTGCCCGAATCGAAGTAGCGGGCTGAAAGTAGGAACTGCCGAGGAATATGTGCAAAAAGGGTAACCTGGATGTGTCGTGGGGAGGGGGGGGGGGCACTGGGGGTCGAATGCAGTCTGCGCTATATTTGCCAATGTCTATGTCTGGCGAGGCCCACCTTGTTACAAGCCCCACCTGACCCCTTGAAATACGTTCGCTACCCCCTGCCGTCATCTACCCCCAGCACCCGCATGGTAGAGCCCAATATCTTGAGCACCTGGTCGTGCGTCCTGCCGTCCATCGCGGGGAAGTCGACGAACTCTTGCGTTATGCTAACCAATCTGTCCCAGAATGTTTCGTTATCGCCCACCATGAGATTCGCAGCGTCACTGCGAAAGGCTGAGGCCACTTGGTAGGCGTTCTTGTCCCTGAACCAGCCAGGTTTGATCGCCCCCCCTCCCCGTCGAGATAGAAGGTATTTGATCAGGAGGCGTGAGAAGGCGTGCACCGTGCGCACCTGAGAGATGGCAATGCGCGGCTGCGTGTGAATCATATTGCCAAGAAGACAGTGGACGTTGAGGTCGATGTAGTTAGGCAGCGCGTGCACAGAAGGTGCGGAGGGATGCCCATGGGGAGCAGGTGCTAGGAGTGAGGGAGGGGGAAGGAGAGGGCGACTGATGAAGGGTAGGGAGAACGCAGACGGCAATGCATAGGAGAGCTGTCGACGACCAACTAAGCTGAACAATAATGACACAGCCGCGATAGGCAGCCCCAGATACCCCCTTTTAATCCGACCCTGGGCTATCACTGTCGCCATGATTGCACATGGCCCTCTGCCTGCAAGTCCACCCCGCCCCACCTCTACATACTCAAAGCGTTTGGTATTGTACACGCTCTGGCCGAGCCCAGCCCATGTCCAATTGTTCTGTTTTGCCAGCGTCTTCCAGCCAGCCTCGATGATGTCCACGGCCCTTATTTTTTCGATGATCGCCCGGATTGTCGTCACCTCGTTTGTCTCGTTTCCGAGTTCTTTCAGAAACATGATGCACCCGCGCGTGATGGCCCGCCTGTAGCACTTGCAGTGTGCCCACCCTCGCGCGATACTCCTGCCCTATCCATTCTTGGTTCGTGCACCCTCGCGCGCACGCCCTGGCTCACATAATTGGCATGCACGGAGCACAGTGTACCAACGCGGGTTCCATGTCATGCATGTCTGAATGAAATGTGGGAAGAGCTTAAGCGAGGGTCTCATTTCGGTGCGAAGCAAGAACACGTCTAGATGGGGGTCCCATGCCTGAGTGATATCGGACGAGGTCGCAAGCGGGAGCCCCCACCTCCTCAATGGAGCCGCAGCCCCTGGACGAATTACATATAAGAATAGTTTGCGGTCTCAGGCTTGCCATAGAGGATGTCCCAAGCGAGCGCTGCTATGCACCGCTCCTCTAGCCTTGTCCAGATTCCTTGCACATGTCCACTGATCAGTGCTCACGCCCTACACGCCCCCCCGCCGAGTCCTTTGAACGCTGATGTTCTTCTTCTCTGTGTCCTTGAGCCAAGCCCGCTCCACGCCCTGCGCGAGCGTGGCCCCGTGCACAGCTTGCCAAAAGTCCTGCCCCACACAGGACAACGCTCGAAGGGCGTGGGCCAAGAAACGAACCTGGAACAACGAACATCGAGGATGGAGTGGATTGCAGAGGGCGCAGGCACGGCGCAGCTAGACAGACATGCTGAAGGGCAGCATGACTCACATTGAGATCACAATACACTTGGAGGGACAATCCTAAATATAGGTGTGCGTGCGACGTGCGTCCATGCGCGTCAATGCCGACGCTGCTTCGCGTGTTACAACATAGTTGGTGCGTAAAGTTAATCCTGGCAAGCATGCAACACCCTGACGCCACCCCCCAAACAACCCTCCTCCTTCATCGGGTCTTCGTGTTGAACCAGGTGCGCGCCGCCCTTGTTCTCGTACAGGAGACCAACTGTTTCCACGCTTTGTTGCCGCTTGCGTATGGACGCTTCGTCCCCGCGGTCGTTGAAGGGGTGCCGAGACTCCCGCCCAGCACTTCCAAGGCAAGAGCTCGCTCGATCGACTCGCCATACCACCCTAGATCACCCCTTCCCTTGGCTCCTCCACGCCGCACTCCCGTCCTCTCCCCCTGTGCACGCCCATGGGAGTGTCCTGATGTGGCGACAAGTGGTTGCACGCGGTCTCTTCCCTCGCCCTATCAGCCTGGGCGCCCCCGCACCCCACTGCGGCAACCAGTCCGTGCGAGCCCAGCCCATCTCAACTGGCTGCCGCATGTCCTTACATGTCCCCCACACCACCACCCCATCCATACCTCAAGCAACCATATGTGCGCATCATCAATTACACGTGCGCGGTCTGCATGAGCAATTGTTTAAGACCGAACGCTGACGCGTCGTGCACTCGTGGCGCCATAGGCTAGCAGAGACCACTGATGTCGCGGGCAGAGCACATCGCGACGGCTGCCCCCCCCCCCCCGCAATTGTGAATTGTCCATCCACGACTAGCTTCACCAGCTTGTCTGGACTCAGGAGGAATTCGTCATCCACCAGCGCCAGGTACTCAAGCGGAGCTTTGCCAGGACCGTAGCGGTCCTCGAGCTGTGCGGGACGTCGCGCGCTCCCATCGCGTTCGCGCGCGCATGCATGTCGTCGTGCGCGCGCGCGCCATGCTCACATATACACACACGCGTGATATGCAACGATCGATCTCCAACACGCGCGCACAATTGAAATGTTCACGTCGTGCATCCCAACTTCGGTCGCGCAGTTGCGCGGCGCCTGACCGCGCGCGCGATGTAAATATCGCCACGGAAAAAATACACTGCGTCACCAAATAACAAGCACGCAACACAACACCACATCGTACAAACACAAAAATAAAAACGCCCGTGCGATGAAGAAATGATGCCAAACCTAGCGATCCCATCGACAATCGTCGATGGGCATGCCTGGGGGGGGACCCATCGACGTACGTCGATGGGATCGCCAGGTTCTGAGGGCCCCATCGACAAACATCGATGAGTCCAGCCCGCCTCATCGACCAACGTCGATGGGCATATCCTGTGTATGGGGTTGAAGTACAAGAGTACAGAACCCCTGATCCGTTGGTAGAGAGATGGAGGGATAGATGGGTATCTTTCCCTCCCAAGCGATCAAGGTACGATCGCTCCAACTCAGTACCTGAGCCCAAACGGCCAGGTGCGGGAGAGGTAAGGATAAGGAGTATATATGAGGGTATTACACGGGTTCCATACACACCCCCCGTCCCGAATCCCGCCCGTGAAGGCAGGACTCGGGATCAGGAGGATGGAATCCGTAACCTCAGAACTCCTTTACCTTAAGTCTGAAAGGCAGCTGGGCTAAAAGTCAGCGAAGCCACAGCTGCAAAGTGAGGTAAGAAGAGATACCTTGGGTCTCTTTTTCTTCTCCAGGCGGTCTTTGCCGCCCCCTCGGTGCGCCCCCCAAAACGCTTCGGCACTCGAGGGAGGAGAAGAATGAGACAAAGGTAGGCGGAGAAAGAAGATCTGAGCAGCAAGGCAACGTAAACCGCCTCGCAAGATTTGCGAGGCAGGTGTTGCCACCAGCTATCAGATTATTCTCGACGCAATATTGTTAAATTGTTAAAATATGCATGCTAAGATCGCGTTGACGAACACAATCTTGAAATCAAACACAAGTCTGCCTAAAAGCAAATGTATGCCAAGATCGCGTTGACGAACACGATCCTGAAAGAAATGCAAATCTGTGTTAAAGCAAGTACCTGGCCAGGAGAAAATGTCGTGTTGATGAACACGAAAATGATGTATAAAATCTGTTTGGCGACTCCCGTTGGCGTTGCTCCTTAGGAGGCTGCCTCGGTGATCGCAAAAGATATCTATATGTGTGTATGGCCACTTGTGTGAAAGATTGAAGTGGCCTAAAAGAATGTATTAGCCACCGCTCAAGGCGAACTTTGATGAACGGAATTTCTGCTCTTGAGCAGTGGGCCTTGCGGCCGACTCACTACGCGTCGCCGTCCTTGTAGAACCTGCGGTCCCACACCCTCTGGCCGTTGTACGTCACATAGCTTGTCGTAAACGTTTCCCAAGTGGTCCTCGGGATCCAGTTGCGGAACCAATCGTTGTACGTGATATCCTGGATGTACACATACTCGTCGTTGTTGATCGCAATGTAGATCCAACATTTGATGCAATAGCTCCAGTATCGAAGACCCCAATCGCTGTCCTCGAAATTGTGGCGCCAGTAAGCAGCGTAATCAGATGTACGTGCTCTCTTGGCGCGCGGCATCGCGGGCATGTAGTCCTCTGCGCCTGAGGCGCTGGATGCAGCGGCGTCGCCAGGAGCAGGGCGCGGCGGCGGCCGCGGCGGCGGCCGCGGCTCCATGGCGTCATCGGACTGTTGGGAGTGTGTATCTGGATCGGTTCTCATCCCTGTACTACCCCCCCTCTGGTCAGTGTGTGACGGATCGAGGGAGCCTATCAGCTCGTTGGCAATCGCGGCAAGCTTGCGCTGGGTGAACTGTTCACGGGTTCCGTCCCCTCGAGGGAGAGAAACCGTAATCAGTCCGCGCGCCTGCCGCGTCTGCCTGTCAATGCGTCCCTCGTTCAGCCACCACTTTCTCCGACCAGCCTGTCCTGTCCTAATACTGACGTCAAGGATGTCCCACGCGTCGCGCATGTCCTCGACTCTCCAGGGCTTCTTGCCGACATTCACGCGGGCTCCTGTCATCTGATGATGGAATCTGAGGTCGTTGAGAAAGCGTTGAATGAGATTGGCGTATGGGTAGTACAGAGGTCGGTCGTCCTCGGATTCGCCCATTAATCTGCATTCGTGTGCAGGCGGGCTACCGGCTTCGACCCACTTCTGATACCTCTTCTTGGACGTATTGGCCAATCTCCGCAACTGATCTTTCTCTGTGCCTATGGGGGATCGCGCACCCGTCATAATGACATGTGCGCCATCCTTCATGTATCTCGCGACCTGGTCCTCGGACAACGTCGTCTTGATCCAGTTCGTCAACTTCTGGAGGTGCGCGAGGTCACTCTGTGTGGCGGTGCTCTTACCTGTGGCGCCTACGGCCACAGTGTATTGCCAACATATATCACAGAGTGTGCCGTCACCTGTGACGATACCGAGGGACAGATCTCGACCGCAATTGTTACAGAGCGGTATGGGATGCAAGATCGTCTCGGGGGCCCCTGCCGAAGTCAGGTGATCGCGGGATCCCCAGCGGGTGTCCTGACCGCGAGCGAGGCTCTGACCGATCTGATTGATCGCCTCACGATTGATCTCGGTGTTTGGTCTGGAAGCGATCGATCTGCTTAAACCCTCGATCTCGATCCGAGACAACCTTTCCCCTGGCAGTCCTTTGTACTCTATCTTGACGTTGTCGGTATCCTCAGTACCGCCATGGCATACGTTCTCCTCACGAAGACGGCGAGCCTGCTTCTGCAAGGTAGCCTCGTTGTCGCCCTCCTCGCGCTTGAGTCCCGTCTGTTCAGCTATGATGCGTACCATAGTCTCCTGATCGGGAGCTGCAGACGCAACACTGCCTGGGTCCTGGGGAATATCCTGCTCAGCGCCTTCCTCTCGAGGCGCAGCAGGTGTTTCCACCAGCTCTTCCCACACAGGAAACTCTGGATCACCGTATGTCGCAGTACAATTTTTGTATAGGTCACGCAATGCCTGAAGTGCAGGATGGTTGTCATGGATGACTTCCTTGGCGAAATCTGGTAGCTCCACAATACTATCTTTCAAGATGTTCTGGTATACTTTGGAAATCCGTTGAAAGATGCCAGTGGTCGACTCCTCGATAGTCTCTGGGTCGAGGTAGTGTACCAACTTTTTGAAGAAGTGATCTGCACCACAATTGGGTAAGTCATGCGCCCACTTGTGGGTATGATTGTAGTTCAAATGATATGACTCCGCGTTCCATGCTTTCGATCCAAATCGAATTTCAAATTGTAAATGTGACTGAATTTTGTCCATTACGATTCTGTCTGCGCCACTGTGTATCTCAATGATCTGCCTCATCTTGATCATAGGCGAATCCACCAATAACGCCGATGTCCAACAATACACGCGGCAATCATCAGACTGTCTAATCCATCTTGAATCCTCGTCGGGGTCGTAGTCTGGATGATCAAGGAAATTCGATGGCGGATCAATGATGTTATCGAGGATGCTTGCCTCGATCTGCTCTTCTGCTTGGATGTCTGCCGAGAGGTATGCCCTCATGTTGTCGTTCGCAGCTTTCTCATCTGCAGTAAGAACGATATTTGATATGTCCACGATTACGGTGATCAGTGGATCATGCGATGATGCTGTACCCTGTCGAGGAATGTCGCCCGTCTGAGCGTTGTCCTCGGCAGGTGTGGCCACCAGCTCGTCTGGATCAGGTGTCCGTGGAGCGGGCCTTCTTGGTGGTGTACGCGGAATACGTGGTCTATGGATGCTAGGCATTCCAAGGTATGGTAAGCTACCGCTAACCTTGTGCTGCAGTATCTCCTCGCTGCAAGATGTCGGGCCTTTCAGGGCAGTCTCCATCCATGTTGGATCGATGGCGTGTTCTTCGATACGAATCGGCAATGCAAATACAACGCCCTTGAGGGGCATGCTTTTGTCATTATACCAGATATTTACCCATCGTAAACCGTAGTTGAGAATAGGTACTTGTACCGCAAAGAACTTGTCGAAGATGCCGAAATGGATGATTGGACCATATATGTGTCCCTTGGACAAGGCAATCTTGGTATTGTGATTGCCTTTGGGCCAATGGTTGTCGTAGTGGAAGCATTTGGTAGAACCCCAATTCTTAATGACAATGAAGTCGCCCATTCGAACATCGTTAAATGCAGGACGACGATCCCAATCTTTTTGCATGATCTTTGCTGTGATTGGTCGAAGAGCTTCACGACAATGTGATAATGCAACCAACCATTCTTTATCATCTGCTTTGTGATTGGTCTCCTGGATCATAGCACGTACTATTTGCTCGTCCAAGGCGTCCTCTGCGGATGAACGGCCAGCAGGGGTTTCCCCCGGCCTGGCCGAGGGTGCTGATGCTGGCGTCATCCTTGGAGGCTCCATGTCTTGGTCGGGGTCGATAGGTGCCAATCCAGGTGGATCGTCAATAAGTTCTCCAGGAAGGCAGGCGCAAATCTCGTACTTGCTCAATGGCTCTCTGGCTGCCAATGGCGGGTAGTCCCATGGGTCGCCGTCTGGCCACAGCTGCTGGCCATGCATGTGGTGTGGTTTGAGGCGGCGAATTGCAATAATTGCCGCAGCGGGTACCACGTCCTCAGTCATGATAGCGCCCTGAGCACCCAACCAAAATCTGCAACCTGCTTTTGTGGCGATCTCCATGTTGATCACCAGCTCGACTTCGTTCTTGTAGCTGTTGAACTTGTACGATTCCACTGAAGTATGTGGGTTCTTTTGAACGTTGTTCAAATATGTGCTAGAACTGAAGAATGCCTCAGATCGCTGCGATGGTTTATAAGTTCTGTCTCTCTGAGAGTGTGGTTCAACATATCCAGGAATGATCCCTGTCTTCAGTATGTTCTTCCAGGCGCGGGATGCTGTTCCATGATGGAGATATTTGATATCTGTCCACTGTAAGCTCTCCCATCCCATGTTCCATGGCTTTGAAGATGGGTTGACACAACTGTGACCACCGACGCACCGAATAGCAATAACGCTGTTCCAGTCAAAAGTGCTGGGGTCACCTCCGTCAGGAATCGGCTTGGCGTATATCTCGATTCTGTTTTTCTGCGGGTCAATATGCTTCTGGAACGCACGAATAATGAATATCGGATAGTAGTCGTTCCAATCGGTGTATCCATCATTTTCACCGTCTTTCTTGAAATGTGCCACTGCCGCTTCCATGGATGGTCCATTGTGTCTTTCTTTGCGATCTCGGAATTTCCATTCAACCATTTCTTTAAATGATTTCCAATTGCTTGGAATCTTCCAATCATTCTTTGTTGTTTTGTCCCAGATATTAATACGTCTGTCATGAAATTGGTTGATCCAAAACTTTTTGTAGTGAATCTCATGGCGTAACATAGTCGTGATGTCTTTGCTCATGTATTTGTTTGTTCCCAGCCATTCTTCATCAATTAGCTCAGGACCATAACGTACATCGTCGTAATGTGGTAATGGTATCCATTTCCATTCTGGGAAACAACCAGATTGTGCAATGTCAGGCGCATGAGCAATTACACTATCATCATGCAGTAGCTGCTCGTACCACTCTTGGTCTTCGATGCAGGCAAATCCATTGGTCGCTTTCGTGCCCCGCAACATTGGGCACATGTATGGATGTTCATCTTTGACGCCATACTGTAGCTTCCATTCGCGAATAGTGCATGAGTTGTCGAAGATCCCGAGCTTGCTGGTATCCTCGTGCATGGAACGCTCACAACTGTCCTGCCATGACAATATATTCATCTCATGTGGAGAAGGCTCCTCCTCAGCAGGAGTTGCCTCCAGCTCCATTGCCTCAAGGTCGGTGCCGTCATCAGGGATCGGTACCGCCTCAGCTTTTGGAGCTGATCTGCTGGTTGTTGTTCTGCTTTAGGCTCTGGAGTCGATGGTTGCGACGCTTTGATCGATTGCGGTCCAGGTTGCAGTGGATCAGGCAATGGGCCTGGTGGGGCTGGCTGTGCTGTGTCATCAGCTGCCCTCCATACGGATGTAGGAACATTAGGGTCATGACCCAAAGCCACTCGATCCAGTGCATTCTGTTTGAAGAATGTTTTGCATGCCTCGATGTTCTTCTCGTTCTCGGCAGCTGGGCCGGTGCGGTGAGAAGACAATCTGTTTTCTTCTGCAATGAGTCTTGATTTGGTCGCATTATCGTCTCCATCCAACTCTTTGATCTGACGTAAGAATTGCTCGAATACAACCCAAGTAACTGCATGTGCATCTTCAACTGTTTTGACGATCTTGGGTTCTAGAAGTTCATCTTTCTCAAGAGAATGCCAAGATGCCCAAGCCCCAGGGTATTCTTTGATCACCAGCATAAGGTACTGGAATAAGTCATTGTATGCCATAACCCATGGATCATTATCAGGAAGGGTTTGGTCAGGATCGCTAGGGTCCGTTGCTGGCGTACGTGTAGACCTTCCAGGAGTCGGCTCAGTCGTGTCGCCCGTCTCGGCAGGCAGCGATGCCGGCAATGTGCCCTCGGCACATGACGCCATCCACGCACAATGAGCCATCTCGTTTGCCGTCTGTGTCATCAATGTTGTGAGGCTGAGGTCTCTTTTCCATTCGTTTGTCAACTTTTCTCTGAAGTCGAGGGCTGCCATGATTTCCTTGGCCTGAGTGTAGGCCTGGTTGTCCGTGACAGAAGTCAGCAATGGCGGCCTGAATGGATATGGCTGAGAAGGAAGAGACTGTATCAATGCGCAAAAATTGCGATAGCATACTGCGTCGCAGAATTGCGTTGTAAACATTGCCATGTTATGGTTGTTCTGTTTGGCGTGCCAAGCCTGTGGGGTAACCCTGTCGTACGTATCCACCCAATGGTCGGATGGAAGAACAGTGATACCACGGTTCTGCATGATAGTGATCAAGTCGCTCGTGTGGTGATCAAAGTTCGGGTGTACGCCCCATTGCGCTGCTTTTCAGGTCCCATGACCGTGGGGCAGCGGAAATACTGCATCACATCGACAAAACGTGATACGTCCACGAGCACGTGTACGGGCATGAGCGTCGGGACGCCGCCCTCACATTCCATCTTTTTGAGCTCGTGTACGTTGGTAGGAGCACGACTGTGATGTCGGCGCATGTCGATGGTGTTCTGTCCAGGATTAGCACATGCGATGTCGTTCGCACTCCATACTACCATGGCTTTGAGTCCCCTGTGATAGTGTCTTTGTTTTATGGATGATGGGAAATCATTGGCCCAGTATTCCCAGATGGTCTCGTTCAGCTCGCGCCACTTCTTGATGGAAGCGTTGTCGCTTTGAAACATGAGGCCTCTGGCTTCGCGGATCATCCTGATCATATTGCGCTGCTCGGGAGTGTTCTCAAACTGATTGTTGAGAAGAGCGTTGATACGGCTTTCCTCTTTCTCGAAACGTTGCTTGCGTAGTTCCTCCATTCCGTATCGTACGCCCTCATAACCAGCCTCAGGCAAGAGAACGCAATCTTGACCGATCGGCGTGTCATTCTGTCTGAACCATTCCCTGTAATTGCCAAAAGAGAATGCCCACATCATGATGTCGTCGCGGATCATGGTCGACAGGTGCTCAAGAGTAGCGCCACCCATGTATTCCGCGCGGTTAAGGCACGGCATGAATAGCGGAACAAGAGCAATATTTGATGCTTTGGCGAGGTCGATTCTCTTCTGGGCAGCGTTGAGCTCGTCGATGCCGAAAGTGGGGTACTTCTTGTGGTTTGCACCCTTAGCCCCTTTCTTCGGATGCATGATCCATGTTGAGTCCGTGTATAAGTTGGTCCATTTGTACGCATGGCCCGATGGCCCAAATGCATGATGTAATAGTAGTCCCAAGTCCTCTTGTACGAGGGAGTGCCACCCATTGTCTGACAATAGGGTAGAAACCAAGCGACCACCACAGAAAGCACTGTATTTTGCGTGGTCCAGCTCGAATGGGTCAACATCATTGCCAGGAGTCATGCCGGGATCATTCGAACCCATGTGGTCAGCAGCGTCGCCGAAGAAGTCGTTGCCCTCGTTGTATGGTGTCCAACGATAGGTACGCTCTGTCTCTTGTGGATCATCCAATATCGCCACCCAACCATTCGGATGGTCGGATGGTGTTGCCACCGTCATGGAGTTTGATCCGATACTTCCAAAGCCTCCGCGCGCAGTCAACCATGTAGTAAGCTTGCGGCGGAACTTCTTTGTTTGGGTAAGGTCGGAAAAAGCTCTCGTGATGGTGACCAAGTTATCCTCGACGATATGACCGATGTGCCCAGATGTATCCGATGTCCTGGCGATGCCAGGTGGACGAGTAGGTAGCTTGGCCATTGCACGATCAATTTTAGGAGCATAGCATGGCGTTACCAATCCGTTTTGGTATACATCGGATGGTGCACTCAGACCATTGTTGTAATAGTTCTGCGTATCCGTAACGCTGTCCTCGGTGTATTGTCCCAGAACTGCACTGCCAATTTTGGACCAATCGTTGTGAATCATCATCCACTCCGTCTTCAGTATCATTGTAGTAAAGTTTGATGGTGGACATTTGCGGTCTGATCCTGGGATCGTCGCATTCAAATGGTCATGTAGTCCACGAACACTATCTTGTACTGAAGGATTACGATTGAATAGGCTGGAAATCCTACACATAGCACGCATGAATGATAGCCACGGCGTAGCTGTGAACGTGTTGTACTCATAGTTGGCGTTGCCGCCGACGGATCCACTCTCGGTGCTGGCCCATTTCTTAGCCTCGACGGACGCGAAGCGGGCAAGTTCACGGATAGAAGACTCGTCGGGTACGCGGAGATCAAATTCTCCGCTCCGATCGGCACGCCGTTGATGTATGTATATGCAACCATCTTCGGGATCACGAGGACGACCAGTTTGAGCGTGGTACGCAAAGCCCACGCGGTCATCGTCCCTGGCGTTCGGGTCGTACTCCTTGTCGTAGCCGATGGGCCAGCCGACGAGGTTGAGCGGCTGTGCCTGATCCATCTCGCGGATGGAGGGGTCGGGATTAGAACCGATCTCACTTATGTTCGCCTCGCAAGCGGCAAACAGGATGCCTGTAAGCTTTGTAGCTCGAGTCGTAAAATTGCTGCGGTGTGAACGAATAATCAATGTCCTAACTCTCTCTGCATCTCGTTGAGGTGAGGGAGGATGGCGAGGATGTCTACCGTGCGGTGAACGTGCGCGTAAACGAGATGTGCGCGACGCAGTATCTGCGGCTGGTACGCCATAGTGGTACATGCATGCACATAGTCCCTCATGGTTAGCTTGTCCAACACACTGAAATCCGCATTCTGATCCTACCTCGCCCCATCTTTCTTTTTCCGTCAACAATATCTTGCATATTTCTGGGCATCCATTCAATTTAGGAGGTTCCGCTTCATGAGGTAAACCGTCGGGCCTCCGAGGCCCTCGTATCGGCGGACATTGTATCGGAGTAACAGGAAAAATATGCGAGTGTTCCAAGAGGTCCTTCCAAAGGTCTGCTTTCTTGGTCTCGAAATGTTTGGTCATCATATCTGCGATCTGCTCTTTTGTTCCTACATATTTAAGCTCAATATGTTCAATTTGACATGTTTCGCATATCCAATCCAGATTGATACGATGAGTACGATGAAGATGACGAAGTGCTGGTGTTCGTCCCTTTTGGACAATTTTGATAACGGCCTGGTTATCCTCCAAGACGATAAGTCGTACTTTCGGTGCACTGATCTCTGGAGCTGGCTCTGGATCCACGTGTAGTACGGTACCTTCATGGGATATTGTATGTCTCTTTGGAGTCGTAGGCAAATCCGTATTTAGCGGTAGTTGCCTACGGCCAGGAGAAGATCCCCGAGTAGGGGGTGCCTTGCGAGGCGATGGTTTACGCTTCTTTTTGGCTGCCAATATAGGACACATCGCCGGGTCAACGTGTCGATGGCAACTCAGGCATGTATTCTTCTCTTTGCATGTTTTGGCAACTCCCACCACGGCTTCCCAGAATGATAGTAGAGGTAACCCTTCCAGTCGTAGTGCCGAATCGAGAGCAACGATCTCCGATTCAGTAGATGAATGTGAAACAACCGTTTGTTTCTTACATACAGCGTTGACTGGAAAGAACGTATTGGGTCCAACAAGCGCAGCAAAAACACCGGTAGTGGAGTTGGAGGATGTAATGCAATCAGCGAACGAGGCGTCAGTGAAGAGCATGATGGATAACTTGTCTGATGAATCGCCTATCCATCCATGTAAGCAATGTGTACGCGTCGTTTTGATGTAGCATATCAACCGATGTAGACGTTTGTCACATGTAGTATTCCATTTGGTAATTTCTCTGGCCAACATACATACCGGATGTAGAAGATCGAAACGACAGCAACGTGCCAAGTACAGGATTTTCATTAGTACACTTGCCGCGTCCTGGCCGAGAACGCCCTCGTCTGAATAGTCGGACTCAGTGAAGGAGGTGTCCTCGATGCCAGGGGTCTCTGCGTCGGGTAGATCATGGTATGTGGCGGGTATGGTATTGGTAGAAGTTGTGTCGACCGGTTTTGCTGGGCTGGATGATCTTGTCCGTGCGTTGAGCACACTAGTAGGTCTGGCGACCGACCCGGAGGAAGATGGCGATTTGGATCGCGAAGCCCTCGGCGAGTCGGATCGTTTCCGACGTGACCCTTTTCCCTGGGCGCGCTTGGAGGCGCATTCCAGGTACCGCTCAATGCACTGATCTGTAAAACCAAGCATGTCATGTCGAATGCCACGAATGTGTTTTGCCGTATTGTATTCTTTCTCGTTGTGTGCAGGTAGCATAGGGCGTATTGTGGACATTCTTTTGTCGAAGATGCTCTGCAGTACATCATATGCTTGTTGTCCACAACCCAAATATTGTGAGTATGGAGTAGGTGGATCCAAATCGATCCCGCTTTTACGAATATAATCCCAGCCAGTCTGTAGATTATGAGCTGGGCCGGCCAATTTGAAATCGTCCACGTATACTGAAAGTATCAGTCCCAGTTTGTTGTGTCTCCATACACATTCCCATCCTGAAATAAGCTCGAAACCGACGCTTTCCAAGCATGTACGGCATTTTCGTTCCCAAAAGACACCTGCGAGAGGGTGTCCGTATAGTGCCAATCGCAATCGGCACACTGGGTTATTGTATTTTGACCATGATGTCGGTTGTCGCCATTTAGGTATAGTAATCCAAGTATCATCTGGATCAATTCGTCCGTCGCCGTATAATAATGCCTGCGTGTAAGCTCCAGGTGCGTCACTTTGCTCTCCCGCATATTGCGGTAATAACGCAGTAGCATCGCAAAGTTTGGAAGCCTCTATATGCGAAGCACTGGAAGCGGCGTCGGCGAATATGGCGGCCAAACCAGTTTCATTTTTGCCTGTATTGCCCTGAACCACCACTCTGCCCTTGAATTTACGTAGATCAGGAGGAAGTTCCTCATGTTTGACTGAAGATAATTCCAAGATGTTGAAGAAATGCACCTTTGTTCCATTGCGGATAGCTTGTGACTCAATATCAGCTTTTTCTGCAACAGTCTCCAACATCCATGTTTGTTTCGTTTCCAATCTCTCGTATTCTTTTCGTAGGGCTTCTTGTGCACGTGGTTCTGCGGCAACTTCTTTCTTACTCAGGTTTCTGGTAACTAATGCTGGGCGTGACCATGTCGAATCTGGTATTTTATCTCTATCTCTGTGTGCCGGCATGTAGTTGGTCTCACGTGGCATGGTTGGTATTGCTACCGACTGGGTGAACTTGCGTATGAGCGGGTTCAAAGTCCCAAAGTCGGTTCCTTCATTATCCACAAATACCAAAGCACGTTCTTCTCCATCGTGCTGTTGTGGTAGTTGACGGTAGTATAGTACCGTGGCAATGTTACGTGGCCCACCGGGTAATTTGGCATACAGTATTTCTTTGTTTGTCACGCCTTTGACATTCTCGTCGCGGATGACGTCACCATTGTCAGTGTCGTATGTAATCCGTCGTTCCACAGTATTCCATGTGGGTCCGCCTGATGTAGTAGTACGGAAATTGTTGACCTGTTTATCCTGTCTTGTCCACACTCGCAATGCAGCACGATCACGAATTTCACGGGCTCGTTTAACGTCGTTGGCGTAATCGATCCTTTTTCTTTTGCTGTCCACGGGAAAGTGTTTTCCAATGCTCGGGAAGAACGTGATCAGGACGTGTAGTAGTCTGCACACGTGTCTCGCGTCCACGAACCACCATTTTGCCGTCTGGCGTTATTTTTGGAAGCTCATAGAACTGAATCGTGCCTGTCCACGGCTCGCTCAGCTCCCTGTGGTCGTTGGCGCTAACACCATCCCAAACATCTCGGAAGTTACTTTCGCCCTCGAACGTAGAAGTCGTTTTGAAATCTCGTGTCACGTCGAGTTGGTCAACAGGTACTGGTATATTCATGACGTCGTCCGTTGGGATGAATCGTTTCTTTCTTGGGGTACGAATGTGTCTGATGACGCAACATCCACGCTGTTCCCAGTAGTCTGGCTCCGGCGCTGGTGCAGCAACTTCAGAAGCCGATGTCTGGATATCAATAGCGTTATCTTCCGTCGTCATCATAGACGGATCATCCCATTCTTTAGGGTAAGAAAGTGGAGGATCAGGCATTGGCTTGTCACCCAAGGGGCGAGAAGTAGATGCCTTCACCTCGTCGTGTGCCTCAGGGTTATGATGTCGCAGAGTACCATCTTTCACGGGGTAGGTGAACTTGCCATCAGGGATGATGATGTCTTTGACTCTGTGCACATGACACAGATCACCATCAGGATTCTTGGCGTATGTAGCCGTGTCCAAAACAAGGTAGTCACCTGACCATCGTCCACCAGAGTGTAAGTGGTATCCCATGAATAACCCTTCCCGAGTATTTTCTTTAAACTTTGCAGTCTCGTCGTTAATCTCGGGGTTGAGGCATTTCCAAAATATCCGAGCACCGAATGGTATGCAGTGCCCAGGAAAGCTTTCGCCAAATCTTATTTCATGAGCTGTCTTTTCTGCATGCTCCTCGTTGAGGGCAGCGACGCCCGTGGATGTATGCAAAAAGTTGTGTCCACAGCAAAAGGCTTGCATGGCCTCTTTCCACCATTCGTGTCCCAGACCAGACATATGTAACACAGCTCTGGTACCAAGGATGACAATTTTGACAACGCGCTCAATCAATCCATTTGTCTGTGGACGATGTGGCGTACTCGTGTCGTGTCTCCATCCCAATTGGCGGCAAGCCTTCTGAAGCTCTCAGAATTGTCTGTGTAGATATGCTTCACCTCATCGTTCGCGGCGATGAACTGTTGAAAGGATGCCTTTGTAGTAGCTGCGTCTTTGTGTAGCGCTGGGTAGGCCATGAAGATGCCAGTATATCTGTCAAGGACAACAAGTGCATATGTGTCGCCATGTTTGTCCGCAGCATCGTCTTTGGCCAGTACGATATGGTCAGCAGTTAGAGCTTCACCGAACTTCTTCGGGACAAAAGCTTCGTAGGCGTTATCCTCTTCGGTGGCGTCTGCCGGTGGATGTGGTTTGCGCTGTCGTCTACACGGGGCATTCTGTGCCATCGTACGAGAACAGATCTCACAGTCGGGATGTTTTGGGCTGTGAGTCATGTAATGCATCGGGTCGATCGGTTTCTTTTGTCTGTTGGGCAGAACTCGATCGTTGTCTGGATGCGTTCGTGTGGGTGTCTCTGTCGGTATGTCGTTGTCTGCTTGAGCTATATCGAACCCCCCGCATTGTGGAGGAGAACACTGCATCTGAGACGTTGGCGAGTCGGTGGTCGTGTCCACGTTGGTCTCGTCTGTTCTTGTGTCGGGAGGTTCTTCGACCGTGATGGTCCGTGCTCCTCCTCCCTCTCCGACATGTGGTCTCTTGGGGCAGGTCCCTATGTGGGGTCGTAGCTCGTCTGCAGTGGTTGGTTGCCCTGTAGTTTTGCAGCACCAACAAGTGTCGTTACAGCGGGCGGATGAACGCTTTCGCTGACGACGGCGGGGTGCTGACGAAGTGCATAAACGTGGTGGTGGTATCCGTGTTAAGTCGTCAAGTCGTAACTCTGGCACTCGATTGTTGACTGGAATCTTATACCATTGGCCCCCCGGATCCTGAAGCATGTAGCCCAGCTCAGGATCCCAAAGCTGTCGAAAGCCATCGACCTCGATCAATTTTCCAACTGATAGTAATGATGGGCAGTCTGGTAAAGCAAGGGCTGAACTATGCAGTCCAACTTCGGGTAGCCGTATGTCGTAGTGCTCGTTGACGGTACGATCACCATTTGCAGTTTCCAGAATATGCTCTTCGCGAATAGATATGCGATCCGACTCGGTCTGCGTAAGTTCATGTTTTCCCTGAATATGATGGGCAGAACCACTGTCAAGAACCCAAGACCTGGTCAATGCTGCAGTCGAGCGTGGAGTGTCGATCTGCTTTGTCGTTGTTGTCGTCTGGGCAGTCTTTGATGACTGCTTGACAGTGTCGTCATGCTTTCGGATCGCAGTTGGTGTGGCCACCGACTCTTTGTTGTGTCGGTAGTCGTACAGTTCGTCGTACCATAGTTGTGCCTCTTTTTGACATTCTCGTAAGGCCTCTGCACTATAATCCCACCATTTTTGTGGTAATGGATCTGGTACTTTGACGATGTCACCCTCATTCGGCAGCTCTTTCCACCTGTCCAGTCTGGCTCTGCCAGATATGGTATGGAAATAGTAGTCCACGTTGCGTACGTCGAAGCGTATCCGACGACGTATATTGGTAGATGTCGTTGTGGCCTTGGTGTTGGCCATGAGGGTCTTGTCGCGGATGACGCAGCTGCGGTCTGAACGGCGTGAATGTCTAAAGTTGGCAGGAGAACGTGCTCTAGTGTTGGGTGAACCACGGGACGATCCGCGGCTCGAATACCGCTTGCCACGTCCTTTGTCACTGCCATATGATCGATCACGGCCGCGTGGGCTGCCACGTCCGCCGCCACGATTGTCTCGTCCTCGGGAGGTAGATCCCGAAGATCTGTCGTAACGACTTCTCGATTGGCTGCGAGAGTCTTGGGACCTCCTGGATGTCGAACGGGATCGGTCGTATTGGCGTCGGTTGTCACGTCCCTGTCGTGAATCGCTTGCGCAGCGAAACCCCCCGCGTTGTGAAAACCGTTGGCTTCCTGATCCGCGGGATGGTGATCGGCCACGGCTGTCCTGGCTGGAAGTCCGTGGTCGACTCGGGCTTCGTTCAGGAGTCTTTGCGCCAGGTGCGAGATGAGCGTATTTGCATTTGTCGCCTTTTGTGCACTTGTTCTGTGCGAAATCCTTGCGCTGTGCGACGTGCGGGTAGTTACACTTATCACCTCTGGTACATGTGTTGCGCTTGGCAAAATCGAAGCAGAACGGCCTTGATGCTGGCTTCTTGTGATTCGCAGGAGTGGACATACTACGGCGGGGGTTGCCACCAGCCGTTGATGGTCTGGAAGATTTGTTGTTCTTCCAATCCCTGGAATATGTATGTAAAGCCTTGCACCGTTCACCATTGCGACAATTGCCTTTCTTCCATGCAACGCACACGTTGACCTGAGATCGTGTCTCGTGTTCGTACCGTAGCTTGTTTTGATTATTCTCCAATTGTTTAATTTCCAGTATGTCCAGGACACGCTGTCGAAGCCAACCGTAGGTACGATTCGGGTCGCTCATCTTCATGCGCTGGTACTCGTACATGTCTTGTTTCATCCATGCATGTCTACGAATCTGTGTGCGGAATAGCGATTCCAATATCTTTGGATCGGGTACTTCTCGGCATTCCAAGAGTAAGGCGTCCCAATCGGTAATGAAACGTTGCAAATCTTCGTCTCTCATCCTTAGTTCTTTAAGGCGCTCGAAATCGTGCAGGTCGTCGTCGACGTCTGTCACTTTGTAGGACTGTAGGATATGCCAGTATATCTGGCGTCCTTTGGGCATGCGTCCTGCTGTGTGCTCTCTGGTCTCGATGAGCCTGATTTGGTAGCGTAAGTCTGAGGATAAGATGTCGCTCAGAGCGGTTGCGAGTTCGCAATCGATGCTCTCAAAGTCTCCACTGTCTTGTAAATCCTCGAATGTACATTCGGGCTGTTCTGCCACGCATAGGAAGGCGTATGCTTTGGATGGTCGCCCTGAGGCGGCCCCGAAGTTCTTTCGCACTCTTTGCTGCCATTCCAGCAGCTGCGTGATCTTAGGCAAGACAGGTACTCGAACGGTGTCTGACTCCTTGATAGGCGTCGTTGTATGTACCGACACCGCAGACACTGGTTGTGAAGGTATCGGTGCACCGTCGATGGTTGGTTCTGTGCGCACAGGAGACACATGTCGTGTCTGTGAAGAAACTGCCGCGGAGGCTGCTCCTGGAGATGTACGTCGTTGTTGTCCTGCTGAAGCTTGTGGTGCTTCGGCGGACGCTGCCGTCGGCCTGTGCGGGTTGGCTGCAGGTCGAAGGTGAATGTTGGTGTCGTTAGTGTGGTCGATCAGCTGATTCGTCCAGCTCGTCATGTCTTCTTGTATTTGACCCACCTTTTGGCGTGTGTACTCATCAGTATCCCGAGAACGTTGTGAATACCGATCAAGTCGATGCTCGCATGCTCGGAGACGGGCGCTTTGTGCCTCCACTTCGCTTTCCAGACGTGCGAGATAACTCTCAACACGTACCTTCTCAGTATCTCTTTCATGAATAACCTGGGAGAGCTCTAACTGCGTGTGGTCCGCCGCCTTCTCAACCTCCTGCAACCTGTCAGTGAGGCGGGCGAAATCGTAAACCGTGGTAGGAGAATCCAGCTGATCAGTCTGGGCTCGTCCGACACGCAACTCTGCCAGGGCGTCCTGTACACCAGGGAAACGCTGCTCTATGTCAGAGATCCGGTTAGCGAGTGGCTGCACGACAGCGTTGGTCGCATCAAGCCTTTGAGTGATGACCCTCTCAGTACGCTGCAACATGTCGATCAGGTTCGACGAGTTTGTGTGTGCTTCGGTACGAAGCGTCGCCGTAGTGTGGTCTAGGTAAGATCGAAGATCATTGATCTGAGACTGAACGTCGCCGAGGTCTGTGGCCTCGGTTGGGGGTGGTCGGTTACGGAGCTGGTCGTGGATCTCATCGTGTAAAATCCTGACCGCAGAAATGCCTGTGTCGCGTACGATCACAAGTTGTTGCTCCATCTGCGCGAGTTAGTTGCGCAGGTTCTCGACCATCGCCGTTCGTTCACCTGAGTGTGACACCTCACGATCAACCTGGTACTGCAGTTCTCCTATGATGCGTCTATCTTCGGTGATCCTGGAATCGATGATCCCTAAGGCGCCGTCAAGATCGCGGCGTATGGCTGCAGTATCCGTGGCATTCGTCTGAACGCTCAGTAGTAGTCCAGAGTATTGGCTGGACACGAAGGTTTCAACCTGGTCTCTGAGCTCAGCTATGTCACCTGCGGCGGACGTCTCCGCCAGCTGGTCGTCTGAGATGGAGAGGTGGGGAGCGTCAGCTTCCCTGTGTCCCCTGTCGCGGGGAGTGCATGGCCTCTGAGAGGCAGCGCGCGGGCTCGACCTGCTCTCGCCGCATGGGCCTGGGGCTCCACGGTGGTTGCGCGCGGACGAGCTGCGATTCGGACCATGTGTGTGTGATGTCTCATCCGATGATACCTTGGGGCACCGCGTCTGTGGCTGTGCCGACACTGGTCTACTGAGTTCCTCGAAGGTAGCTACGTGCTCCGCCACGGGGACGGTCGCAGGGCTGGGGGTTCCAGCACCTGAGGTCCATCGGCGGTTAGCGCGGAAGCGCCCTGGAGTATCGAGACCGGCAAGGCTTTCGCCTGACGCGGTTGGGATTGCTCCCGACGGGGAAGGGGAGGGAGGATCAAAGGTCGGCGTGTGAAACTCCTTCCTTCCTGTTCCTACTCCTTCTCCTGTCCCCCCGCGGGCGGCGCTGCGGCGAAGTTCAGCAGCTAGACGCGCCTCGGGTCCTCGGGAGCTGGGGGGGGGGTATCGGGGACACCAGCACAGTCCGTATTAATGCTCTCCAACTCGTCACCGAGCCGTCGCACCGTGGGAGAGCTTGGACGCGAAGCCCCAATGGAACCCTTACGGCGCATGCGCCGAAGCGGCTCCATTAGGCACGCATGCAAGGTCACCGCGGGCGAGTCGGTGAAGGTGAGCGTTAAAGGGCTGATAACCTGTGTATGGGGTTGAAATACAAGAGTACAGAACCCCTGATCCGTTGGTAGAGAGATGGAGGGATAGATGGATATCGTTCCCTCCCAAGCGATCAAGGTACGATCGCTCCAACTCAGTACCTGAGCCCAAACGGCCAGGTGCGGGAGAGGTAAGGATAAGGAGTATATATGAGGGTATTACACGGGTTCCATACACATATCCCGCCTCGGACCCATCGACAATCGTCGATGGGTCCCTCTTGACAGGCGGTGTCATGGACACGCGTCGATGGAAGTCCCTTCGCGCGATTAACAACACGCCCATCAAGAGTCAC
>CAUYUJ010022062.1:122500-129166 GCA_963575745.1 Prorocentrum cordatum | reverse complement strand
CTCAGTCACACTTAAATCCAGATTCGTCCTCACCGAGTCCCACCACCAAGGGAGCGCCAGCAAGGAGATGCACATATGGGGATCCCCACGCAGTGAATAATTGTAGGTTTATTTGGGCACACGATTTTGAAATCCGCCGGAAACCGATTGGTTTTGAAGGATTTCGGCATACGCGCGCGACTACGCGCGCGTCTGCACTTCGTCCCGTTTTTTGCAGAGGATTCCCGCGACGCCACACGCGCAAGGGCGTTCGACAGATTTCGACATGCGCGCGCGAAGCCCGTTTGTTAGCATTTTGTGATTATCCCGGCAAAGCAACCTAACAGCGATGTGTAGGAGCATATCTGGAAGCATTCCCTTAAGATTCAGATTAGAATCCAGTTGTAGCATTCTGCTGTTCTCGCAGTCGTAGTCGCATTCGCGATGACAGTCGGCAGCCGCAGTCACAGCCTCAGCCTCAGCTTGCCTCAGCCTCAGCCTCAGCCTGCCTCAGCCTCAGCCTGCCCCAGTCTCAGCCTCAGCCTGCTTCAGCCTCAGCATCAGTCTGCCTTCAGCCTGGGCCTCAGCCTCAGCCTGCTTCAGCCTCAGCCTCAGTCTGCCTGCAGCCTCGGCCTCAGCCTCAGCCTGCCTCAGCATCAGCCTGCCTCAGCCTCAGCCTCAGCCTGCCTCTGCCTCAGCCTCAGCCTGCTTCAGCCTCAGCCTCAGTCTGCCTTCAGCCTCGGCCTCAGCCTCAAGCTGCCTCAGCCTCAGCCTGCATCAGCCTCAGCCTCAGCCTCAGCCTGCCTCAGCATCAGCCTGCCTCAGCCTCAGCCTCAGCCTGCCTCAGCCTCAGCCTCAGCCTGCTTCAGCCTCATCCCTGCATTCTCAAACAGCCTCGTTTCTGCCTTGCAGCCTCGGCCTCGGCCTCAGCCTCAGCCTGCGTCAGCCTCAGCCTGCCTCAGCCTCAAGCCTCAGCCTCAGCCTGCCTCAGCGTCAGCCTGCCTCAGCCTCAGCCTCAGCCTGCCTCAGCCTCAGCCTCAGCCTGCTTCAGCCTCAGCCTCAGTCTGCCTGCAGCCTCGGCCTCAGCCTGAGCCTGCCTCAGCCTCAGCCTGCATCAGCCTCAGCCTCAGCCTCAGCCTGCCTCAGCATCAGCCTGCCTCAACCTCAGCCTCAGCCTGCCTCAGCCTCAGCCTCAGCCTGCCTCAGCCTCAGCCTGCCTCAGCCTCAGCCTCAGCCTGCCTCAGCCTCAGCCTCAGCCTGCTTCAGCCTCAGCCTCAGTCTGCCTTCAGCCTCGGCCTCAGCCTCAGCCTGCCTCAGCCTCAGCCTGCATCAGCCTCAGCCTCAGCCTCAGCCTGCCTCATCATCAGCCTGCATCAGCCTCAGCCTCAGCCTGCCTCAGCCTCAGCCTCAGTCCGCCTTCAGCCTCGCCTCAGCCTCATGCTGACCTCAGCCTCAGCCTGCGTCACCTCGCCTCAGCCTCAGCCTCAGCCTGCCTCAGCATCAGCCTGCCTCAGCCTCAGCCTCAGCCTGCCTCTGCCTCAGCCTCAGCCTGCTTCAGCCTCAGCCTCAGTCGCCTTCAGCCTCGGCCTCAGCCTCAGCCTGCCTCAGCCTCAGCCTGCATCAGCCTCAGCCTCAGCCTGCCTCAGCCGCGGCTTGCCTCAGCCTCAGCCACAGCCTCAGCCTCAGCCTGCCTCAGCTTCAGCCTCAGCCTCATCCTGCCTCAGCTTCAGCCTCAGCCTCAGCCTCAGCCTGCCTCGGCCGAGGCCTCAGCCTCAGCCTGCCTCAGCCTCGCCTGCCTCTGCATTCATCCTTCCTCGGCTCAGCCTCAGGCTGCTCAGCCCAGCCTGCATGAGCCTCAGCCTCAGCCTGCCTCAGCATCAGCCTGCCTCAGCCTTAGCCTCAGCCTGCCTCAGCCTCAGCCTCAGCCTGCTTCAGCCTCAGCCTCAGTCTGCCTTCAGCCTCAGCCTTAGCCTCAGCCTGCCTCAGCCTCAGCCTGCCTCAGCCTCAGCATCAGCCTGCCTCAGCATTCAAAATGTGGCCCGGGAATGGAGTTCTGGGAACTCGAAGAACACGAAGTGGCTTACAGTTGGCTCCAGGCATTCAAAATCATTCCCAGGAATGGAGTTCTGGGAACTCGAGGACCACGAAGTGGCCTACAGTTGGCTCTGGGCATTGAAAATCATGCCCAGGAATGGAGGTCTGGGAACTCGAAGACCACGAAGCGGCCTACAGTTGGCTCCGGGCATTGAAAATCATGCCCAGGAATGTAGTTCTACTCGAAGAACACGAAGTGGCCTACAGTTGGCTGGGCATTCAAGATCATGCCCAGGAATGGAGGTTTGGGAACTCGAAGACCACGAAATGCGTTACTGTTTGGTAAAAAAGGAGTCCCCGGTTTTCCGCGGCACCCGTCCGGCATCTGCCCAGACCCCCTGGGGAGTCATGATGCTCTCTTTTGACCCCACTAGAAGCCTATCAGTCTTCGCTGTTAGGTAAACATATGGAAAAACCGATGGTTTTCTCAAGATTTCGCAAGAGCTCGCGCGTAAGCTTTTTTAGCATATAAGTGTTACGAAACCCTCTGTTTTTGTATGTTTTTTGGAAACTCGATTGCGAAATCCTTCCGACACCGAAGGTTTTGAAGGATTTCGGCATGCGCGCGCGACGACGCGCGCGTGTGCACTTCGTCCCATTTTTTGCAAGGGGTTCATGAAAAGTCTTATGAGAACAAACAATGTCCCCGCGTATTGTTTTTTTACAAAGGAACCTCAGGGGGAGCGATACCGGCCCCCCGGGGAGAGTGTAAATTCACATTCAGGATGGACATGTGGTCAGAATCCTATTTGATTTACATACCCGAAAGGGGGACCGATAACGCCGGGTGGGGAGGTGTAGAGTCTATTCTCTTTTTAGAAAGGAGAACTGACTACCCTGCACCGCGCTTGACCACCTCCACTGCTCGCGTAAACATCCCACCCACCCACCCGCAACTTGGCCTGCGAAATCTCTTGAGACCGTGACGGTGGGTACCAAATGGCACTTGGCAACGACAGCGACGCCGACGACGACAGCGACAACGACGACGACGACGCCGCCGACAACGACTACGACGACACCGACGACGTCTCCAACGACTTCGACGACGCCGACAACGACGACGACGTCGACGACGACACCGACGACGACGACGCCGACGCCGACGACGACGACGATGACAACGACGACGACGATGACGACGCCGACGACGACGACAACGACGACACCGACTTCGACGACGACAACAACGACGCCGACGACGACGACGCCGACGACGACGACGACGGCGGCGATGACGACGCCGACGTCGACGACGACGAAGACGACGACGACGCCGACGCCAACGACGATGACGTCGCAAACGAAGACGACGAGGGAGGAGGGAGGACGACGACGGCGACAACGACGACAACGATGACAACGACGAGGGAGGAGGGAGGACGGCGACGACGCGAACGACGAAGAAGGAGAAAGGACGGCGACGCCGACGACGACAACGACGAGGGAGGAGGGAAGACGACGACGAGGGAGGAGGAGGAAGGACGACTACGGCGACAACGACGACGGAAACGACCACGACGCCAAAGAGGACGACGACGACGACCACGATGAAAGGCAGAGGACGACGTAGGCGACGACGACGACGACGCGGGAGGAGGGAGGGCGGCGACGACGACGACGACGCAAGAGCGCGCGCGCACGCTTTTGTTGAAAATCCGTATTGCGAGCCCGTGTGTTTTTGTAGGTTTTTTTGGACACACGATTTTGAAATCCCTCCGAAACCGGTGGGTTTTGAAGGATTTCGGCATACGCGCGCGACGACGCGCGCTTATGCACTTCGTTTCATTTTTTGCAGAGGATTCTCGCGACGCCACACGCGCAAGGGCGTTCGGCAGATTTCGACATGCGCGCGCGCGAAGCCCGTTTGGTAGCATTTTGCGAAAAACTTGAAAAACCCATGGCTTTCGTCAGATTTTGCAAGAGCTCGCGCGTAAGCTTTTTTAGCAAATCAGTGTTGCGAAACCCTTTGTTTTTGTATTTTTTAGCAACTCGATTGCGAAATCCTTCCGACGCCGAAGGTTTTTGAATGATTTCGGCATGCGCGCGCGACGACGCGCGTGTGCGTTTTGTCACATTTTCTGCAAGGGGTTCATGAAAAGTCTTATGTTATAACAAACGATGTCCCCGCGTATTGTCTTCTTTACACAGGGAACCTCAGGGGGAGCGAGCGATACCGGCGCCCCTGGGATAGTGTAACTTCATATTCAGGATGGACATGTTGTCATAATCCCATATGATTTGCATACCCGAAAGGGGGACCGATAACGCCTGGTGTGTGTGTGTGTGTTTAGAGTCTATTCTCTGTTTAGAAAGGAGAATCAGTGCAGTTCAGTTTTTGCGGCGTTGTCTATGCAATCTAGCCGCCGGGCCGAACTTGACGTTGTCGACTCCGCTGCCCGCGCAACTGGCCCACCCGCCCTCACGAAACGTGGTTTGCAAAACCCATGCGGCGGCGATTGCGATGACTGCTTGGCGCTGGCTAGCGCGTCGCTGCGGCCGCGCTGAAGCGCGCGCGCAGAGCGGCCGGCTAGTTCGGCGCGACGAAACTGCCGCGGTGGCGCCGACCGCTGGGGATTCCCCGGCGCGTTTCGCAGGCCGCGCTGGTGCGCGGGCGCCTCAGTGCGGGTCAGCGACTCGGGTGGGCGCGGTATCATGGCGACGTCGACAACGGCAGAAAACTGCGATGACGATGGCGATGACGATGGCAAGGCCGATGACGACGCCGATGTTGAGAATGCCGATGGCGATGATGGTGCCCGCGCGTCGGCGATGTAGGTTTGGGAAGGATATCGGCATGCGCGCGGCCGGCGGGCGCGAATGGCCCGCATAGTGCTATTTGACATGGGTCGTGCCCCCCAGCACACGCGCAAGGGCGTTCGAATGATTCTGGCAATCGTGCGCGGGATTTCCGTTTAGCCGAATTTGCTGAGCATGTAGAAATTCGCAAGTTTTTTTTCATGACTTCGCAGGAGCGCGCGCGCATTTTTTTTTTTTTTTTTTTTTTTTTTTTTTTTTTTTTTTTTTTTTTTTTTTTTTTTTTTTTTTTTTTTTTTTTTTTTTAAAAAAAAAATCACGCTGCAAAACCGGATGTCCTCTTCACAAATATGTTTCGGGGTCGCTCGGTTTCGAAATCCTTGCGGCAACGTTTGTGATTGTAGGATTCGGGGACGCGCGCGAGATTACGCGCGCGTGTGTACCCCGTCCAAAATATAAACATGATGAAACAAAACGGGTTTTTGAACATTAGCTATTTGGGATCAGCGAAGTTGCGCGCAGAGCGTTTTTTCCAAAGGATGGTGGTGGTGGTGGTGGTGGTGGTGCGGAGTCGATTTGGGCTTGACAGGCGCGGTACGAGTGCATATATAGGTCGAGCGAGCGGTGGTGCAGAGGGGGATCGAGAATCTTGGCATCGGGCGGACGGCAGATCCTACCTCCTGGTCGAAGGAAAGGGATACCTTACGTTGTGCAGTCCAGAGCGGCGAGGAGGCGGCGACGGTGCGTCGACGGCGGCCACATCACCGCCTGACCGAAGACACGGCCCAGATGATGGGCGGCGACGAGGCGGCGACGGCGGCCACATAGTCGCTTGACCGAAAACACGGCCAACTCCTCCTAGCAAAAGTAAGAACCCCTACGTGCAGACACGGCTCGGGGAGATGCAAAACATGATAGACAGAAGGAGACGAGGAGGATGAAAGAGGAAGGACACGAGGAGGAGGACTCCGAACAATCCGAGGCGGAGGAGAGGGAAGCGACCTCGCCGCGTGAGATTCCGGACCCCCCATCAGGCGAGTTCAACACCCAGGTTGCTCGGCTAGGCATCGCCCGCGCGAACCCGCGGTGTGCGCCGCAGACCGCGGCAAAAAACATATGGCGCGCTCCGGAAAAAGGGCCTCGCCTCCGTCGAGTCCGCATCTATATTTGGGATCGTTATTATGGATGTTTCTTTTTCTGGAGATGGCTTGGGCCCCCCTCCTTCCCCCCGTCAGAACGCAACAATGGCGAGGATTCTGAGCTTCTGGACCTCCTCCCGCGTGTTCCGCTTTTTCCAGAACGCGACAGTTGCGAGGATTCTGCTTCCAGAACGCGACAGTTGAGAGGATTCTGAGCCTTTGGACATCCTCCTGCGAGATTCTGAACCTCTGGACAGCCTCGCGTCCTCTTGGCACGTCCCGCAGTGCGTCTCCATGGCACGTCTCCTGGCACGTTCCCTGGCACGTTCCGTGGCGCGTCTCGTGGCGCGTCCCCCTGGCACGTCGCGCGGCGCGTCCCCTGGCACGTCCCGTGGCACGTCCACTGACACTTTCCGTGGCGCGTCCTCTTGGCACGTCCCGCGGTGCGTCCCCATGGCACGTCAAATGGCACGTCCCCTGAAACGTTCCGGGGCGCGTCCCATGGCACGCCATTGTGTGGCACGGCACAGCGCAGCGCAGCACAACATAGCCCCTGGCAAGGTATCATCACGATTGATATCTTCAGCATTGCCACTGCCCATCGCCCAACTGAGGTCCTTTGAAGCGTTTCCATGCATCGCAGGTCTAAATCACTTTCCGGCTTCGTTGGTCGATCGCACTTATATATATATATATA
>CAUYUJ010022062.1:57500-112500 GCA_963575745.1 Prorocentrum cordatum | reverse complement strand
ATCATCATCGATATCGTAATCATCATCCTCATCCTCATCCTCATCCTCATCCTCATCCTCATCCTCATCCTCATCCTCATCCTCATTATCATCGTCATCATCATCATCATCATCATCGTCGTCATCGTCATCGTCATCGTCATCGTCATCGTCATCGTCATCATCACCATCATCGTCGTCATCATCGTCGTTACCGCCGCCATCATCATGACCGTCATCATCATCACCACCATCATCATCACCATCATCACCACCATCATCATCATCATCAGCATCAGCATCAGCATCAGCATCAGCATCATCATCATCCTTATCATCATCGTCGGTGCACCCTTCACGATGATCGTGGCCCCATAAGGAGCTCAACCGAAGGCCCCAGTGGCGCAGCCCGCATGCGTCTCGCACACCGATTTCGGCACACCGGTCATACGTTCCGTGTCCCCATAGGGAGCTCCACCGAAGGTCCCAGTGGCGCAGCCCGCATGCGTCACGCACACCCATTTCGGCACACCCCTCACACGTTTCGGGGCCCCATAGGGAGCTCCACCGAAGGTCCCAGTGGCGCAGCCCGCATGCGTCACGCACACCCATTTCGGCACACTCCTCACACGTTTCGGGGCCCCATAGGAAGCTCCACCGAAGGTCCCAGTGGCGCAGTCCGCATGCGTCACGCACACCCATTTCGGCACACCGGTCATACGCTTCGTGGCCCCATAGGGAGCTCCACTCCACCGAAGGTCCCAGTGGCGCAGCCCGCATGCGTCACGCACACATATTTCGGCACACAGGTGATACGTTTCGTGGCCCCATAGGGAGCTCCACCGAAGGTCCCAGTGGCGCAGCCCGCATGCGTCACGCACATAAATTTCGGCACACCCCTCACACGTTTCGTGTCCCCATCGGGAGCTCCACCGAAGGCCCCAGTGGCGCAGCCCGCATGCGTCACGCACACCCATTTCAGCACACCGCTCACACGTTTCGTGGCCCCAGCAGCAGCTCCACCGAAGGTCCCAGTGGCGCAGCCCGCATGCGTCTCGCACACCCATTTCGGCACACTGGTCACACGTTTCGTGGCCCCATCGGGATCTCCGCCGAAGGTCCCAGTGGCGCAGCCCGCATGCGTCACGCACACCCATTTCGGCACACTGGTCATACGTTTCATGGCCCCATCGGGAGCTCCGCCGAAGGTCCCAGTGGCGCAGCCCGCATGCGTCACGCACATAAATTTCGGCACACCCCTCACACGTTTCGTGGCCCCATAGGGAGCTCCACCGAAGGTCCCAGTGGCGCAGCCCGCATGCGTCACGCACACCCATTTCGGTACACCGCTCACACGTTTTGGGGCCCCATAGGGAGCTCCACCGGAGGTCCCAGTGGCGCAGCCCGCATGCGACACGCACACCGATTTCGGCACACTGGTCACACGTTTCGTGGCCCCATCGGGAGCTCCGCCGAAGGTCCCAGTGGCGCAGCCCGCGTGCGTCACGCACATTCATTTCGGCACACTGGTCATATTTCGTGGCTCTGACACATTTCGTGGCCCCACAGGGAGTTCCACCGAAGGTCCCAGTGGCGCAGCCCGCATGCGTCTCGCACACCCATTTCGGCACACCCCTCACACGTTTCGTGGCCCCATAGGGAGCTCCACCGAAGGCCCCACCGCCAGCATGCGTCTGCCGCAGCGATGTCGGCGCACGCCCCATACGTTTCGTGGCCTCATAGCGAGCTCCACCGAATGCCACAGTGCCGCCGACCGCATGCGGCCGCCACACAAATTTTTGCACACCATTAACACGTATCGTGGCTCCATACGGAGCTCCACCGAATGCCTCAGCCATATCCCGCATGCGTCCGCCTCACAGATTTCGGCACACCCCTCACACTTTTCGCGGCCCCACAGGGAGCTCCACTGAATACGGTATTTCCAATTGCCGCTTGCACAGTTGCATATGTTTGGGTCCTTCGCCAGGCTATTTTTTGCTGTTTTTCAGAATTTGGGTTTTGATGTCAGGAATGAAGAAACAGCTCGGGTTGGATACCAATCAATCCTACGGCCCCTCAGTGTCCATTTTGACTCGGTTGAGCCTATCCGTTATCGATTTCGATCGGCTCGGTCCGATTCGATAATGGTTTTCCGTCGGTTCGATGCGACCCGATGCCTGCATGGTGCTGCTCTGAATCCTGGCGCGGCCGATTCGATTCGATTCCGACTCGCCGATGCGGCCCGATTCGATGTAAGCTCCGATCCGTTCCGATTTTCCGCTTCGATGCTGACCGCTCCTGACGACAAGACGTTCTCCAGGTGTCATCAGAGGGTGAGGCAGAAGAGGAGCTGTACAAGAAGTTCAGCCAGCTGCCTGCGGCATTTCATACCGCACCCAATCTGATACGAGCGGGTGGTCTGCTCTGGTGCTGGTGGTGATTGACGCAGCATTAGGTCGGTGAGACACAACAGCGTCACGCTCGTCACAAAACATGACTCTCACACACCTCGCTTACAGGAGTTCACACTCAAAACCATTCCTCGCAATAACCCCCTCTCGCAGCATTCCTCATGCGATCCCCGTGCAGTACGCGGGGCTCATGTGTTCGTTCCAAATATGATAGGCGCTGGGGGTGTTCATAACTGCACGTGTGATTGTATTGCGTTTATTGACAGCGAGGTGCCTTCGAGAGCCGCTCTCAATCATTGTGCTACTCTTTGCATCTTTCTTGCGGTGGTGGTACGGGGAATGGGTCGATGATTTTCCAGGGTCAATATTGGCAGGGCGCATGCTGAGGATCAGCTTCTAGACCTGCTTTTCATGTACGTTCTTGGGCTTCGATGTTCTCAATTTCTCTTCTCATCTAGCGAGCTCGACTGCTCCCTCTGGATTGTGCTCGTCCTGTCGGTTTTCCTTGGCCGCCGCCTTCTGCTCGCACCCCAGTGGTAGCTAGTTGAGCGCAGTAAGATCGGAGCACGATCGCGGTGCCTTTGCAGACGCTGGTAGCTGATGTCCACCACACCGCCATAAATACGGTGGTTCAGTAGTTGCGCATAGGGCAATGGCTGGTATTGCGCAGTCGTATTACACCGACGTGTTGCGCAGTAGAAGCCTTGGATGCCCGACGGGGGCCGGCGTGTGTGCTACTGCACGAGCACTGGCGGGGAGCTGGCTGCGGCTATCCAGGAAGCTCAGAGCAAGGTTGGCGTTTTCGTTTCCACATACTTTCTGCATCTCTCTCTCTCTCTCTCTCTCTCTCTTTCTCTCTTTCTACATTTTCTCGCTTCCTCTCTCTCTCTCTCTCTTTTTTCTTTTTTCCAACCATCCTCTGGTGTTGGGTTCTCTTTTTGAAGAGACAGCGCCCCGCGTCACTCCTCCTCCTCCTCCTCATCCTCCTCCTCCTCCTCCTCCTCCTCCTCCCCCTCCCTCCTCTTTTCATCACCATCCTCATCATCCTCATCCTCGTCCTCGTCCTCCTCCTCCTCCTCCTCATCATCATCGATATCGTAATCATTATCATCATCGTCATCATCACCATCATCGTCGTCATCATCGTCGTTACCGCCGCCATCATCATTACCGTCAGCATCATCCTCCTCATCATCATCGTCGGTGCACCCCTCACGGTGATCGTGGCCCCATAGGGAGCTCCACCGAAGGTCCCAGTGGCGCAGCCCGCATGCGTCACGCACACCCATCTCGGCCTACCCCTCACACGTTTCGTGGCCCGCAAAGGGAGCTCCACCGAAGGTCCCAGTGGCGCAGCCCGCATGCGTCACGCACGTCCATTTCGGCACGCCCCTCACACGTTTCGTGGTTCCACAGGGAGACATTCTTCACTCGTTCCGTGGCCCCATAGGGACACGCCCCACACGTTCCGTGGCCGCATCGGGAGCTCCACCGAAGGTCCCAGTGGCGCAGCCCGCATGCGTCCGCCACACCGATTTCGGCACACCGTTCACACGTATCGTGGCTTCATACAGAGCTCCAGCGAATGCCCCAGCCACCGCCCGCATTCGTCCGGCCCACTCATTTCGGCACACCCCTCACACGTTTCGCGGCCCCACAGGGAGCTCCATTGAATACGGTATTTGAAACTGCGGCTCGCACAGCTGCATATGGTTTGGTCTTTCCTCAGTTTTTTTTTTGCTCTCTCTCTCTCTCTCCCTCTGTCTTAGTCCCCATATCTATTGCCGTCTCTCTCACTTTATAGATTTGTGTATATACCAGTGCAGTTGGGCATCCACATATCGATCTGTGTACATATAACTATACACACATGTACACATTTTTACGTCGAACGAAAGTTTTTTCTCTTGAGGCGCCAACGGCGACTAGCGGTTGGCGAGAGAGCGTCGATGCCGCCAGACGCGCGGTGTTTGGACAAGATGCTTGCAGTCGTGGGCGAGGAGAGATGTGCTCATGTTGGGTGCGACCTGCGTGCGGGGAGGGTGGATGGGGCCCGCAAAGACGCGTGCGACCTGTCTGTGGTAGTTCGTAACCACACTCCCTTCCCGCGCTGCGGCGGGCTGGGGTGCCGCGGATCCGATTTCTGTCCGTCCCCGGATTTAGATTAACCATTCTTAACCTTAACAGGATAGAAGTCAGATCCGCGTGACGAGACAGGACGGACATCAGATCCACAACATGCGAAATCGGATCCGCGAGGACGGAAATCGGACCCACCGCATCACAAACCCCAAGCCAAAGTTGGATCCGCACCAACTTAAAAGGGATTCGCCAAGGGTTATACCTCTCACGCGCGCGGGCGAAAAGAGTGGACGGCATTATGTCCAGGCCCAACAGGGCAATCTCTCGTTATTGGGATGTATATGCACATCCGTCTCTTCCTATCTCTCTCTCTCTGTCCCCCCTTAGCTTCCCCCTTCCTTCGCTTGGTTCTCTTTCGCGCCCCAGTCCTGTCCTCTTTTCCACTCAGTGCGGCCCGTCCGTTCTGTCCGTCCTGTCCCGTCGTGCTCTTGTCTTGCTCCGCCCTGTCGCGTCGTGGCTGTCTGTGCTTCTGCGCTGTCCTGTCATGCCATGCCCTTCCCATTCGGTCCTCGCCTCCTCATGCTGCGTTTGTGCCCTTTGACCTCCCTGCCTGGCCTTTGTCTGTCTCTCCATCTCCGTATCTCTGTTTTTCCTTCGCCCTGCGTGTCTGCCTATGGCTCAATATTATCGGTCATTCTTCGTGTCATGTCTCCGTCCCTCTCTCGATGTTTGGCTCTGCCTCTGCTCCATACCTCGAGAGGACAAGGACGGAGGCACTACAACAATAATGAATGCGAGCGCGGATTCAGGTTGCGAAGACGACGGGTCAGGTATATGTTCGTACGTACACCGTGACATGTTTGCAGTTTTAACGAGTCCGTTAAAGACCAACTGTTTACATTTGAGTCGTTACCTGCAGCACAGCTCCCCAAGCCCCCCCAGAAAGTGTCTAAGTCTGCTTCCCCTTGATCAGGGTATTCGTATTCGTTCTCGTCTAATGTTCGGTGGCCGCCATCATACTGTCTCGGGCACCCAGAGGTGATCATGGGGCCATCTGGACCCCTAGCGACTCTGAGGATCACCCCCACTCGCTCTTGCGTGATCAAGTACCTGTTGGCTTTCAGCGGCTCGTTACTTCATAGATGTATGGCATCTGGTCGACTGTGGTGGGGCAGCATTCGTACGACAACTTATTCGGCTGACGATTTTTATGGTCGGTGTTTGACTGAGCTATACCAGAGGGGTTGACTTGTTTGAAACACACGCACACATGGCCGCCTTTTTATGTATCATGATCAGCGTTGGTTTCCGCATAATGTTTGGACATCGCAGCAGTTTCCATTGTAGGATACAGCGCGCGCCCGTACGTGTGAAACGTGCATGGTGGGATTGGCACAGCTTGTGTGATTTTCGACAAATGCCATGTGTGTGTGGGTGTGAGAGATTCCTTCTCGTGGCATGTTCACCTGGCATAGTGAGATGCATCGCCGCCGCCATCGTCGCTACATCTTCCGAGATCTTCGAGAGCGCCCGGCCATCGCAGGACCGGGGGGGAAGGTAGGGACCAAGGGAAACGACGATGGACGGACTGCCCCGAAAACCCGCGAGGGCGTGCGCTGACCCCAGCAGGCTCCCCAGCTGGAGTCTCAGATCGAGGAGGCCGAAGAGAACTTGGCCACCACCAAGCTTGACCTGAAGAAGGCGCAGGATCCATCTGGGGAAAGTGTTTTGGCCTAAGAAGTCTAAGCCATCGAGCTCACCCCTGGATTAGGCAACTCCGAGGCCGGCCAAGCATCCGTGTCAAGGTGCGCCCAGGCGCATCAGTAGAGTGATAGAAAGCATCATCATCAACACCATCATCATCAACAACATCATCATACCTGAATCATGCACAGGATTCATCCGGGGAAAAGGGCGATGATGATTATGATGCTGATGATGATGATGCTTGGTGATGTTGCTGATGACGATGACGATGACGATGATGATGACGATGATGATGATGCTGATTCTGATGATGATGCTAATGATGATGCTGATGCTGATGCTGATGCTGCTGCTGCTGCTGCTGCTGCTGATGATGATGATGATGATGATGATGATGATGATGATGATGATGATGAAGGTGAGCACGAGCACCAACTTGACCCTAACTTGCAGTAGCGATGCTGCAGGACATCCTCTCGTCCCACGCCCCCTCCTTGCCAGTCCCTTCAAGCATTCTTTTTCACTGCGCGAACGCCCCCTCGAAAGAGGACCGCCGCACAGGCCCGCAATTTTGGCAGGAGCTCCGTTTGGAAAAGGAAATTCCTTCCATCCTGCGATCCAGAAGGAATGCGACAAGGTGGGCCGTACAGTTCAGGGGCGCATTAAACGACAGGGCCGCTTTGAGTGAACCGCCCTGCATCCGTATAACTGCTGCCGATAGTGAAGTTCGAGGACGTCACAGGGCGAGAACCCTGTGCAGGAAGCGAGCCCCCCTCCATCCATGTAATTGCTTCACGTTTTTACACAGGGCCATCATGTTTGAGGAGTTCACAGTCTCGAAAAGGAGTCGCCCTCCGTCCGTGTAGGTGCTGTACTTGTGTAAGACGGGTGTTCTCGGCGCCGAGGCGAGAGCCCCATTTGGAGAGATTGAGCCGTCCGGCATCCGTACAATTTTTGGGAGGTTCAGGCTTCAGTATGTCGAGCGGAGAGGGTGTCTTGGGACAAGCTGCTGGCCCGCCCCAGAAACACGTCTGGGAGATGATTGTCTCTATCATTGCTTCTTGTCGATGATTGTCTGGGGGCGATTTGTCTGTCATTTTCTGTTATTTGGGGGTACCCTTTGGCTCTCTTTAACTTTTCGACCAGAATCCGTCTGTACGAGGAAATGCCCGACCTAAGACTAGGCGCCATCCCCCAGATCGGGTGCTTCCAGAACTGGTCCTGGCCCAAGAGAAGCTCTCAGTTTTGCTCGTGCCGTCCAAGGGGTCACCGGGCCCCCTGGGCCTCGTGAGAGTTGCTATGGAGGCCATCTGCACCTCCCTGGGAATACGGTAGGCTCGCGTTGTGTCGACCAGCGGCGACCCCGCCGCCGGTGTTCATTGTTGGGCGCCGCTGGCGATCCAGAATCGGTCGATGTTGAACGATCTGACGTTTCGGAGGCGGCCCATTGAGCGATCCCCGCGGTGTCAGGAACCAGCGCCGAAGTCGGCGCGACACGAATCTGCCGTAGTTTGGGCCACCTTGGGCCAGGGCCTCTTCTCGGCGTCACCCCAACATACGAGTACTATGTGTGCGTCGCCCCCCCAGGCCCCCAGGGGCGATGCACGCACCGAGAAATCTTGTAGTATATGCGTCGTGGCGGGCGCTTTCTGGCCATACTGATCGGGCAACAATATGCTACAAGATGGCAATACCATATGTTCGGGTCGGACGCGCGCCTCCCGAGGAGGACATATAGTACTAGCACGTCCCTGTGCGTCCCATCTTCTGCGCGCCCTCCGCCAGAGGCGCTCGGCCCCCCTCGGCGGAGCCGCCGCCAGGCGGGTGCCCTCTGCCCGCAGCCTCTGCGGGGGCCGCAGCCGAGACAATCCAGGATACCCGGGAAGCCCATGCCAAGAAACACCCTGCTTCCTTGCAGGGGTTCCTGGGTTTCTTGGGATGCGATGGTTCTACTATGGACACCATGGCGTCCCCAGGCAAGACACCAGTGGACCTCCTGGGGCCTCAGGGTTGGGCTTCTCGTGGAAGGTCTCGTGCGGTCGAGCCCCTGCCGTGGTCCAGGAAGCCTCCCAGGACCCCCCGTGCGCGCAGCGGAGCCCCGAACCAGCTCCGAGCGGCGCCCGAAAGACACACCCGCGCGCGACAGGCAGGCCCGCGGGTGGCAGCCGAGGGAGCTGGAGGAGCAGCGGATGCGGCCAGTGCGCCGAGCTGCTGTGGGGGCCACGCTGGGCCGCGGAGGGGCTCTCGGGCCTTCGGGCCGCTCCCCCCCGGCTCTGGATCGGGGGGCCCCCTCGTGGCCGAGGCCTGCCGCGGCCCGCGCGGCCCCTTCGCTGCTCCCTACCGCTTGCCTCCTCCCCCTCCTCCCCCTCGTTCCCCCTCCCCCTTCTCCTCCTCCTCCTCCTCCTCCTCCTTCTCGCCCCTCACCTCCTCCTCCTCCTCCTCCTCCTCCTCCTCCTCCTCCTCCTCCTCTCCTCCTCCTCCTCCTCCCCTCCCCTCCTCCTCCTCCTCCCTCCTCCTCTCCTCCTCCTCCTCCTCCTCCTCCTCCTCCTCCTCCTCCTCCTCCTCCTCCTCCTCCTCCTCCCCCGTTTTTTTTGACCGCTTACGCTCCGCCGGGCAGGACGACCGCACGGCTGCCAAGGAGGCGCTCGCGTCCGCGACGGCGCAGCGCGAAAAAGACAACAAGGCCTTCGTGGCGGAGGAGACGGAGCTGAAGATGTACGTCGACGGTTTGACCAAGGCCCCGTCTTCTGCGTCTGCGCCTGCGGTGGCCCATCAGGCACGGTGCCGGTGTGTGTGTGTGGCCCACTGATGCCACATGGCTGGAGGAGTCCCTCTGCTCAGCCGCCGACGCAAACACAGTGTGTGTGTGCGCACATGTTCTATAACATGTCTGTACACATCGTCATATGTAATATCTCGATCTCTTCTGGTATCTGGTATGTAGAGGCGCCCGCTCACACATGCTTCATTTGTAACATGTGATGTAGTGTGGATGTGTATCCCTCAGCATGTCTGTCTTTCTCTTTCTCTCTGTCTCTCTCACTTTTCTATTCCACGCATATTTTTTTGCTGAATGTCTGGTTCCCATTCCAACCCTTGTATCTCTCTTTCTCTCCTCTTCTCTCTCTCTCTCTCGCTATTTTTCTCTCCATCTCCCCTCTCTAATGTATTTCTCCATTCCCCCCATTTCTCCTCACTGCAAATCTCTCTGATCCCTGGATTTCGTATGTGTTCCTACTGTTTTCTTACTGTTTTGCCGATCGGCGCGGGCCCTCGCACCCCCCCTTCCCCCCCCTCTCCATGGAGTAGATCTTGGCTGTTTTGGGCGCCTGTTTCAAGCAGGTGGAGTCCCCCCCAGAGGACGCACGGTTCCAAACAGTCGCAGTAAGCAGAGGTCAGGAGCCAGACCCGCCCCCGCTCTTCCCCCCCCTCCGCCCAATGTCGAAACGCCGAAACGCTCACATGTGGCTCTGACGTGTGTCTTTGCCTGGCTCGTTGTACAGTCACTTGGGCATTCCGCTGGCACGCTCTTTGGCTACGTTCGTCTATCGATGCATTCTCCTTTGTGCGCCATTTCTTCCTCGCTTGCGGCGGATTCGGTCCGATCCTAGAGGAGTGAAGTCTGTTCGCCGCTCGTGATGCCCGCTCTCACGAGTCGGCGGCGAGCGAGGGGGGAAGTGAGAAGGAGACGGCCTTCTCAGAAGGTTCGGAAGCCCCCCGTCCTTCTCAGAAGTTTTCTAAGCCTTCCCGATTCCCCGAAGCCATGAACACTTCTCAGGAGGCGCGAGGGCTTCTGAGATGTCCCGCCGCCTTCTGAAAAGGCCTTCTCCTTCTCACTTCCCCCCTGGGCGCGCCGCCGAATTTGCTTTTTGGGTCATAACTCGGGTCTTCGGCGGCCGTTCGAGACGATCCGGGCACCCCTGGGACGCCCTCGGCAAGGCGCAGCTGCTGGCAAGCATGCCGAGGCTAGAAAGCCGCCGAGAACCGACGAAAGCGTCCGAAACCTCGAACCTCGAAGTTCGAACTTCCCTCGAACCTCGAACCTCGAACCTCGAAGTACGAACTTCCCCCCCTCGCTCGCCGCTCTCACGAGGCCATCGGGGCGATCGAGAAGGGCGTCGCAGGCGGGTTCCTGCAGGGCGGCGCCGGCACGCAGCTGGTGCGCCGCGCGGTGGAGGCCGTGCGCGCGGCCGCGTGCTGCCGCCAGGGGGGGCTCCGAGAGGAGCTGTGCTCCCGATCCTCGTCCTGCTGCTGCTGCTCCTCCTCCTCCGCCTCCTCCGATCCTCCTCCTCCTCCTCCTCCTCTTCCTCCGATCCTCCTCCTCCTCCGATTCTCCGATCCTCCTCCTCCTCGTCCGCCTCTTCCTCCGATCCCCCTCCACCTCCTTCCTCCTCCATTCCTGTTCCTTATGAATAACTCTTCCCTGTCGCACCCCGAGGCCAGTCGGAAGGGTGTGGCTGGGCGTTTCGCCGGAGATTTCCTCATCGTTGATGATCCTGAAGCTTGAAGTTTGCAAGAGTTTCACGGATGGAGGGCGGGTGGTTTTCAAAGTGTGGCTCTCCCCTCATTGCCGCGCACATCCGTTTTGCACGTTTGCAATCTGTTCGCTGATTGCGGACAGGTCGTTTTCACAATGTGGTTGTCGCCCTAGCGCCGCGCGCACATTCGTTTTAAAATTGCAAGGGCTTCATGGATGGAGTGCGGGCCGTTTTCAAAATTTGGTTCTCGCCTTTGCGGCGCGCGCACATTCGTTTAAACATTGCAAGGACTTCACAGATGGAGGGCGGGCCGTTTTCAAAATGTGGTTCTCGTTTTAGCGCCGCGCGCACTCGTCATAACGAGTTGTAGGAATTTCGCGTATGGATGGCGGCTTCTCATCGAGATGTGGCTCTCGCCCTCTCGCCGCGCTGTAACAGTTTCAAGGATTTTTGGCTAGATGACGGATGGCCAGGGCGCATCAGTTACGTTGAATCGTGGCGTTGAAGTCCCAGGACTGGTGTTTTGGCATTCAGCAATGGTGTTCTGGCGTGATTCAGGATCGACAAGACGCAACAGTAACGATGCTTCGTGGCGTTGAAATCCCAGGAACGGTGTTCTGCAACACTTCTGGATTTTCCAAAAAGGTTGTGTTCCAACCGGGCATGTTCTCGAGTGAGAACAAAGCGTTGTAGGGGCATATGAAGAGGGGGCTTGGAAGGAGGGTTTGTTGCAACATTGTTGATGGGTCTTGGGTTTACATTGGTCATCCTTCTCCTCAGGTTCGCCTCGTCCTCCTCCACCCTCCTCCCTCCTCTTCTTCTTCCTCCCTCTCCTCCTCTTGTCCTCCGCCTCCCCCTCTTTCTCCCTCCATCTTTCTCCTCCTCGTCCGATCCTCCGATTCTCCGATCCTCCTCTTCCTCATTCTCCTGTCCCTCTCCACCTCCCTTCTCCTCCTCCTGCCCCCCCCTCCTGAACCTGGCTGTCAGAAATTGGCTGCCTGAAGCAGACAGCCAAACATGTTCGTCCTCCTCCCCCTTGTCCTCCTCCTTCTCCTGTTCCTCCTCCTACGTGGCCGACGACGCGGAGGCAGGCGTGCGCTCGCTCCCCCCGCCTGTCGGGAACCCGCGCTCCCTACGGCCGTCTCTATGTCCTCCTCCTTTTCCTCCTTCTCCTTCTCCTTCTCCTTCTATTTCTTCTTCGGCTTCTCCTTCTCCTTTTCCTTCTCCTTCTCCTTCGCCTTCTCCTTCTCCTCCTCCCTTCTCCCTCCTCCCCCCTCCCTCCTCCCTCTCTCCCTCCCTCTATCCCTCCCTTCCCTCTCCCCCTCCCTCCCTCCCCCCCCCCTCCCCCTCCCCCTCCCCCTCCTCCTCCTCCTCCTCCTCCTCCTCCTTCTCCTCCTCCTCTTGCTTCAAAATAGAGATACCATCACAAACATAAGCTCTCGGTGGTCCGCGCGGACTCTACTGTCGGCGCCTGCTGGCGGCGTCTCTGACGCCGCTTTGGCTCGTTCCGCTTTTTTAGGGAGGGCCGTCCAATGCCGACCCAAGAAATCCGTGCAGACCTCCGACAGCTTGTTTGTGCATGGTTTGTAGTTGTTGTTCTCTAGCCGTCGAAGTTTTGCCCGCGACCCTAGAGGTCCGATGGTTTTTCATTCTTCTGGCCCCGTCTCCTCCTCGTCGTCCCCCCCTCTTCGGCGAGCTCATCTTGTCGTTCAGTCACGTCGAGGTCGACTGCAATGATCGCCTCCAAATAATATGAGAGGGTCCTCGACCTCCTCCTCCTCCTCTTTGGGGGCGCTCGGCCTTCTCCTCCTCCTCTTCCTTCTCTGCCTCCTCCTTCTACCCCCTGACATCCAACGTCTTGGAAACAAAAAACAAGGCGGAGTTATTCATCGTTCTCGGTCTTCGGGGGCCCTCGCCGAGCTCGGGGGTCGTCAGGAAACAACGCGGCGAGATGAAAAGCCAGCGGCCCTGGGGAGAGGGTTGGGACATTCGAGACTTTCAGGGGCCTGGACGAGTTCATCTTATCATTCGGCCACGTCGGAGCAGACCACATCGACAACTTCTGCATCCTCCGAACAGGCCCGCCGCCCGGGGTCTGAGGGTGGTTTGCCCGCACCCTCGGCAACGTGCTCCGCCTCTTCCTCCTCCTCCTCCTCCTCCTCCTCCTCCTCCGCCAGGTCGTGTCAGAGCCCGAGCTCGCATGATGTAGTGGCGCTCCTCCTCTCCTTCCTCCCCTCCCGCATCGCTCTCTCTTCTCCCTCGAGGGTCGAGGGCGGCTGCCCTGAGCGCGCCTGGCTCTCGTTGGCCCCCGCAGGCCGCCGGAGGCCTCGCAGGCCTCGCGGGCGACGTCCCGATGACGCATCCGAGGGCCTCCGGGTCGACGGCCGTGCCCGGGTGCCTCTCGGCGCGCGGCACCTCGCGCGCCACGCTTCTGAGCTCCACTCCTCGTCGCCCAGAGGCCGCCCCCCCCCCCCCCCCCCCCCCCCCCACAGGACCGTCCAGGAGCGAGCCGAGACGAGCAGTTGGCCTCGGGGCGAAATTTCCCGAGACGTCTCCGAGGGCCTCCGGGGCGAAGGCCGGGCCCGGTGTGTCTGCTGCGGCTCGAAGGCCCTCGCGCCATCATGGCCTGGTGTTCTCATGCCGCCCTCTCTCCCTCCCTCCTCCTCCCCCTTCTCCTCTCCCTGCCTCCTCCTCGTCCTCTGCCTCCTCCCCCGTCTCCTCCTCGTCCTCCTCATCCCTCCTCCTCCTCCTCCTCCTCCTCCTCCTCCTCGTCCTGCTCCTCCTTGTTATTCTCTTCCTCCTCCTCCTCCTCCTCGTCCTGCTCCTCCTCCTCCTCCTCCTCCTCCTCCTGCCTCCCGTCGTCCGCAGGCCGTCCCCCCAGGACCAGCCAGAGGAGCGCATGGAGACGAGAAGCTGGCCCCTATGGGGGCGGGGTCGGGCTGTGCAGAGGCCGGCGGCTCGAGGAGTCGGGGCTCGTCGGAGGTCGAGGCCCTGCTCTCTCGCTCCTCGTCCTCTAGGGGGCCAATTTGTTTTGTGTCCGGGTGCTAAACCTATCGTTCGGTTATTTCGGCCCCTCGGAATATCGAATAAAAATGCGGTGCTAAGATATCGCCTGGGGGGTTCTTAAATGCTTCCTCGGGTTACCCCCCACGGTTTCTGAGGGGGAGGGTGGGGTTCACTTCGCTCGTGGCCTCCCGAAAGGAAGTGAACCCCACCCTCCCCCTCAGACATCGTGGGGGGTAGGGGTAGGGTTCGCTTGTGGCCCCCTAGGAGTCCTCGCTCTCGGCCCCTCTCCGAAGGGATCTTGTCGAATGGTGGGTCAGCTGCTCTCTCTCTCTCTCTGGTAAAGACGCGAGCCTTCTTCGAGGGTGCCGTGCATCATCCCAAACCGTCGATGTCGAACAGGTGCCTGCACGATTCTTCGAGGGCGGCCGTCGGCCTGACTGACGGCGGGCTGGGGCGCCATCTCAGGCAGGCCTGTGGCCTCCCCCTCCGCTGGGGTGCAACTGCAGAGAGGAGGGAACGAAACATGTCCGAGGCGGGGATTTATCCATACACCTTAGGCGATGCTTAAGAAAACTTAAATTTTCGGCCAGAGTCTCGATTATTCTTAATGTTTCAATGTAAATCCTAAGATCTGAATGGAATTTTTGGGTTTTTATTCAAGTTCTGAGACTATGAATTTCTTAACCCATGATTTCTTAAGCATTTCGCAGGGTGTAACCACCGCCTGGGGAATCGATCCTCGCGGACCTCCACAGGCTGTGGGTCAGGATATTTTTGGGCCCTCGGGGGCCAGAATTAACATCCATATGCGCCGCCCGCTGGGGCACCAGGACGTCGTATCCCAGGCGGTGGATATGGATAAATCCCCGCCTCGCGAAATGGACGGGCGAGGCGATTACTATAGTTCAAGTTTCGGCAGGTTTTCGTCCGTAGCCATTTTGGCTCAGGAGCCGACGGCCACGTTGTCCCCGCCCCCACCCGCCACCGCTGCCTCCGCGGTCCATTGGAGCTCTTCAGCATGGGCGTGCTCCAGGCCGCCACGATCGCCGTCGCCGCGGCGCTCGTCCAGCTAGGCGTTGCTGCGCCAAGCTATGCTGACCAGGCCACGGAGATTGCCGACATGATGCGCGCCGCGCGCGCACCCAGCCAGGGCCCCGAGGCGCAGGGCGCGCGGCGCGGGCCCGCGGCCGCGCCCAAGGGCACGGCCTCCTCGGAGCTGTTCCCCAGCCTCGACAGCGAGCTTCTCGAGAAGGCGAACCGCATCCAGCACGACCTGCGGCTGATGGCCGAGCCGGCTTCGTCGGGCCACCCCAAGGCGGCGCTCGCGGTCAAGGCGGCCTCCAAGGACAAGGAGCAGTCCCGCCACGACCGGGCCGCCCGCTTCTTCGCGACGCACGGCATGGAGGAGGTCGGGCGGATGCTCGGGGACGAGATGTCCGCCGAGGGCAGACGGCAGGCATTGAGGCAGGCCGCAGAGTCGCAGCGCCTCGCCACGCCGGCGGGCCCAGCCCTGCGCCACAGCGCGCCTCCGGCGTCGGGCAGCGCTCACGACGGGGGCCTCAGCGTGCACGTGCTGGACGCCGACCTGGCGATGGACGACGACGACGCGAGCTACAAGGCGAGCTGGAAGGCGGTCGAGGCGCTTCAGCGCCGCCGGCCTGCGGGGCTTCACTGAGCGCACGGGCGCGCCCGCGGACGGCCCTGTTCGCCCGCCGCGGGGCCAGGGGGCCTGCGTGGACGACGCGAAGGCAGAGAGCGAAATGAGCAAACAAAAAAAACAGAATGAAAAGTTTCGGTCGGTTTTCGTTTTTTTCGTTCGGGCGCTTTTGGATCTTCGCGTGCCTTTGGGGGCCTCCTGATAATTCTGGGGGCTTCAGGTGGAGGCCTCTGGAGATTAAGACTGCGCGGTTCCAGACCCTGGTGGTTCGAACAAAAACTAGATTATTTCGTTACTTCTCGGCGTCTGTTGGCCGCTTCTGGGCCCCTGGACAGTACAGCATAGAAACGGGCCGCGTCGAAGGATTGGCTTCGTGGAGAGGAGCCCGGGCTCTGATCTTGGAGGCTGGGACTTATCCATGTCCACCGCTCGAGAAACCGGGAGGCCGACCCTCCTGTACCTCGGCAGGCAGCGGGTATGGATATACTTGGGCCCCGAAGGGCCAACATTTTTTCCTACACGATGGCCGTGAGGCGCCTGGATGAAGTCGCTGCGGCGCAGCCCGCGCCCGTGCAGTAGGCGGGAAGAGGCCGCGGGGCAGCGGCCTGGAGGGCAGACGGACACAGCAGTTGCCGAGATGCTCTGCCAGCCACCCGGCCGCCAGCGCGCTGTGCCGCGCCGACGGCGGGGTCATGAGGGTGGCCGTCCTGGCGGGCGGCGAGGCGGGACCTGTTGTCCGCAGCGTCGAGCCGGGCCACAGCGTCGTCAGGAAGTTTCAGATTCGTCTGCACATGGATAGCTTCCCAACGTATATATATATATATATATACATATCCACATCCGTCGTCCCCTGGGTCCCAGGACATCGATTCTCCAGGCAGTGGATCTGGACGACTCCCCGCCTCGCAGGCTCGTCAAGGGCAGCGTGTCCGTGGGCTGGAGGCTTCGAGAGTGCCGGGGCCCCCCCGCCGAGGCCTGGGCGGGGGAGTGGCATGGTCGTTCTCTGGCTTCTCGCCCTGCCCCCCTGACTCCTGATGCTCCTCCTCCTTCTCCTCCCCTTCCCCCTCTCACATCCCTTATCGTTCTCTCCCCCTCGTCCTCCTCGTTTGTCGTCGTCGTCGTCGTCGTCCTCCTCCTCCTCCTCCTCCTCGCCCCGCATGCCCTTGTTGTTCCTTCCCCCTCTTCCTTCTCCTTCTCTGTCGCCTCCTCCTCCTCGTCCCACATCTCTTTCTGCTCCTCCTTCTCCTCCTCCTCCTCCCCCTCCTCCTTTTCCGACTCCGTGCTGATGTTTTTTCGGGGCTCGCTGCATCACCCCGCAGACGTGGCAGGTCGCCCCCCAATCAAGGCGGAGGCTCTTCGTCTTCTTTGGCCTCGGGGGTCCTCGCTGGGGCCCCAGGGGCCGTCGGGGAGGGGCCTGGGATGAAGAGCCCGCCCCGTTGGAGGGTCGAGGAAACGTGAGCATGGATTGAGGCGCGTGGATTGGCGACGGGTCGCGGTTCCATCCCAAATTTGCGCGCACCGTCGCCAGACCGTGCGGCGCTGGCGTGATGCTGAACCCCGATCCGTGGATCGGGCGCCCGCTCGCCAGATGCACGGATCTCTGATCCGTGTCGGCGCGCGCCCGAGAAGGGGTCGGGGCCCCCAGTCGGGGGTGGCCGCGGGCGCCCCTGGCCCAAGGTGCCCCCAGCTCGTCGCTTCATTTTGGAGCCCCTGGAGACCTTTGGGCCTCGTGCGGGGGTGCTCTGGAGGCCTCTGTGGCCTCCTTGGAAATCCTGGGGGCACCCTGGGCCAGGTGCACTTTTGGTAGTACCCGACCCAGGAGAGGACGGCTGCGCCTCGCGCGACCGCGCGGCGCGAGGGCGCGAAGGTGGGCGGCACAAGCTGGGCACCGTCCCGGCGCGGGGGCGACCTCCCACGTCTGCTCGGCCAGGTAGCGAGCCCCGGTCGGAAAAGGAGGTACAGGTAGGAGGAGGAGGAGGAGGAGGAGGAGGAGGAGGAGGAGGAGGAGGGGCGGAGGAGGAGGAGGAGGAGGAGGAGGAGGAGGAGGGGAGGAGGAGGAGGAGGAGGAGAGGAGGAGGAGGAGGAGGAGGAGGAGGAGGAGGAGGAGGAGGAGGAGGAGGAGGAGAGGAGGAGGTGGAGGAGGAGGAGGAGGAGGAGGAGGAGGAGGTGGAGGAGGAGGAGGAAGGGGAGGAGGAGGAGGAGGAGGAGGTGGAGGAGGAGGAGGAGGAGGCGGAGGAGGAGGAGGAGGAGGAGGAGGAGGAGGAGGAGGAGGAGGAGAGGAGGAGGAGGAGGAAGAGGTGGCGGAGGAGTAGGAGTAGGGAGTAGGAGTAGGAGTAGGAGGTAGGAGGAGGAGGAGGAGGAGGGAGGAGGAGGAGAGGAGCAGGAGGAGGAGGAGGAGGAGGAGGAGGAGGAGGACGAGGAGGAGGAGGGGGAGGAGGAGGAGGAGGAGGAGGAGGAGGAGGAGGAGGAGGAGGGGAGGAGGTGGAGGAGGAGGAGGAGGAGGAGGAGGAGGAGGAGGAGCAGGAGGAGCAGGAGGAGGAGGGGGAGGAGGAGGAGGAGGAGGAGGAGGAGGAGGAGGAGGAGGAGGAGGAGGAGGAGGAGGAGGTGGAGGAGGAGGAGGAGGTGGAGGAGGAGCAGGAGCAGGAGGAGGAGGAGGAGGAGGAGGAGGAGGAGGAGGAGGAGGAGGAGGAGGAGGAGGGGGAGGGGGGAGGAGGAGGAGGAGGAGGAGGAGGAGGAGGAGGAGGAGGAGGAGGAGGAGGAGGAGGAGGAGGAGGCGGAGGAGGAGGAGGGAGGAGGAGGAGGAGGAGGAGGAGGAGGAGCAGGACCAGGAGCAGGAGCACGATCAGGCTGCTGCTGCTGCTGCTGCTGAGGAGGAGGAGGAGGAGGAGGGACAGGAGGAGGAGGAGGAGGAGGAGAGGAGGAGGAGAGAGGAGGAGGAGGAGGAGCAGGAGGACCAGCAGGAGGAGGAGGAGGAGTTGGGGAGCTCGGAGAGCCTCTGCCATTCTCCTCATTTCGATGGGGCGGGAACGTCTGCCCCCTCGTTGCCGTCCTCGTTCCGATCCTTGTCGTCCTCGTGCCCCCCCCCGTTCTCATCGCCCCTGTCGTCGCTGCCAACGTGGTGCTTCTCGTCTTCCTCCTCCTCCCTCTCCTCTTTCTCCTCCTTCTTCTCCTTCTCCTTCTCCTCCTCCTCTTCCTCCATGATTCCTTTTGCTTATAAATAACTTCTCCCTGTCACACCCGGAGGCCAGTTTTTAGGGCGGGCCGGGCGTTTCGCCTGAGACTCCCTCACCATTTATGACCCTGAAGCTGAACGTTCGACAAGCGTTTCACACGTGGAGGGCGGGTGGTTTTCAACATGTGGTTCTCGCCTCAGCGCCGCGCACATCCGTTTTTTGTTTTCAAACTTTGCAAGAGTTTCACGGATTGAGGGCGACCCGTTTTCAATATGTGGCTCTCGCCTCAGCGCTGCGCGCATTCGTTTTAAGCATTTGCAAGGGTTTCACGTATTGAGGGCGATCAGTTTTCAACATGTGGATCTCGCTTTAGCGTCGCCAGAAGCGGTGTTTTGGAAGGATTCAGGGTTATGAGGGTGCAACAGTTACATTGGTCCGCTGTGTTGAAGTCCCAGGGATGGCATTCTGGCACGATTCAGGGTCATCAAGACGCAACGCTCAAGTTGATCCCTGGCGTTGGAATCCCTAAAACCATGAGTTGGCATGCTTAAGGGTCTTCAAACGGGTGCCTTCCAACGAGGCAGTTCCCTCAGTGGAAATGACTCGCTGTAGGGGCCCATGAAGAGGGAGCTTGGAGGGAGGGTTTATTCCAATATCGTTGATAGCTCTTGGGTTTACTCTGGTCCTCCTCCTCCTACTCCTCCTCCTCCTTTCCCTCCTCCTCCTCCTCCTCCTCTTTGTTCCTCTATCCTCCTCCTACTCCTCCTCCCACCTCCCAAGCCACTTTGGCTCAGGAGTGCAGGTGGCCAGGGGCGGGCAAGCCCGTCCCCGCCATGGGGTGGGAGGGCGACAGAGATGACGAATGGGACAGGGAGCTCGAGGACCAGGTCGGACGAAATCGTGGGGCAGGGAGAGGGGGCGGGCGCAACTGCGTTCGGCCTCGCTGCCGGGCGCTTTCCTCGACACACTGGCGCCTCCGTCGCCGGGAGACGTCGGGGAAGCCAGCTCCACGATCTGATTCGCCAACCCCGCCTCTGCTACCTCGGCGGAGGCAGACGGGTTGGATAGTCCAGGGGTGGGCATTGCCGTGGAAATCTATGCCAAGAATCACGCTGCTTGCCTCCAGGGTGCCCTGGGTTTCTGGGGCTTCGTGAGTTTCGCTATGGAAAGCCAGACGCTCCCACACCAAAAACCAATGGACGTCCTGGGTGTCTCAGCTGTGGAGGTTTCTTGTGGTCGAGCTCCTACCGTAGTCCAGGGGTGGGCATTATTGACGCGCAGGCGCCGGGGAGCCCCGTCGACGACATTGGTCGGTCGGGGCCTTCGGGTGCGTGGGCGTCGTGGCCCCCTCTGGCTAGCCGCTCCTGCTGCCTCCGCCGACGGCCCCCCGTTTCCTTGAAGAAGAAGCTGCATACACCTTAGGCGATGCTTAAGAAAACTTAAGTTTTCGGCCAGAGTCTCGATTATTCTTAACGTTTCAATGTAAATCTTAAGATTTTGATAGAAATGTTGTTTTTTAATTCAAATTCTGAGACTATGAATTTCTTAACCCATGATTTCTTAAGCATTTCGCAGGGTGTACACGTATAAACTTGCGGAGCCCGGCGCGGACTTCTTGGATCGGCGCTCGACCCTGCTCCCGGGCGCGCGGGGCGCGCCGGGTGCGGCGCCAGAGTCCCCGCCAGGGGGCCCCAGCGCCGATCCAAGAACTCTGCGCGGAGCTCCGAAGAAAGTTTATGTTTTTGCAGCCTATTCTTCCTCTGCTTGCGTCTGCCCCGAGAGGATCAGGTGGCGGATTTCTTCAGGAAGTACCCCACGGACGAGCGCGTGCAGGGGTACCTGACGAGCAGCCCGGCCCGCGTCGCGCGGCGGGTGCTGGAGAGCTTCCGGCCGCAGCGGGAGGGCGAGCAGGACTACTCGGGGCTGATCGCCTCGTTCCAGAAAAAGGTGGCCCGACACAGAACGTCACCACCCACCAAACCACCCCAACCCAACCCGAAGGCCTCAATTTGCCCTCCATTTCCAGTGGGGGGGGGGTCGGGAAACGTCGAAAAAACACATGTGGAACCCTTACCCCCCCCCCAACCCGAAATTCGGATCTTCGGGTTGGGTTGGGGTGGTCTGGTAGGTAGTCAGAACGAGCGGCACGAGCGCACACTTTCCGAGCTCCGCGCGGCTTTCCTCGACCGGTGCCTGGTTCCCCGGTGTCGCGCTCCGCGCGCCCGGGAGGGGGGCCCATCGCCCGTCCGAGAGATCCGCGCCGAGCTCCGAACGTGTTGATGCTTACGCAGTTGGTTGTTCCTCTGTGGTGGCGAGCCCCACCTGGCGAACCCTGCCCCTGCGGGTCCAGTCGACGCTGGGGTCTTGGGCACTCCTGCCGGGGTTCACTTGGCCGCGGGCGTCCTCCGAATCCCGAGCGCGCGGCCGGCGTTTCCGAAGTCTGGCCTGCGGGGGTAGGGCTCACGCACGTGGTTGCCCGCGAAGGTCCGGACGGAGCTGGGCCTGCCTCCCCTGGCGCCAGGGCCGGGTGGCGGGGGCGGCGGCGGCGGCGGCGGCGGAGGTCGAGGGCCCGAAAGCGGCATGAGGACAGCTCTTCCCGAGGTCCGCGCAGCTCCCCTGGGTCGGCGAGGTACACATTGTTCATGTATAATTATTCGAAAGTTCTTTGATTTTCTTGGGGGCCAAAATCCTTTCATTTCTAATTGTTCTATTCTAGGCCTCTTCCTGGCCACTAGGGGTCCAGGAACAATTAGAAACGAGCACAATCAGAAATGAGCACGATTAGAAATTAACGACTTGTACTGTGTGGGGCTGGGTGTTTAGTTCTGTGCCTCCCGTGGGTCGTATCCTCGGACGACATGTGTACACCGCACCGCGCTGGCGCCTGTCGAGGCGTCGTTGGTCTCTGACCCAGGCATGGTACGGTGCATCGTCTTTCGGCCCTCACAGCTGAGAAACTATGCACCGTACCCCGCTGGAGCGGGGCCTCCAGAGACTCCAAACATGGTACGGTGTACACGGGCGCCGCTCTCGTATCGTATGCAGCTCAGCAGCTCGCACGCCTGGGTCAGGAGTGTTCGAGGCAAGCCAGTGGCCATCGGCGCGATTATGTCGACAGGATCTCCTGGGGTGTCTGGCCTGAGGTTTGCAGCAAAGCTGAACAAGCCAGGGAGGTGCGATCCGAAGATTTGGTTTCCGACCCAGTCGCTACGTCCAGCCCTCCAGAGCCCCTGACCCCTATGGCCCCTTCCCCGCCTCTCCTGGAGGCGTGCGGGGGGGGGGTCCAACGCCAACCCTATGGATCCCGCGCGGGCCTCTGAAGTTCTCTGTCTGTGCCGCTCTTCGGTCCTCCAGGAGGGGGTGGCGGCGGCTGCGGCAAGGGCGCCTGCAAGGGCGGCGGCGGCGCGATGCCCGGAGACACCGCAGAAAGGGGACCCCACACCGGCACGATGCCCGGCCAGGGCCACCCCTGGGCCCTGGCATGGTTCGTGCGCCCCTCGTGGCCTCGGCCAGAACTCGAGGAAGACACAAAACAGCATGAACAGAGACTCCTCGGAGCTCCGCGCGCATCGCTTGCATCGGCGGTGGGCCCCCGCGCACCAGGAGGGGGGCCCAGCACCGAGCGAAGAAATCCGCACGGACCTCCGAGAGCTTACGCCTGTGCAGCTTGCTGCTCCCCTGCGGCCGAGCCGGGTTAGGAGGCCGACCCTGCCAAATCAAGGGTACCCCTTGTGTCCTGTGCCTCGCGACCCATGCCTCCTGCGTTCCTGTGGCAGTGTTGAGTGGCCTGTTTTCCACCACCACCACCCTAAGTTGGAGGGGGGAAGGAGGAGGAGGGGGAGGAGGAGGAGGGGGAGGAGGAGGAGGGGGAGGGAGGAGGAGGAGGAGGGGGAGGAGGAGGAGGGGAGGAGAGGAGGAGGAGGAGTAGGAGGAGGAGAAGGAGGAGGGGAGGAGGAGGAGGAGGAGGAGGAGGAGGAGGAGGAGGAGGAGGAGGAGGAGGAGGAGGAGGGGGAGGAGGAGGAGGAGGAGGAGGAGGAGGAGGAGGAGGAGAGGGACCCCCTCCACCCCCAACATGTGGTTGTGGTGGTGGAAACCAGGCCCACCGCACGTGGCCCTTGGAAGGGCCCCGTGCCCTCTCGCGCGTCCTGCCCAGTCACAGCCCGCCTGCCTCCGTGGCCTCGGCCAGGGCGGGGCCACCCCGTGCCCCGGCACGGGTGCCTGTGCGCCCCCCTGGCCTCGGCCAGCGGGCAGGGTGGCGGTGTGTGTCAAGGGCGCCGACACCGGGGAGGAGCGGGAGGAGGAGGGGGAGGGGGAGGAGGAGGAGGGGGAGGAGGAGGAGGAGGAGGGGGAGGAGCAGGAGGAGGAGGAGGAGGAGGAGGAGGAGGAGGAGGAGGAGGAGGAGGAGGAGGAGGAGGAGGAGGAGGGAGGAGGAGGAGGAGGAGAGGAGGAGGAGGAGGAGGAGGAGGGGAGGAGGAGGAGGAGGAGGAGGAGGAGGAGGAGGAGGAGGAGGGGGAGGGGGAGGAGGAGGAGGAGGAGGAGGAGGAGGAGGAGGAGGAGGAGGAGGAGGAGGAGGAGGAGGAGGAGGAGGAGGAGGAGGAGGGAGGGGGAGGAGGAGGAGGAGGCGGAGGAGGAGGAGGAGGCGGGGGAGGAGGAGGAGGGGAAGGAGAAAGAGGGGGATCTCTGGAATGGAATCGGAGGAAAGAGGAGGAGGAAGAGGGGGCGGAGAAAGAGGGGGATCTCTGGAATGGAATCGGAACCGCGGGCCCGGTCCTCCACCTCAAGGCATGGTGGACCATTCTTCGCCGAGCGCGTCCCTTTGCTCGCACAGTGCCTACTTGCAGAGTGCCGAAAAACAGCACACGTCTGCTTCGATGTGAATTCTCGCGGGTCCCCCGCGGGGGGATCCAGGCCATCTGCGAGGAGTGACTCTGCGAGCAGTGGCACGCGCTCGTCTACTTTGGGGCTCGGGAGGGGCCCTGGGTCGCGGGCCGTCCCTCGGGGAGCACGCTCGTGACCGAGGCTCGCCATGGCCAGCGGAGCCCCCTGCGTCCCTTCTCTGCGGCGTTCCTTCCCTGAGATCCGACGCTGCGAACAAAATGCAACGTCGCGAAACATCACGACCAGAGCCTTTCGACCCCATCTTTCTGCGGCATTTGTTCGGGCCGGCTCGATCCGTGACGGTCCCGGCGTCAACGATTGGGAGGACAAGGCGCGGTATGAATAACATGTCATTGCCCGACTGTCAGGGCTATGGTGGCGCGATGACTGTATCTGTGCGTCCTGCGCAGGAGATTGGGTGTGCCCGGGCTGCTCGTTTCTGAACTTCGCGCGCAACGACTCGTGCCGCCAGTGCGGCATCTCCCGGCCCGCGCCCGCCCCCCAGGTGGTGGTGGCCATGCCCACTGTCCATACAGTCCAGGCGCCGCGGTGCACCCACCGCGTCTGGCGAGGGCATGTGATAGGGAAACCCTGAATCCTCGCGCCGTGAGACACATCTCACGACGTGCTCATATGTTTCTTTGCAATTTCCGGCCTCCGGGGGTCCTGACTGGGCACCAGGGCCGTCAACGAACAGTTGGGGATGAAGAACTGGTCGTGGGGGATCTCTGGGGAGCTCCACGCTGTGAACAAAATTGCGACGCAGGTGTTCTTGGACGAGGGGGTGCGTCCTGATTGTTTACGTACCCGCAGCTCCCTGGCCAGGCCCGTCCTGAAACCAGGAGCTGTGTCTACGCCCTCCTGGCCAAGCCATGAGGGCGTGGCGCATGCACCACTGCTGGGCCCAGGAGGGGCCTAACCAGGGAGCAGTGGACATGTATAGCTCTCGTCGCCGCAAGACGAGGTGTGTGTGTGTGTGTGTGTGTGTGTGTGCTTGGGTGTGTGTGTGTGGGTGGCCGAGATCTGCTGCACGTGCGGTCGGTTCTGGCCCCGCCGCCAGGCGCATTTTTCCCTCGATGCCCCGGCGCCTCCCGCGCCGGGAGGCGCCGTCAGGACCAGCTCCAAGAGCTGGTTCGCTGGCCCCCCCCTGGGCTCAGCATCGTCTGCCGTTCCCCTATCCCCATCCCCATCCCCCGGCCGCGCCGCCAGGCGTTTTTTCTTCGATATCCTGGCGTCTCCCTCGCCGGGAGGCCCCGCCCAGGCCAGCTCCAAGAGCCGATTCGCTGACCCCCCCCTTTGCTCAGCATCGTCTGCCGACCCCCATATCCTTATCCTTACCAGTTTGAAGCATATCCCTATCCCTATGTTTGACATCACCTCACCTCGATGCCGATCTTAAGGATTCCCGCAGTTTTTGAGGGCCTATCCCTAAGATTGTCCTCGCTTGTTGCTCGCCCATCTTAGGGATAGGGATACGTTTGAGGCTGGTTATATCCCCATGCCCATCCAGGCCCCCACCCTCTCAGCACCCCAGCTGGGGATCGGTTCTTCTTAACCCGCAAGAACGGCCCATGCCTTCTTCGACGGGGGGGGGGGGGCTCGGCCAGTGGGGCCAAGGCCGCACCCATGTGGATAGGGGTCAGTTGAGCGATGCTCGCGTTGCCAGCGCCATTTTCATCCGACCCGATCCCAGCCCCGCCGATGCTGACTTTTGCAGTATGCATGCGGCCATGTGTGTGCACATCGTTTGCGTTGCCAGACCGAGGCTAGCGGCTAGCAATGACACGGATGCGAGGGTCGTCTTGTCATGTCTTGCTGCCATCCCTGACTCCCTCGAGTCGTGAACAAGAAAAAGCAGACGGAGCGACTGAGGCCCGTATCCAGCCCCGTGACCGTCAAGAAACGACTCAGTATTATCAAACGCCTGGTCCAGGGGAATGGGTCCAGATATCTGGAGTGCTTTTTTGGCTGTTCTGGGACCTTGCGAGGGCTCCCCAAAGCCGAAAATGGTTCAACACACAACCCGTTGTATTTTTTTCACGACGCGAGCATGTCTGCGTTTTCGGGATTTAGCTCGGCTCTCTGGCGGTCGTTCGAAACGATCCGGGCACCCCTGGAACGCCCTTGGCGAAGCACAGCCGCTGGAGCGCATCGCGAGGCTGGAAAACTGCCGAGAACCAACGATGACGCCTGAAAGCCGTGAACTTCGAGGCTGACCTCGAAGTCCGAGGTTCACGTCGTCGCCAGACCTCTCCCGGGTTGCGTTCCGACCAGAATTCCCAGGTGGATCCAGCGGTGGCGCACCCAGGAGGCCCAAAAAGGCGACAACGAAGGAATGGCAGCTCGAAGCAGAAGCGAAGTTCAGGCGAAAAAGCGAGGGAACAAAAAGGGAAGAAAACGAGGGAGGACAAAAAGGCGAAAAAACGAGGCTTCGAAGTTCCGCAGTTCACACGTCGTCGCCGTCGCCGCCCCCCGCGGTGGGGGGGCGCCGCCCGCGTGAACCCGCGGACGGCGGCCCCCGCGGGCTACAGGCGGTGCCCGCGGCGCCCAACGTGCCCGGGGCGCTGCCGGGGGACTGGATCTGCTCGCGCTGCGGGGACCCCCGCCTGGCTTCGCTCGTCGTCGTCGTCGTCGTCGTCGTCGTCGTCGTCGTCGTTGTCGTCGTCGTCGTCGTCGTCGTCGTCGTCGTCGTCGTCAACGTCATCGGTGTCGCCGTCGTCGTCGATCGTCTATCCCTTATGTCATCGTCGGAGGAGGTTGTGGGTGTGGCAGTTTTTTTGCAGGAGGCTGGTCTCCCCACGTCCTCAGTTGGGGTCCTCGTTACTAGGGTGACGCCTCCGCCTCACTACTTTATACACAGACCGCTCACGCAGTCAGATCCACTCATACTTGGCCAAGTCATAGTCATGCTAATACTCGCATGCAACTCTCACTCTGATCATTCACACTCGGTCCCGCGCATATTCGACTCATTCTCAGACTTACCCACACTCTGCCACTCATACTCAGGCCCACTCACACTCGCTCCTCAGGCTGCTCACGGATCACCACCCGCAGCGCGCATCCTGTCGTCGACCATTCAACGATCACTGCAATTGTTGTCTTGTTTTGTCCTTTGCCCCTGGCCTCGCCCGCTGCGCGGAGCGCGCTTCGCATGCGCTTGTTGACGTGTTTCTATCTGCCGTTTCCAATCGTACTTGTTTTGTTTATGTCTGTTCCCCCCCAGCCTCACCTCGCGAGCGACGGCTGGACTTCGTCTCGTCCACCCCTGCCTCGCTCGCGGCGCGCCGCGCGCTCTGCCGGGCCTGCGCGTTCTCCTGTGGCCGAGGGGCTGCTCGTTTCGATCGCTCTCCCCCCGCCCCCGCCGCCTTGACGAGCCGTGCCTCTGCTTTTCTACCCCAGCCGTGCCTCGCGCGCTGCCTGACGCGCGCTTGTGCAGGGCACCGTCCTCTGTTTTTTGTTTGTTTGCTCGTGTGCCTGTTTGTTTCTTTGTCTGTCTGTCTGTTTGTTTGTGCGTTTGTTCGTTCGGTTCGTTTCTTGCTTGTGTGTGTCATACATGCGGATGAGTTTCCCCACAATTTGGCCGCTCCAGCAAGCGAGGTGTGCTGTCGACAGTGGGGGGGGGCGTCAGAAGCTGGGGACGCTCCCCCGACCACCAAGCGCTCACTCCACTCCTCACCGCGCGCAGTGCCAGACGCTGGTCAGATCGGCTGATTTTCTGCGCCAACGCCCCCGCCCTTCAGCGAGCGAGGTTTAGGGCGTCCTTTGCAGGGCGCTGGCGTGCTCTTATTTCTTGTTTCTTTACTTTCAGCCCGGTTCCGTCGGCGATTCGAGTATACATTGTATGGACGAGTACCCGTTCCAGCCCCGTGGTCCCATGCTGCTGGACATCCAGGCTAAGCCCGTGTTACTCTCCCTCCCCTGGGACCTTAGGGAGGCTTGACATGTGTCCTAGACGACTCCGGGTACTTCCCACGCGGCCGCAGAAGGGGTCCAAGAGGAACCGAATTCTGGGCCAATTGGCCTCCGAGACGGCCCACGAGCGCCTAGGACGGCCCAAGAGGGCCTCACGACGGCCCAGGATGCTCCCAAGACGCACCAATAATGCTCCCAGAGAACCCCCAAGAGTGCCTCAAGAGGCAATCCTCGTCGTAAGCCGTAACGAACACAAGCATTTTCAGCAAACTCGCCTTGTCGATCTGAAAAAGCGTCGAAGACGGCGCATGAGGCCGAAGAGGCCCCCACGAGAGCCCCAAGATGGCGCCCATGACGGCCCAAGACGTCCCCAAGAGGGCCCCCAGAGAGGGAGTTCAAGCCCTCTGCCCCAAGAGGGCCCAACGAGCCCCAAACAGCTCGCTGAAACCGCCAGCCCTCTGCCCAAAGAATTCCCCAAGAAGCCAGAAGAGGCCACCTGAGACTGCCAGAGGGCTTCAAGAAACCCCCAAGAGGCCCACAAGAGACTCCACGAGGCGTTCAACCGGCCCCCAAGAGGCCGGCAGTGCTCTATTCCCCGCTTCGATGACTTAAAGGCCGGTTCATATGGGGTTTTCCATGGTCGACCGGGGAAATGAGCAGTAGCCAAAAGATTTCGCTCGTATTAAACGTAGTGGTGTGTCGTCCATGCAAGAGCCGAGAAACACAATTATTACCCTTACGAATACCGCGCAGTCCCCAGGAAAACCTGACAGGGGAAACTCACAACTGCCCGGTAGTAGTAGTAGTAGTAGTAGTAGTAGTAGTAGTAGTAGTCGTAGTCGTAGTCGTAGTCGTAGTAGTCGTAGTAGTAGTAATAGTAGTCGTAGTAGTAGTAGTAGTAGTAGTAGTAGTAGTAGTAGTAGTAGTAGTGGTAGTAGTAGTAGTAGTAGAAGAAGTAGAAGTAGAAGTAGAAGTAGAAGTAGAAGTAGAAGTATAAGTAGAAGTAGAAGTAGAAGTAGTAGTGGTAGTAGTAGTAGTCGTAGTAGTAGTAGTAGTAGTAGTAGTAGTAGTAGTAGTAGTAGTAGTAGTAGTAGCAGTAGTAGTAGTAGTAAGCGTGGTCGTCGTAGTAGTAGTAGTAGTAGTAGTAGTAGTAGTCGTAGTAGTAGTAGTAGTAGTAGTAGTAGTAGTCGTCCTTGTCGTAATAGAAGTAGTATCAGTCGGAGTAGTGGTAATCGTAGTCGTAGTAGTAGAAATAGTCGTAGTAGTATGAGTACTGGTAGTAGTATTGGCTCGGCTTGGGTGGTGCGAAATGATTTTGTGTGTATTTTCTATGTTTTTACATCATCCGGTCAAGTGAACCTCGCTCAACCACAGGAATTCCGTACACGTATATGAGCAACATTCAAACAACATCATGCAACATGCATGTTTATGTGTCTGTAGATGTTTACGAATACGTCTGTGCGTCGTACTCGAAGATATGCATGTTTGTATAGATGCTCTTGGAGGCATCATCGAGGCCTCTAGAAGCCTCTAAGAGGCCCCCTAGAAGTTTCTAAGAGGCCTCGAAGCCTTTAGCAGGCCTCCTAGAAGCCCCTACGAGGCCTCGTGGAAGCCTCGTAGAGACCTCTTACAAGCCTCTGAGAGGCCTCCTAGAAGCCTCGCGCAGGATTCTTAGAAGCCTCTGAGAGGCCTCTCAGAAGCCTCCAGGAGGCCTGAACGACGCCTCTTTTCGACGAGTAAGATTTCCTCACGTTTTTGAAAAAGTAACCGGGGAATGCACCAGTTTGACCAGGGAGAGCTGCATTCCACCGGTGTATATACCATCGAACTGGTGTTTACAATTCGACCCCAAGAGGCCCCAGGGGGTTTCAAAACTGCTTCCAAGAGACTCTCAGAGTCTCCCCAAGGGACCCCAACGACATCCAAGAGAGCTCTGGCCCACAATCCAGCCACGATGGCGGGTCGGGCGTCTGACAGCCCAGGTGATCCAAGCAGCTCCGCACTCCAACCGCAGGTGGCCCGATTGGTTTGGCCCTCCCTCTTCCGCAATCCCGCGCTCCACCTCCCTCATCTTCATTCCTCTCCTCCTTCCTGCTCCCTCGATCCTGCTCCTATCCCCTCGGAAGTTTGTGACCCTACCTCCTCCTTGCTCTTTCTCCTCCTTGGGGCTGTGGCCGAGGGTAAACCCCTTGCGAACAGAATGACACCATAAAGAGACAGAAGAACGGATGATATCCTCGTAAGTGACGTCGCAACGGTTATTCCATACTGGTGTAGGCTTGTGCACATGAACGGCCGTGTTGGTGTCGAGGGCCGCGGCGCGCTAGAACGTACTCGCGCGCGAAGCGCGCGCGTGGTTCTATCTAGTTTGTGTATCTACAGGTTGATCCCCTCCCCCCTTCGTGGCCTCGCGATCGCCGTGGCGCGCGCTTTTCTGAGAAGTGGGGATGCTTCGCTCACGCAGCCTATCCCATATGAGACGCGCTGCCATGCCCGTTTCTATATCCGTAGTCTGTCCACAGTAGATTCACACGTGAATTCACTCGTGGGCTCACTGTGAGAACATTCGCGCGCAATTGCCCCATTGTTGCTTCTTCCGTAGTATCGTTGTGGTTGTGTTCCCACTGATACGTTCCGTGACGGTCGCACTATGCTTACACGTGTGGTTTCACAAGGGGTTTTGTTTCGGAGACACAGGTGGTCCACGTGCTCCCACTATGGTTTCAGTCGGGCTTCCACAGGTGGTTTCACTGACATCCCTCTCTGGGCGTGTCGCACCTCTAATGATTCTACTTCGCCCGCTTAGGTCCTCTCAAAAGTCCTTTCACTATGGTTCTATTTTGCTAGTTCAGGGCGCCTCGGCACTAGACGGGGTCTTCGTCGTTGTCGCTGTCGATCCAGGATCGAGTGTCGCGGGATGGATGGGGTCTAGATGACTTGTTTTGTTTTTCTTGGGATTTCCGAGGCCTCCACGACCTCGTTCTCGCCCGCCTCCTCGCCTTCGTCCTCCTGCCCGCCGGAGGCAAGGATCGGGGAGGAGTGAGGAGAAAGAGGGAGGTGGATGGGAGGTGGGGGGAGGGGACGGGGGAGGAGGGTACAGGAAGGAGGGGTGAGTGAGAAGGAAGGCAGGAAGGAAAGGACGACAAGGAGGAGGGGGGAGGCACGAACTTCCTACCTTCTCGGGGGCCACCTGAGAGAAGAATGTAGGCAGGAGGTTTGCAGGTCGAAAGGGAGGTTGGAGCCTCCCTCCTTTCCTCTGCTGCTGCTGCTGCTGCTGCTCCTCCTCTCCAGATATCCAACGGGTGGGGCAGGCAAGGGCTTCCGGATGCCGAGAACTGCCGAGCACCTTCTCGTCGCTGTTTTTGCCACGACGCGAGGGAGTGGGGGCCGTCCTCCTCCCGCGGGCGCGCTCTGGGCCTGGCCTGGATTCCGACCCGACCGATCCGACATCGAGATCGACTCTGGCCTGCCCGATCCGAGTCGACCCTGACTCTTGGCGATCCCATGCGGCCCGATGTCTCTTTGCATGGCGCGGCCCTGTCCGGTGCCCATCCCAGACGTCCGACGACCTGCTTCTGCCAGTCCTCCCCATCGCTGCCCCAGGGGTGGTCTTCCGGGCCCGATGGACTGGCCCCGGAGGCCGAAATCGAAGGAACACGCTGGGATCGGAAAATTGATAGTCTTTTTAATTCACTGTTTTGCCGATCGGCGCGGGCCCTCGCACCCCCCACCGTCCCCCCCCCCAGAATGGAACAGATCTTGGCTGTTTGGGGCGCCTGTTTCGAGCAGGGGGAGTCTCCCCCATAGAACGCACAATTGCAAACAATCGCATCAAGCAGAGGTCCGGAGCCAGAACCCCCCCCTCTTCCGCCCAATGTCGAAATGCCGAATAAGAAAACGCTTTCAAACAAGCATTTCGTCGGAAATGTCTGGGTCCAGCGCCCCTTCCGATTCGATCCGGTTTCCCGAGGCGGTGCTGGCCGCTCCTAAGCTCGGGCGGAGCTGGGACGAGGACAGATCCGTTCCCACGGAAGGCTCTCAGAGCCTTCCGGAACGCTCGGAGAAGGCCGCGGCGCCCGAGACATCCTCCAGAGCCGCCGGATCTCAGAGATTCCCGATTGGCCCGCAGCTACTTCTGTCCTCGTCCTGGCTTCGGCTCGTACGCCCCGTGCCGTGAGGACCTGCAGTTCGCCCGCAACCAGTCCTGCCGGCAGTGCGGCACCCCGCGGGCGCCGGACCGGGGCCCGATCGAAGCCGCGAGGGGCAGCGCCTGCCCCGGGCCCGAGTGCCAGAGAGGCAGGTGCAGTGGGGGCCCCTCCCCCTCCCCCTCCCCCTCCTCTTCCTCCTCCCTCCTCCTCCTCCTCCTCCTCCTCCTCCTCCTCTCCTCCTCCTCCCCCTCCCCCCCCTCCCCCTCTCCCCCTCCTCCTCCTCCTCCTCCTCCTCCTCCTCACCCTGCTCGCCTCCAGGGCGCCCTGGGTTTCCTGCGCTTCGATGGTTTTGCCATGAGGGGCGTGACGTTCCCACACCAGATATCGAGGGACGTCCCGGGGTCTCAGGGTTGGGTTTCTTGTGGAAGGCTTCTTGTGGTCGAGCCCCTACTGTATCGGGCTGGGGGGATGGTCGGCCACGCGCGGGGAGGGGCAGGGGCAAGTCGGGCCTGTCCCTCTACTGGAGGAAGGTTTAGAAATCGTCAACAGGTAGTCAGGGGACGTTGTTATTCGTATCTGTTTTACTTAATACCTTGGGCTATCTTTGACTGTCGTTCAAGATCCGCCTGGAGGAGAACGTGCCCGACCTTAGGGTAGGAGGGCGGGGGGAAGGCTTCTCAGAATCTAGGCCCCTCTCCGTGGGGTCGGAGCAGATGGCGGTCGGAGGCTCGCGCCCCATCGCCGATGCATCGACGATGCGGCGCGATGCGGGGCCCGATCTGCTCAGAGCCGGCGTCGCCGATGCATCTCAGAGCGTGAATTACCTACCCCGCTTTCGCTTCCAGGCAAAACCAAGCCATACCACGCGCCTCCTCATCAAGCGGCCTGACCAGTACAGGCTGGCTGCAATTTGGCATCGTTTGGTATCTCTTGGAAGCGAGGGTGGTCAAAAGCGAGGTAGGTTTGTTTTCCCGCTAGCATCGCCGATGTCGCCGGTGCATCGCCAATGCATCGGCGATGCATCGGCGACGGAGGCCTCTCTGGCCGGCCACGCGCAGAGGGGGGGGCAGGGGGAGGGGGGAAGGCTTCGTAGAGGTAGCCCTGCTTCTCAGAAGGCGCGGGCCTTGCCTATGGATGCGAGGCCGGCGCCTTCTCAGAAGCAGGCTCCTTCTGACAAGCCCTCCCCCCTCCCACTAACCCCCTTGTGCGCGCCGCCAAGATGGGGTGGAGAGAAACGATCAGACCATCCGAATTATCGCGTATGTTGACTGGGCTTATTACACATTCGTGCTTCGTATTTTCACACAATCCTTCCACCCAACACGATCGTTGTCTTTCTCGGAGTGGGCATTGGAAATGGTAGGGTTGTTTTTCACTTGTTCCGTTTTTGGTGTTCTCTTGATTCCGTCGCTGTGCTTTTCCAATTTTTGGGGGCATTCTTTGTTCCGGTCCCCTTTCGGGTTACGATTGCGGCGCCGTTTCGGTGAGCCTTTTGGTTGAATGGTTCTCGTAATGAATGGCCAAGTCTTTGGAAAGCGTGAAACACGAGCCTGCCGCTTTCAAGGCTCACTAAGCCAGACCCGCTCACGTCGTGACCAGATCCAGGACCTCGAGCCCCGACCTGCCCGCGCCGTTACGAGAAAGAGCGCGGCGGCGGGTTCTTGCGTGCCCTTGCCCACTCTCGGCCTCCAGGGGCCCCCACAGGCCCAAGGACCGCGAAAAAAGACGGCTCGGGATGGAAACCAGTCCCCCCAGGGTTAAGTCGGGCCTGTCCCCCTACAGGGGGATTTTCGACGAAAAATGAAAAAAAAACCCTACAAATAATTTTAAAAATTGTCCAAAAATAGTCAGGCGACTATTTTTTTAGTATTTTTTGGCCTTTTTGGGGGTATGTTGGGCGTACTCTTAATTTTCCGTCGCCGATCCCCCTGTGGGGGGACAGGCCCGACATGACCCCTGGGAGCCGTCGAGGCCTCGGGGGGCCCCTCGCTGTGCGGACGCCACGGCGGCGGAGGCCCGGGGGGCCTCGAGCCCGGACCCCCTCGCGCCGCCAAGATCGTCGAGAGCGCCTCCCGGGTGCCAGGAAAAAGCACGACGTCGGCGGCCCGGGAGCCCCGAGCCTGGGCCGACCCCCCTCGGGCCGTGGAGAGATCATCGAGGACCTCCTCGCAGGGCTCGAGCAAAGCGGTGTTTTGGCAATTTCGTGGGCCGTTTTCGCTTTGACTTGGTTGTGCCGCATCTGTGGAACGAAGGCAGAGCTAGGGATGACGAAAACAAAACGCAAACGGAAAACACTGTTCAACTCGAGCCCTGCCTCCTCGGGCGCTTGCCCTCCTCTCGCTCCGGGCCTCCCGGGAGGCTCCTCGGTCGCTGGGGCCGGGAGTCCCCGCCGGCACCCGGGCCAGAGAACGCGCCTCTTGGGGCAAGCCCGGGTTGGGCCCCAGGACACCTACGCCTTGATTCCCAACCATCCTGTGGTGTTGGGTCCTCGTTTTGAAGAGACGGTGCCCCGCGTCCTCTCCTCCTCCTCCTCTTCCCCCTCCTCCCTCCTCCCCCTCCTTGCCTCTGCTCTCGGCACACCTCTCACGCGTTTCGTAGCCCCATAGGGAGCTCCACCGAAGGCCCCAGTGGGGGTGTTCGCATGCGGTTCCCCCACCCAGGGCAGCGTTTCGTGGCCCCATAGGGAGCTCCACCGAAGGCCCCAGTGGGGGTGTTCGCATGCGGTTCCCCCACCCAGGGCAGCGTTTCGTGGCCCCATAGGGAGCTCCACCGAAGGCCCCAGTGGGGGTGTTCGCATGCGGTTCCCCCACCCAGGGCAGCGTTTCGTAGCCCCATAGGGAGCTCCACCGAAGGCCCCAGTGGGGGTGTTCGCATGCGGTTCCCCCACCCAGGGCAGCGTTTCGTGGCCCCATAGGGAGCTCCACCGAAGGCCCCAGTGGGGGTGTTCGCATGCGGTTCCCCCACCCAGGGCAGCGTTTCGTGGCCCCATAGGGAGCTCCACCGAAGGCCCCAGTGGGGGTGTTCGCATGCGGTTCCCCCACCCAGGGCAGCGTTTCGTGGCCCCATAGGGAGCTCCACCGAAGGCCCCAGTGGGGGTGTTCGCATGCGGTTCCCCCACCCAGGGCAGCGTTTCGTGGCCCCATAGGGAGCTCCACCGAAGGCCCCAGTGGGGGTGTTCGCATGCGGTTCCCCCACCCAGGGCAGCGTTTCGTGGCCCCATAGGGAGCTCCACCGAAGGCCCCAGTGGGGGTGTTCGCATGCGGTTCCCTTACCCAGGGCAGCGTTTCGTGGCCCCATGGGGAGCTCCACCGAAAGCCCCCGTGGCGCAGTTCGCATGCGCTTCCCCCACCCAGGGCAGCGTTTCGTGGCACCATAGGGAGCTCCACCGAAGGCCCCAGTGGCGCAGTTCGCATGCGGTTCCCCCACCCAGGGCAGCGTTTCGTGGCCCCATAGGGAGCTCCACCGAAGGCCCCAGTGGGGGTGTTCGCATGCGGTTCCCCCACCCAGGGCAGCGCTTCGTGGCCCCATAGGGAGCTCCACCGAAGGCCCCAGTGGGGGTGTTCGCATGCGGTTCCCCCACCCAGGGCAGCGTTTCGTGGCCCCATAGGGAGCTCCACCGAAGGCCCCAGTGGGGGTGTTCGCATGCGGTTCCCCCACCCAGGGCAGCGCTTCGTGGCCCCATGGGGAGCTCCACCGAAGGCCCCAGTGGCGCAGTTCGCATGCGGTTCCCCCACCCAGGGCAGCGTTTCGTGGCCCCATAGGGAGCTCCACCGAAGGCCCCAGTGGCGCAGTTCGCATGCGGTTCCCCCACCCAGGGCAGCGTTTCGTAGCCCCATAGGGAGCTCCACCGAAGGCCCGCCCCGGTGGCGCAGTCCGCATGCGGTTCCCCCTATCCAAGGCAGCGCTTCGTGGCCCCATATGGAGCCCCACCGAAAGCGGCACCCACAACGCGTTACCAACAATTGCTTATGGTTGGGTCTTTCGCCAGGATAATTTTTTGGGGTCCAAGGTCCTTTCATTTCTCATTGTTCTATCCTGGGCCTGTTCCCGGCCACCAGGGGGCCAGAAACAATTAGAAACGGGCAAAATTAGAAATGAGCACGATGATAAAGGAACGGCGTGTACGGTCAGAACTCATACCAAGGACGCACGGCTGTCCCTACAGTGCCGTTTTTAATACATGCTCCGCGTGCGGACCATGTATTAAAATAAAGGGTTGATTAATAAATACAATGATGCGTTCATGTATACATGTATTCGTAAATTAATCATGTATGAAATTCCGATATATATATATATATATATATATATATATATGTGTATATATATATATAAAACCCTATGTATTAAAACAACTGCCCTGTATAGGGTGTACCCTTGCGTCCTTGCCTCTGCGGCCCCGTCCTTCGCGGCTCTCACCAGCCAGCCTCTCGGGATGCTGGCAGCTCGCCGCCCAAGAAGCGCCAGCTTCCAGCGTCCAAGACCCCCTGGCCTCCTCACCGCCCTTTTTTTGCTCTAGAGATTTCGACTGGACTCCGCCGCGCCAGGACGCCTCCCGACGGGAGATCTCTAGCAACTGTCGGCTTCTTGGGGCCTCTGCGGGGCCTCCGGACCGTCAGGAGGCGGAGCCAGTCTCAGGGACGAGGTCGAGACCTCATGCAGGCCTCGGAAGCATCACTCCAGAGCGCTCCCGAGCGCTCTAGATCGGACGCGGTAACCACTGGATCTTTCACACCCACCAGCCATCAGAGATTTAGACTTGTCTCGTTCCGATCGTATCCTGCGCGAGGAGGTATGGCCAGCGGGTCATAACTCGCAGCTCTGGCAACCGCTCGGGGACGATCCGGGCATCCTGGGGACGCTCTCGGCGACGCGCGGCTGCAGGAAAGCGCCCCGAGATTGAAAAACATGCAAGAACCGACGAAAACGGTCGAAAACCCTGGGCAACTTTTTTGTGCCCCCCCGTGCCGCCAGAGTCGCCTTCTGGCGCCCCCTCTGGCGCGCTCCGCGCGCCAGGGAAGGGGGCCCAGCGAAGATCCAAGGAGTCCGCGCGGATCACCAAAAGTGTAAGTTTATATTGTTTTGTTCTTCCTCCGCTGAGGTCTCAAGACTTCTCTCCACTGTAGTCACGGGGGTCGTGTTGGTATCGCTCCTCCTTCCCTCCCCCTTCCTCCCTCCTCGTACCTCCTCCTGCTCCTCTTCCTCCTCCTCCCCCGTCCTCCCACCCTCTTTCTCCTTTTCCCTCTTCCTCCTCCTCCTCCTTCCTTCTTCTCCTCCTTCTTCCTCCTCCACCTCCTTCCTTAATCCCTTCCTCATGAACATATCCTTCCTGTCGCACCACCAGACGTGTCGGAAGTGCGAGCCGGTCGTTCCGCCTGAGACTTGTTCAGCATTTATGACCCTGCTTCAAATTTGCAACATGTTCAGGGATGCATGGCGGGTGGATTTCAAACTGTGGCTCTCGCTTTAGCGCCGCGCACATTCATCTTGACAGTTTGCAGCAGCTTCAAGGATGGAGGGGGAGCGGTTTTCAACATGCAGCTCTCGCTTTAGCGCCGCGCTCGTTCGTCTTGAAGCTTGCACCAGTTTCAAGGAAGGCGGGCGGGTATGTTTTACAATGTGGCTCTCGCCTGAGCACCGCGCACATTCGTCTCAAATTTTGCAGCGGTTTCAAAGATGGAGGGCGGCTGGTTTTCAAAATGCAGCTCCCGATCTTGCGCCGCGCGCAATCGCATTAAGAATTTGCGACGGTTTCAATGATTGAGGGCGGATCCTTTTCAAATTGTGGCTCTTGCTGTAGCGCCGCGCACGTTCATCCTAAACAAGTACAGCGGTTCAAGGATGCGGGTGGTATTCAAAATACATCTCTCGCTTTAGCGCCGCGCGCATTCGCTTTACAAGTTTGCGGCAGCTTCAAGGATTTAGGAACGTTCCTGTTCAAACTGTCGCCCTCGCTTTAGCGCCGCGCACCCGTGTCCTAAGTGTTTAGCAGTTTCAAGGGTTCGTATGGTTGAAGTCCCAGGAACCGTGTTCTGGCATGATTCAGGATTGCCAGGACGCAGCAATCATATTGATTCGCGGTGCCGAAGTCACAGGGGCGGTGTTCTGGCACAGCGTTCTGGGCTGTTTGGTTTTCGTTTTGACGAGACAGCGACCCGCGTCTCCTCCTCTCCTGTGCTTTCCTTTCCTCTCCTCTCCTCTCCTCTCCTCTCCTCTCCCCTCCCCTCTTCTCCCCTCCCCTCCCCTCCCCTCCTCTCCCCTCTCCTCCCCTCCTCCTCCCTCCTCCCATCTCTGCCTCTGCCCTCCGCACCCGATGCAGCGTTTCGTGCCCCAGTGGCGGTATACAGCGCTTCTTTGCCCCACAGGGAGCTCCACCGAAGGCCTCAGTGGCGGTGTTCGCATGCGTCTCCCCCGCCCAGCACAGCGTTTCGTGGCCCCATAGGGAGCTCCACCGAAGGCCCCAGTGGCGGTGCTCGCATGCGTCTCCCCCGCCCAATACAGTATTTCGTGGCCCTATAGGAAGCTAGACCGAAGGCACCAGTGGCGGTGTTCGCTTGCGTTTCCCGCAATCAGTTCAGCGTTTCGTTGCTCTATAGGGAGCTCCACCGAAGGCCCTGGTGGCGGTGCTCGCACGCGTCTCCCCCGCCCAGTACAGCGTTTCGTGGCCGCATAGGGAACTCCACCGAAGGCCCCATTGGCGGTGTTCGCGTGCGTCTCCCCCACTCAGTGCAGCCTTCCGTTGCCCCACAGGGAGCTCCACCGAAGGCCTCAGTGGCGGTGTTCGCATGCGTCTCCCCCACCCAGTACAGGGCTTCGTGGCCCCATGGACAGCTGCACCGAAGGCCCCAGTGGCGGTGTTCGCGTGCGTCTCCCCCACCCAGTACAGCTTTCCTTTGCTCAATAGGGAACTTCACCGAAGGTCCCAGTAGCGGCCCCGCCCCATCGCGGCCAACCCCTCACACGTTTCACGGCCCCATAGTGGGTCCCACCCAAAAGCACCAGTGGCAGCGCCCACATGGCGGCCCCGCCCCAGATCGGCACACCCTTCGCATGCTGCATGGCCCCATGAGGAGATCCCCCGAAGGCGATACCCGCAACGACGGTATCCACAACTGCATATGTTTGGGTCCCTCGCCAGGATACTTTGTCAACGGGGCACTTCCAGTAATGAAAGTCAATTCATGATGGGACCTGTGAAGAGTGAATTCGGAGAGACGGTTTCTTGCATCATCGTTGATGCGTCTTAGGTTTGCACTGGTCCAGTCTGGCCGGCCACTCTGATCGGAAGCCGGCGTACTCCCCCTCTACCTCTCGAGCGAGGCGGTCCCCCTGGGCGCGGCGTGCGTATCGACTGGCGGACGGCTTCTGGGGCGAGCCGGGCAGCGCCAGAGGGGGCCGCCACCAGGGGTGTCGCCAGTTTCTCCCGAGGATCGAGGCTTCAGGATCGAAGCTCGAGGGGACTTTTGGCCGCTTGGGGGTCGTTCTGGGGGGCCCCTGGCGCGCCTCGGGGGTCCCCGCGTCCTCGTGGAGGGCGGCGCCGTTCCTCGAGGCGGCGGCGACCCCCCCCCGGCGGCGGCCCCCCCGCGGCGCTGCCCGAGGAAGGGCGTGCGCGGGCGGGGGGGCGTGCAGGACAGGGCCGGGGCGTGCCGCTCCCCGAGGAAGGGAAACACGCGGGGTCCAGCGCAGGTCCAGGAGCTCCGCGCGGAGCGGCGACAGTTTCGGTTCGTGGCGTGTTTTTTTATGTTTGTAGCTGCGCAGGGTAGGGCCTCTTCCGGGCTTTGGAGCGACACGCTGTCCACTTCCCAGTCCCGAGGCGTCGATGTCTCGAGCTTTCCCGCGCCTGCCGCCTCGCGTAACGGAGCGACACGCCATTCGCTCGCAAGGCATAGCGCGTCGCCGGGGCTGCCTTGGCGACACGCTATCCCCAACGTCCCGACCGTAGACGCCCCCGGGAGCGCGACGGCGAGGGCGGCGGCGATGGCGCTGACCGCGGGCACCAGCCCAGCGCCCCCGCCGCTCTGGCTGGCAGCCAGCTGTCTCCGGAAGGGCCCCCCGCAGCTGCATGCTGTGGCCAGAAGGGTCAGGGGCAGCGTTAGGAGGGGATGGGCTCGGGGGGGGGGGCGAAGTTTCGAGATTCGAGGTTCGAGGCTTTTGGGCGTTTCCGTCGGTTCTCGGCGTATTCCCAGCCTCGAGACGCTCTTCAGCGCTTGCGCATCGCCGAGGTCTTTCGGGCGGTGCACAGATCGCCCCGACCGGCTGCTGGAGGGCGGAGTTATGACCCGAAGTCTGACCGGGGGGCCACGTTACAGGTGGCGCTTGGCTCGGGGGGGATGCACCGACGCCCAGGCGCCCATTTATCGCTGACAGGGGCCTGGCATTATGATGACCAGAAAGAATTTCGAGCACCAGAAAATGTGCCGAAACTCTAGGGCTTTCACGTGTCGGGCCCTGAGAGACACTCGTTCGACACTGTTTCGACACTGTTTCGACACTTTTACGGGTGCTCGAAATTATGTTTGGGATGTGGTCCTTAAATGCGATGGGGGCAACATAAGCCCCCTGCAGGAGGGTTCGGGGCAGGGGGGAGCGACACTCTTGGGATATGGGCGTCGGGGCATGCTTCTCACTGCTGTGGTTGCGTTCGCCCAGCTTCGGGCCCCTGGGGCCCTCAAGGATCGACCCGTCTCCAGAAGTGCAGCCGAAAGACGCGGTCGAGGGCTCCAGCTGCGAGTTTTTACCATGCTGCCACTTTTTCGCGACGTCTTGGCGACCATATGGCTTCACATTTTGGCGACCATGTGTATTACCGTATCGTTTGGGGGCGACCATGTGGGCGACCATAGGGGCGACCATCTGGCGATCAGTTTCATGCCCGCCAGGCTGGTAAGGTTCTAGGAACGTCATTGCTCTGGCCCCCCGTACGTTTATTTTGACCGGCCGAGGAGAAGGGCGTGTGGGCGCCAGTGACAAGGGTCGTCACCAGGTCCGCCACGGGGTCGGGCGCCGAGGCGGACCAGATGCAGCGGGATGCGGACGCCTTCAACCAGAAGTACCCAGTGGACGACAGGACTTACGATTTCCTGCTGGACTCGTCGCGCGAGGTCCGGGCGTCCGCAGAAGTGTTCCTGGCTCAGGGTGGCCCCTCGGCTGCCAGTGAGACCCTGGCGGCCTCGGACGGCCCCAGAAGTCAGGCCGCCGACGTCTGGAGCAAGCTTCTGGACGGCGGTGATATCCGGGGGGCCGCTTCCAGGCCCTGGGATCGGAACACACCTCCAGGACGAGGGCCAGGCTTCCAGCACGGAGTTTTGAGAGGCCCGGGGCCGAGAGGCCCCGCAAGGGTCGGCATGGGGCGCCCCTGGCCGGGGCCACGCCGGCGTGGGAAGGCACGGCCTTGCGCACAGGTGGCTCGAGGGGCCCGTGGAGTCCAGCCTGGGCTGCCTCGGGGGACCGACGGTGCGCACCTCCCCCGCCCTGACCCTCCAGGAGGGCTAAGAAACTGGCGCCAGGACGCCGACGTCCTGATTCCTGTCGAGGTCTGAGGCAGTCCAGATAGATCTATAGGTCTGGAGTGCTATTTTTTCAGCACTCTGGGAGGTCAGGGCAGGGCCTCTCCGTGCGGCCGTCTCCAGAGGCCCTGGGCCCCGATCTGCCGACAGCTCTCCGCCGACCTTCCCCCAGCGGGGCCCCCTCCGCCGAGAGTTCCCTCCCCCGGGGCCCGCCGCCGAAGGCGGGGCCCTCCCGCCCGAGGTGCAGCTGCGGGTCATCCGGGAGTTCAGGACCGCCCGGGTGCAGCGGGACTACTCCGAGCTGATGATGGCGTACATCTCGAAGAGGAAAACAGCGCCACGAGCAGAAGCTTTTGGCGGTCCGCGCGGATGTCTTGGATCCGCGCTGGGCCCCCCCCCCCCCGGCGGCGCCTCCGGCGCCGCCCCTGGCGCCCTCCGCGTGCCAGGGAAGGGGGTCCGGCGCAGATCCAAGAAATCCGCGCGGAGCGCCAACAGTTTATGTTTCTGCCGCTCTTTCTCCTTCTGGCATCCGGAAGTGCCGTGCGGACGAGGAGTTCGAGCTCCTGCAGGGCGGCGGGGCGCGCCCCGCGGCCTCCGCGCAACCGCCTCTGCGGCAGCCGGCGCCGAGAGGCCAGCCAGGCGTGGCGCCCGCCGGTCCTTACGCGGGCGAGATGTTCCAGGCTCGATCGGCGGAGCTGATGATGATGACGACGCTGATGGTAATGATGATGGTAATGATGATGATGATGATGATGATGATGATGATGATGATGATGATGATGATGATGATGATGATGATGATGATGACGATGATGATGATGATGATGGTGATGATGATGATGATGATGCCGATGATGGTGATGCTGGCGACGATGGTGATGATGTTGTTGATGATAATGATGTCTGAATTGCGATGATACTGATAATGATGATGACAATGCCAATGACGATGACGATGCTTACGATGCTGACGACTGTTACGATGACGATGTTAATGGTAATGGCGATGACGATGATCTCGATGACGATAAGGATAATTATGATGGTGGTGATGATGACAATGATGCTGGCAATTATGATGATGCTGATTACCACGATGCTGATGTTGATGATGATGATTATTGCGATGACGACGATCATGCTAATGATGATGATGTAGCTGATGGGGATAATGATAATGATGATGAGCATGATGACGTTTACGACGATGACGATGACGACGATGATGCTGCTTCTGATGATGATGATGCTGATGGTGATGATGATGACGACGATGATGGTGATGATGATGGTGGTTACGATGACGATGCTGATGATACTCATGATGACGATGATGACAATGATGGTAATGTCAATGATGGTTACGATAATAATGATGATGCTGATGATGATAATGATGATGCTAAAGCTGATGCTGATGCCGATGATGATGACTACATATGGCTGATGACGCTGGTTCCGATTATTATAATGATGATTTTGATGACGATGCTTACGATGATGACGATAACGATGATGATGATGATGATGATGATGATGATGATGATGATGATGATGATGATGATGATGCTGACGATGATTACGATGACGATAATACTGGTAGCGATGATGATGATGATGATGCTGATGATGATGATGATGATGATGCTGATGATGATGATGATGCTGACGATGATGATGAGGATGATGGTAATAATGATGATGCTGATGCTGATGATCATGCTGATGCTGATGGCCTGTGACGATAGATGTTGACTCTGTTGATGATGACAGCGAGGGTGATGATGAGGATGAGGATGAGGTGAAGGAGGATGGGGATGATGCTGATGACGATGATGCTGATGCTGATGATGACGCTGCTGATGATGCTGCTGATAATGATGATTACGATGTCGATGATAGTCAGACTGCTAATGAAGATGACGATGATAATGACAAACATGATGAAGAAGATGCTGATGATGGTGGTGATGTTGATGATGCTGATGATGATGATGGCGATGATGATGTTGTCGACGAGAATGATGGCTGAATTACGATGATACTGATAATGATGATGCCGATGCCAACGATGGTGACGATACTTACGATGCTGACGACTATTACGATGACGATGTTGGTGACGATGATACTGATTCTGCAAATGATGATGACGATGATGCTGATGATGATGCTGCTGATGACGATGATGCTGATCAGGATGATGGCGGTGGTGATGCTGATATTGATGCTGATGAGGGCGATGATGCTGTTATGATGATGATGGTGGTGATAAGGTTGATGATGATGATGATGATGATGATGATGATGATGATGATGATAATGATGATGATGATGATAATGATGATGATGCGGATGCTGGTGACGGAAATCAGTCTGATGATGTGGGATGGCGATTCTGACGATGCTAATGCTGATGCTGCTGGTGATGCTGATGACGATCACGATGACGATGATACTGATCAGGCTACTGATGACGATGGCGATGGTAATGATGATGATGTTGATGCTGATGGTGCAGAAGATTATGTGGCTGATGCCAATGATGATGATTCCGACAACGAGGATACTCTTACTGATAATGGGTTGCTGGTGATGCTTGTTATGATGATGATGATGCTGATGATGATGATGATGATGATGATGATGATGATCATGATGACGATGATACTTTAGAGGATGCGGGTGATGATGATGCTGATGCTGATGCTGATGCTTATGATGATGCTGATAAAGATGATGATGCTGATGACGGTGATACTAAGGATGAGAAGGAGGGTGAGGATGATGAGGATTGGGATGATAAGGATGACGATGATGATGCTGATGATGACACTGATGCTGACGATGATGATGCTGATGGTGGTGGCGATGATTGTGACAATGGTGATGCTGATTACGAGGACGATGATACTGACAATTGTTATGATGATGACGATGATAATGGTGGTAGTGGTGATGTTGATGACGATGATGATGATGATGATGATGACTATGACGGTGACGATGATAATGATAATGATAATGATAATACTAATGATGATGATGATGATGATGATGACGATGATGGTACTGATGATGATGATGATGATGATGATGATGATGGTGATGATGTTGGTGTTCATGATGATGCTGAGGATGATGAGGATTATGATGAAGATGGTTGTGATGATGATGTTGATCCTGAGGATGATGATGATGATGATGATGATGATGATGGTGATGATGATGATGATGATGATGAGGCTGATGCTTATGACTCTGATGGTGCTGAGGATGAGGATGACGATTATCATGCTGATGTGGATGAAGATGAGGCTGATGACGAGGATATGGAGGATTGGGATAATGATGATGATGATGATGATGATGATGATGATGATGATGATGATGATGATGATAATAATGACGATGATGATGATGATGATGCTGATGATGATGCTGATGCTGAGAATGCTGATACTGATGATGATAGTGATGATGGTGATGGTTGTTATGGTGACAATGATGCTGATAGTGATGATGATCGTGATGATACTGATGATGACGATGATAATGTTGTTGATTATGATGATAATTATGATGATAATGATGATGATGATGTTGTTGTTGTTGTTGTTGATTTTTTCTTTTCCCGGGAACCCAGGGCCCCAACCCCTCCGCACAACGCCAGCTCGCGGCCGCCTCAAGCCCACGCCGGCGCCTTCTCGCTGAACAGCAGGCGTTCCTCTTCCAGCGCGAGCGCGGGCACACACGCATGAACCATGGCGGCGGCGCGCCGCCAGATGGCGACGCCGATGACCGCCTGCGTCCTGCGTTGCAGCGCGCGGTGGCAGCGCAGCCCACGGCGCCGCGCGGCCCGCAACACCATCGCCCGCAGCACCGCCTGCGCCTCCGGGTGGTCGCGGCCGTAGGCGGGCCACTCGACGGGCACGCAGGTGATGCCCGCCGCCGCCAGTTCCATGAGGTGGCCGCGGTAGCCGCCGAGCTTCTGGGCGCGCATCGCGCTGCAGCAGTCCTCGCCAACGCTTTGTGCTTCAGGGCTGCACACGCCAACATCCAGAGCCGGCAGGCGACCCACGACGACCGCGCTGGTCAGGACATCAGCAGGGCGGAGCAATGGTGCTGACGGTATCAGCCCAGAAGCTGATGATGATGGTGATGATGGTGGTGATGATGATAGCGATTCTGACGGTGAGTGCAATGATGGCGCTGATGGCGCTGATGGCGATGATGATGATGATGATGATGATGATGATGATGATGATGATGATGATGATGCTGATGCTGCTGATGATGATGATGATGATGTTCATGATGAAGATGGCGAATGACGACGATGATGATGCTGATGATGATGACGATGGTGACGATGTTGATGATGATGGCGATGGTGACGGTGTGCTGGTGCTGATGTCAGTGCTGCTGCTGATGATGAGCATGATGCTGCTGCTTCTGCTCACGATGATGCTGACGATGATGCTGATGATTATTGTGGTGGTGATGATGATGACCATGCTGCTGCTGCTGATGCTTATGCTGCTGCTGCGGATGATGACGATGATGATGATGATGATGATGATGATGGTGATGACGATGGCAATGACGACGATGATGATGCTGATGATGATGATGATGCTGATGGTGGTGATGATGATGATGATGCTGGTGACGATGACGATGATGATTATGATGATGATGATGATGATTATGATGATGATGATGATGATGATGATGATGATGATGATGCTTATGATGATGATGATGATGATGCTGCTGCTGCTGCTGCTGATGCTGATTATGGTGACGATGACGATGATGATGATGATGATGATGATGATGCTGATGATGATGATGATGATGATGATGATGATGATGATGGTGATGATGGTGATGATAACTGATGGCTCATGCAGATCTGTTTTTGGCAGCCCAAACCACAGAGACTCGGTCGAGTCGATTGTCCAACAAAGTTCGCGCTACCGACAGCCAGGTTGAGAGCCCCGAGGTTTGGGTGCTGCACATGTTTTTTTGATGCGGGGCGTCTTTTCGGCACGATCGAAGCGGGGTCGGAAAGAACGGGGACGAAGGCCGACATCATCTCCTGCCCACTTCGAGTAGGACTCGCTGTCGGTGTCGCCCCAGACGATGTCCACGTGAGACAGAAGCTCGCCTGTTATCCAGCAGCCGCTGCTGATGGTTTCGGGAAGCACTTGCTGTGGGGCCTCGTGCAAGTTTTTGCCGCAGTCACCCGCTTCGGGCGTGCCCGTCTTCCCTCCGCTTCGGGCCCTGGGACCTTCACGGATCGACCCGGCTCGAGAGAGATCGCAGAACGATGGTGTCGAGGACGACGGGTGCTGCGATGTCCTACGATTTTGTTTTTGCTGCGTCGGATCTCAGCGGTTACCTGCGCTGCGGCGCCCCCCCCCTCTCCCTCCGCGACGTCGGATCTCAGAACCTCCTCCGAAGTCGGCAGGTTGTTTTGTGCCGTGGGGCCTCCAGGATCTCGACCCGTTCCCGGGGGACGACTCTTCATCCCGAGTCGTTTTTGCAACGGCCCCCAGGGCCGTGGTGCAACAAGTTCCAGGGACGGGAAGCACAGCTGTCGCTCTCGGGGGGGAGGAGGAGGAGGAGGAGGAGGAGGAGGAGGAGGAGGAGGAGGAGGAGGAGGAGGAGGAGGAGGAGGAGGAGGAGGAGGAGGAGGAGGAGGAGGAGGAGGAGGAGGAGGAGGAGGAGGAGGAGGAAACAGGAGGAGGAGAGAGGAGGAGGAGGAGGAGGAGGAGGAGGAGGAACAGGAGGAGGAGGAGGAGGCGGAGGAGGAGGCGGAGGAGAAGGTGGCCGGAAGCAGCGTGCTCCCTTGGCCCAACAAGGTGCCGTGCAGGTTCTTCCTGCGGGGTGACTGCAACCGGGGCGCGGCGTGCCCGTACCAGCACACCGCCCCGTCCCACGGCGCTGGGCCGGCGGCCCCCTCCGCGGGCCAGGGCGTCTGGGGCGGCCCGATCAAGGCCCCGCGCGCGGGGGCGAGGGAGGGAGAGGGAGGGAGGCGGAGGGGGAGAGGAGCTAGGAGGGAGAAGGGCGAGGAGGGAGAAGGGCGAGGAGGGAGAAGGAGGGAAGGAGGGAAGGAGGGAGCCAGGAGGAAGGAGGGGGGAGAGGGAGGAGGGGAGGAGGAGAGGGAGGCACCGGGAGGGCAGGGGGGGGGGAGGGAGGGAGGCGCACGCGCAGGCGCTTTCCCAGGACAGTGCTTGCGCCCAGGGGTTCTTCGTCAGCTTCGAGATCTCTGGGTGGGTGTGCCGAGGCTTCGCCTCGTGGCCGCGCCCGTGGGCTCCTCGTGGGCGCCCCGTGCGCTGCGTGGGTGTGCCGTCGCTGCCTGCCGTGGGCGCCCACTGGGCGCCGCGTGCGCTGGGTGGGCCCGTCGGGTCGCCGCCCGTGGGCCCCTCGTGGGCGCCACGTGGCCCGTCGCAGAGCTGGCGCCGCTGAGGTTGCGCCGCGCTGCTTGGCCCCCCCCCCCCCCCGCAGGTGCTGCACCGCGTAGCTGCGCACCGCGTAGCACTCACCGCACGGGCTGCACCACGAAGTTTCGCTGCGCAGGTTGTGCCACGCAGCCTGCACCTGGGCATCACATGCGCTGCATGATGTAGCTGGCACGCCCGCAGTGCAACGCTGGCAAGCATGACGATGGTCTTATATATGTATAGTTGTGTGTTCAATGGTCGATTGATTGATTGATTGATTGAGAGAGAGAGAGAGAGAGAGAGAGAGAAGAGAGAAAGAGAGAGTTAGAGAGAGAAACAAAACAAGACAGCGAGAGAGAGAGAGAGAGATAGAGAACGAGAGAGAGAGAGATGTGGAGATAGATGTATACAAGTACGTATTTGCACATCACACGAGTAATATATAAGTAATATCAGGGCCTTCGGCCCATCCCGCCGCTTTGTGCATTGGTTGTGCGTCAAAGGCCTGTCGGATGTTGGCTGGGATGTCGTGGGAGGCCTGCTGGGGGCTTCTTGGGGGCCGTTTTGAGGGCACTTCGGGACCGTTTTGGCTCTTGGAGCTGAGGCCGTCCTTGAGCCCTCTTGGGCCGTCTTGGGGCCCTTTTGGGGGCCTCTTAGGCCGTCTTGGGGCGGTCTTCGGGGACTCTTGGGCCGTCTTGGAGCACCGGGCGCTCCGAACATCTAAGACCCCAAGAACATGGAAGAACCTAAGGGAACAATGTTGTTTGCCTCTCGGGGCACTTTTGGGAAGGCTCGTAGGGATCTCTTTGGGCGCCTCGAAGGCTTCTTGGGCCGTCCTGGGGTCATCTTGAGCGTCTTGGACCCTTCGTTGCACGGTGGCGAATGTACACGTGTGTGTGTGTATGTATGTATATACATATATATATGCACACACCATAGTTGTACTTATATACGTATGCTTGCACATACATCTGTCTGTCTGTCTGTCTGTCTGTCTGTCTGTCTGTCTGTCTGTCTGTCTGTCTGTCTGTCTGTCTGTCGGTATGCATGCATGCATGCATGCATGTATGTATGTATGTATGTATGTATGTATGTATATATATATATACATATGAGTATATTGATGCATGTATGTATGCATGTATGTATGCATGTATGCATGTATCTATGCATGCGCGTATGCATGTTTGCATACATGTAGGAGTGAATGAACGAATGAATGAATTAATACTTGTATGCTTGTTTATGTATAGTTATATACATACATATATGCATGCATGCCTGTTTGCAGTTATGCATATATGCGTGCATGCATGTATGTATGCATGAAGGCATTCATGCATGTATGTACGTGTGTGTATTGATTGTATACATATAACGGCGCACCGGGTCCGGGGGCCCGGGGCCGGGACCTCGACCACAAATACATATAACGGCGCACCGGGTCCGGGGGCCCGGGGCCGGGACCTCGACCACAAATGTGGGCTCCGGGGGGCCCGGAGGCTCGTCGGGGCTTGCCGGAGGCCTCCCCGGTCAGACAAGACGGCCCCAGGAGCGCCCAAGACGGCCCAAGAAACTTCCAAGAGGCCTCCAAGAGGGCTCCGAGATGCTGAAGATGGCCTCCAGACGTCCAAGGACGCCCCCAAGAGGCCCCAAGAAGCCTCCAACATGCGTCCCAAGAGGGCCCCTAGACGCAAAAATTGGCCCATTCCCTTCGTAAAACGTACATTTTCAACAAAGTTGTCTTTTGGGCTTTCCGACGTTACAGGACGGCCCAAGAGGCGCCCAAGACCGCCCCAAGACGGCCCAAGAAGCTTCCAAGAGGGCCCCAGGACAGCCCAAGAGGGCCCCAAGACGGCCCAAGAGGCGCCCAAGATGGCCCAAGAGGGCCCCAAGACGGGCCCAAGAGGGGGCCCAGAGGGGGACCACGAACCGCAAGCTCGAGCCTTCCGCCCCAAGAGGCCGCCAGGAGGCCCCCAGGAGGCCCCTCAAGAGGCCCCAGGAGACCCCAGACGTCCAAGGACGCCCCCAAGAGGCCCCAAGAAGCCTCCAACATGCGTCCCAAGAGGGCCCCTAGACGCAAAAATTGGCCCATTCCCTTCGTAAAACGTACATTTTCACAAAGTTGTCTTTTGGGCTTTCCGACGTTACAGGACGGCCCAAGAGGCGCCCAAGACCGCCCCAAGACGGCCCAAGAAGCTTCCAAGAGGGCCCCAGGACAGCCCAAGAGGGCCCCAAGACGGCCCAAGAGGCGCCCAAGATGGCCCAAGAGGGCCCCAAGACGGGCCCAAGAGGGGGCCCAGAGGGGGACCACGAACCGCAAGCTCGAGCCTTCCGCCCCAAGAGGCCGCCAGGAGGCCCCCAGGAGGCCCCTCAAGAGGCCCCAGGAGACCCCAGACGTCCAAGGACGGACGCCCCCAAGACGCCCCAAGAAGCCTCCAACATGCGTCCCAAGAGGGCCCCTAGACGCAAAAATTGACCCATTCCCTTCGTAAAACGTACATTTTTCACAAAGTCGCCTTTTGGGCTTTCCGACGTTACAGGACGGCCCAAGAGGCGCCCAAGACCGCCCCAAGACGGCCCAAGAAGCTTCCAAGAGGGCCCCAGGACAGCCCAAGAGGGCCCCAAGACGGCCCAAGAGGCGCCCAAGATGGCCCAAGAGGGCCCCAAGACGGGCCCAAGAGGGGGCCCAGAGGGGGACCACGAACCGCAAGCTCGAGCCTTCCGCCCCAAGAGGCCGCCAGGAGGCCCCAAGGAGGCCCCTCAAGAGGCCCCAGGAGACCCCCAAGAGGCCCAAAGGAGGCCCCGAGAAGCCCCAAATCGGCCCCCAAAATGCTTCGAACCTGCTTCCAGGAGGCCCCCGACAGGTTCAGAGGCTCCCGAGAAGCTACGTCAAACTCCCATGCATGCATGCATGCATGCATGTATGCATGCATGCATGCGTCAATGCGTGCATGTATGTGGTGTGTATGTATGTATGTATGTATGTATGTATGTATGTATTTGTATGTATGTGTATGTATGTATATGTATGTATGTATGTATGTATGTAGTATGTATGTATGTATGTATGTAGTATGTATGTATGTATGTATGTATGTATGTATGTATGTATGTGTGTATGCATGCATGCATGCATGCATGCATGCATGCATGTATGTATGTATGTATGTATGTATGTATGTATGCATGTGTGTATGTGTGTAATTATGTATGTATGCATGTATGCATGTATGCATGTATGCATGTATGCATGTATGCATGTATGCATGTATGCATGTATGTATGTAGGGATGTACGTATATATATATATGTATGTATGTATATATATATATATGTAGGTAGGTAGGTAGGTAGGTACGTTGGTACGTATGTATGTATGTATGCATGTACGTATGTATGTATGTATGTATGTATGTATGTATGCTATATATATATATATATATATATATATATATATATATATACCGGGCTACAGGGCCAGGGGCTCCCTGGCCTGGACCGCAACCCCCCATGGCGGGATCGGGCCTCCTGGAGCGCCCTTGTCCGGCCCAAGAGGCGCCGAAGACGGTCCAAGCGTTCCTCGAGACGCTTATGATCGATCCAAGACGCCCAAGATGGCTCCCAGACGGCCCAAGAGGCCTCCAAAATGTCCCAAGAGAGCCCCAAGAGCATTCCCAAGAGGGCTGCAATAGGCCGAAATCATGGGATTCCGTTTTTTTCAGGTTTTATTTTTTTGTTTTTTTGTTTTTCCGTCGTCCCGACCCTCCACGACAGCCCACGAAGTCCCCAAGAGCGGCCCAAGATCGCCCAAGAGGCCCCCAAGAGCGCCCCAAGACGGCCCAAGAGGGCCTAAAAAACAACCCGATAGGCGCTTAAGACCGCCCAAGAGCTTGCAAACACGGCCCAAGAGGCGTCGAAGACAGTCAAAGCGTGCCACGACGCGCCTAAGACCGCTCCAAGACGCCCAAGATGGCTCCCAGATGGCCCAAGAGGCCTCCAAGACGTCCCAAGAGAGCCCCAAGAGCATTCCCAAGAGGGCTGCAAGAGGCCGAAATCATTGAATTCCTTTGTTTTTTTGCAGGTTTTTGGTTTTCTTGTTTTTTCGTTGTCCCGACCCTCCAAGACAGCCCACGAAGTCCCCAAGACCGTCCCAAGATCGCCCAATAGGCCCCCAAGAACGCCCCAAGACGGCCCAAGAGGGCCTAAAAACAACCCGATAGGCGCTTATGACCGCCCAAGAGCTTGCAAACACGGCCCAAGAGGCGTCGAAGACGGTCAAAGCGTGCCTCGACGCGCATACGACCGCTCCAAGACGCCCAAGATGGTTCCCGGAAGGCCCAAGTTGCGTCCAAGACGTCCCAAGACAACCCCAAGAGCATTCCCAAGAGGGACCCAAACAGCCAAAATCATTGCTTGCCTTCAGGCTTTTAAAGGTTTTTGGCTTCCTCAATTTTTCGTCGTCCCGACGCTCCAAGACGGTCCAAGAGGCCCCCAAGACCGTCCCAAGCTGGTCCAAGAGGTTCCCACGACGGCTGCAAGAATGCTCATGTGCCTCTCAAGACCACCCCAAGACGGCCCCGGATGGACCCCCGACGGCCCTCGAGGCTGCCCAGATGGTCCAATATCCCCAAGACGGACCCCAGACACCCCCATACGCTTCCACAGCGGCCCACAGACGCTCCCAGAGGCCTCCAGGTACAGGATGAAGACGCTCCCAAGAGGGCTCCGAGTTTCCAAATTGCTCAAAATCTGTCCACAAGCAGTACGTTCGTAGCACGTCGCCTTTTCACTGCCGATGGGCCTCCGAGGCTGCTGGAAGGCGTCAGAACGCCCTACAGAGCCACCTCAGAAACACTCAGGACAGCTCCAAGAGCGCTTGGAGGTTTCCCGAGAGCGGCCCGAGACCGCTCCAGCTGGTCTGACGATTGGGTTCGGGCCGTGAAGATTGCCCCAGAGGGCTTCAAGACGGCTCAACAAGAGGTGCCCAATAGGGCCCCACGGGAGCCTCAACAGTAGAGGGTCCCAGGAGAGAGAAAGAGAGAAAGAGAGAGAGAGAGAGAGAGAGAGAGAGAAAACTCGAATTGAGATTTCGAGCCATCCGCCCCAAGGAGACCCCCGAGATCGCCTTCAGGCTCCACGAGGCCCAAACTAGGCCCCCTAACGACCCCCAATATGTTTCAAAACTGCCTCCAGTAGGCTCTCCAGAGGCTTCCCACGAAGCCCCAACAGGCATCCAAGAGACCTTGTCTGAGCTGGCTTGGGGTAGTCCGCGCAATGTCTAATCGGACTTCGCTCAGTGTAGCTTCGCTACGCTCGTGCAAGGGGGACCCCCTATGCCACTCATGTTCTTTTCATGCTGTTTCACCTTGTTTCACCTAGTGGTTCCCCCAAGGGGTATGGGCTGCCTGGATGGTCGCATGTTTGAACCATCCAGTATCCTTCAGCTCGGCTGTTGCCGACATTTCCATAAGCGCGAGTGCGCGAGTGTCCACCCATTTTCGCATTGCTTGTATGTGTACGCGTCTTGGTACTGCTTGTTTTCACTTGTTGTCAAACCATAAAACCGGCATCCAAAATACCTCTGCATCACAACCCAAACGCGGTGGCGGGATAGGCTGGATGCCAACAGGCCAGTATCGAGCTCTATATGGATCCTCGAGTTTGGTGCCACGCGTTACGGTGTTTCGACGCGCAAAGGCCCTTCCCCGGCGCCCAAGTCCGTGTATAGTGTTTCAAGAAGGCTTTCGTTTTAAAGGAATTCAGAAGTCGTCTTCTTGGTCACCGCGGAGGCTGGCCGAAGGCCCGCGGAAGCTGGCGGATGTAAATCGAGGGCGATCTGGCTGGCGGAAGCCAGCGGAACCTCGTCTGAAGCCCGCGGAAGGAAATTGACTTTGTAAGAGGTCTACGTTGGCAACCGTGCCGTCTTCAGGCATGCAGAGCCAGCTGCATAAATGTCGCACGGTGTGCACAAAACGATACATCGCCCCCTGGAGGTCTCCACACCTTTCCCGGAACAAGCTTTCTGGGGCTCCAATTGAACCCCCACACACCCCAGGACAGCCCCGACTCAGCCACGATAGGGCCCCAAGAGAAGTTCCGGCCGACGCCGCGCAACACCCGAACAACGAGCGTTTAGAGAAGCCCCAGAGTGGCACAAGATGGATCAACGATCGCACGAGCCGACATCCCAATGGCCGCTCCAAATTTTTGATGTGCAGAGCGTTGCGTTGCATGTCATTTGTGCTTCATTTATCCTTGCAGTAGTTTGCGTTGAGTTGCAATACGTTGCATAGCCACTGCATGACATTTCCACGATCATGTCATATGGATTCGCATTGCATGCGTCTGTGTGTATACTTGTCAGAGTTCCGTCTCTGTTCGGTCCGCGCGATTGCTACCTCTTCACTTCATGTGCGAGCAATTTGTGTTTACGTGCACGCGTGCATCTGTGAGCTTGTCAAGGTCTGGGGGGTGCTAGAACCTAAGTGCGCGCGAAGCGCGCGCGTGGTTCTAGTATGTATGTATGCATGTATATATATATATATATATATATATATATGCGTGCATGTATGTATGCATGTATGCATGCGTGCACGTGTGTATGCCTGTCTGTCTGTCTCTCTGTCTGTCTGCCTGTCTCTCTGTCTGTCTGTATGCATGTGGGTGTGTCGTGAGGGGAGAGAGAGAGAGAGAGAGATAGAGAGATAACCATAACGACACACAGAGGGAGCGAGAGAGAGAGCGAGAGAGAGAGAGAGAGAGCGAGAGAGAGACCATCACTATTCGACGCGGGCGTCCATGTATGTGCATTTCAATTCCTGGCACTTCGTCTTTTAGTGTCTGAGTGGTCGAATCTTAGTCACTGGCGAGTAGGCGTTGCCTGGCCCCCTCCGAGCACCCAAGCGCAATGCCTGCTTTATCGAGATGGCCCTGGGACTCTGGAAGGAGAGGGGTCGAGAATGCCGAAGCCAGCCCCACGATCTGGGCGAGAGCTGGCAAGTCTAACACTTCCTGGCGGCTCGTCCTTGGGGTGCACGAGTGCGATGCCTATTGCGTATCGATGATCATGGGGCTCTGAACGGCGAGGGGTCGGGGGTACCGAAACCAGCGAATTGCTCGAAATGGCAAGTGCAACATCCCACTGGCGGCAGGCAGGGACTCGAAAGAGGGAGGGAGGAGATCATGGTGATCATGGTGGCAACCTGGCCGCGAAATGGGAAGTGTCATACCCACTGGCGGCTCCTCGTTGTAATGTCCAAGTGCCACGCTTGCAATCTCGTGTTTAGCCTTGGCCCCCCCCCCTCATGGTGTCATACTCCCTGGCGGCTCCTTTTCTGGGGTGTCCCAGTGGCACGCCTGCTATACCACCGTGGGCAATGACCTCCCCAAACGAAGCATGCCTCGAGGGCACAAGCAAGCAAGCCGCTTGATATATTCCCACAGTCTGGCCGCGAACGTGTCATGGGGCTCTCCACAGGGAGTGTGTGAGTGAATTGGATTGTGAGCTGTCCGAGTATGGGTGGGTCTGAGTGTGAGTAGGTCATTTGTATGATTCTGAGCGTGTGTAAGCGTATGAATGAGCCTGAGTGCGAAGGTGTC
>CAUYUJ010022062.1:45000-55000 GCA_963575745.1 Prorocentrum cordatum | reverse complement strand
AGGGAGCAGGAGGAGGAGAAGGAGGAGGAGGAGGAGGGGGAGGAGAAGGAGGAGGAGAAGGAGACGGAGGAGGAGGAGGAGGTGGGGGGGGAGGGGGGGGATGGGTGCAAGAAGGATGATGATGATGGTGATGATGATGATGATGATCATGATGATGATGATGATGATGATGATGATGATGATGCTTTCTTTGTTGTTGGAGGCATCAGGGAGCGGAGGTAGGAGGAATCAGGGAGCCAGGAAGAGGGAGGAGGGATGAGGCGGATGCTGCTGATGCTGCTTCTGATGATGATGACGATGCTGATGATGATATCGATGATGATGCGGCTGCTGATGATGATGACGCTGGTGATTATGATGACGCTGATGATGATGATAATCACGATGATGATGCTGATGATGATGATGATGATGACGACGACGACCATGCTGATGCTGCTGATGATGCTGATGGTAATGATGATGATGATGATGATGATGATGATGATGATGATGATGATGATGATGACGATGCTGCTGCTGCTGCTGATGATGATGATGCTTCTACTTATGGTAACGATCATGATGCTGATTATTAGGGTGCTGCTGGTGATACGGATAACGATGTTGATGATCATGGTGCTGATGATGCTGATGACGATGCTACCGCTGATGATGATACTGATGATGCTGATGGAGATGATAATGGTGATGGTGATGATGACGATGATGCGACTGCTGATGATGATGCTGACGTTGTTGATATTGTCGATGGTGTGGATGATTATGATGCTGATAATGCTGCTGATGATGCTGATGATGCTGGTGACGATGCTGATGATGATGACGACGATGAGGTTGCTGATGATGATGCTGATGCTGATGCTGCTGCTGACCAAGCTGATATGCTGATGATGCTGCTGCTGATGATGCTGATGCTGATTATGCTGATGATGCTGATGATACTGCTGCTGATGATGATGATGCAGGTGCTGATGCTGATGCTGATGCTGATGCTGATGCTGATGCGTTTGCTGAGAGTGGCAACTATGATGATGATGATGATGATGATGATGCTGATGATGATGACGATGCTGATGCTGATGATGATGATGCTGCTGATCATGATGGTGATGATCATGAGGATGATGATGATGATGTTGACGATGATGATGATGATGATGTTGATGATGATGATGCTGATGATGATGATGATGATGAGGACGATGATGAGGACGATGATGATGCTGATGATGATGATGATGATGATGGTGCTGCTGCTGATGAGGATGCTGATGATGATGATGATGAGGATGCTGATGATGATGATGGTGGTGGTGATGATGATGATGATGCTGCTGCTGCTGATGATGATGATGATGATGATGATGATGATGATGTTGATGATGATGATGATGATGATGATGATGATGATGATGATGATGATGATGATGATGAGGGGGAGGAGAAGGATGAAGAGGAGGCGGAGGATGACGAGGAGGAGGGGGAGACGGAGACGGAAGAGGAGGAGGAGGAGGAGGAGGAGGACGAAGAGGGGGACAGGATCCAGACATCCGACGACATGATGTTTCAACGCGCGGCCCCAGAGGTCCCGACCCATTCCTCGGGGCCGGTTTTTCCGCCCTGGAAATTTTTTTCTGATGGGCCCAGGGCCCGGTGACGGATCCCGGAGGACCAAGTCAAGGATACTCTACCCACTGTGCAGGCACCATTCCGTCGGTGATATGAGAAGTCAGATCGTCAGATCTTTGGGGACGGAGGTCGTGCAGGAGTTCAGGCCCCGCGTCGAGGGCGAGGCGGACTACTCGGGCCTGCTCATGGCCTTCACGCGCCGCTGCCTGGGGGGGGCGGCGCCCGCGCCGGCGATCATCCCGGCGCGCGGGGGCCGACGAAGCTGAGAGGAATCGAGGAAGCAAAAACGAGTCGGAGGAAGGGGAGGGGGAGGAGGAGGAGGAGGAGGGGGAGGAGGAGGAGGAGGGGGAGGAGGAGGAGGAGGAGGAGGAGGAGGAGGAGGAGGAGGAGGAGGAGGCGGAGGAAGAAGATTTGACCCTGACATCTGCGGGCGTTTTCACCCGGCTTCGGGCCCCGGGCCATCACATGTCGATCAGGGTCAAGTGAAGCAGGCAGATTGTGCCTACGTAATTGAGGCTCTTTGGCCGTGCTTTTTTTCACGATGTTGTTTTTTTTGGGGGGGTGACGTCGGGTCTCAAGAGGGGACGAGGACGACGAGGACGATCAGGACTACGACGACGAGGAGGCATCCTCTGAGAAAGAACAAGACTGCATAAACAGAAACTTTTGGAGCTCCGAAGGTGTATGTTCAGTTTTTCCTTGAGATCCGGTGTTGCGAACAAGCATTCGACATCATGAAACATCACGACCAGAGCCCTGGACCCCATGCTCCTGCGACATGTTTCGAGCCATCTCGATCTGTGAGGGCCCTGGGGCAAGAAGCTGGGCGAGAGCGCCCGGCTCGAATGGATTCAGCCGCCGGGGTCTCCGGGCCTGCACTCGATGCAGAGTCTTGCTTCGAGGAGGAGGAGGAGGAGGAGGAGGAGGAGGAGGAGGAGGAGGAGGAGGAGGAGGAGGAGGAGGAGGAGGCTGGGCGCTGTCCGCGCGGAGTTCCGCGCCCGCCTCCTGCAGGCCTACCCCTCCGGGCGCGGCGACGGCCGCGGTGACGCGCGGTGGGCAGACCGCCGGGAGGCCCGGGTCGGCCGAACGCGCGGAGACGAAGGAGGAGGAGGAGGAGGAGGAGGAGGAGGAGGAGGAGGAGGAGGAGGAGGAGGAGGAGGAGGAGGAGGAGGAGGAGGAGGAGGGGAGGGGGAGGAGGAGGAGGGGGGAGGAGGAGGAGGCGGAGGAGGAGGCGGAGGCGGAGGAGGAGGAGGAGGGGGGGAGGCAGACCCAGACGTGCGCGCGTCCAGAAAGCACAACGGCGGGAGGGTTTTGGCAGTCTTCGGCCTCTGGGAAGCCCTGGCTGGGCCGTGGGGCCGTCAGCATGTGTGGTTCGGGATGGGAGCCGCCCCCCCGGGGAAAGGGTCGGGACTTCTGGAGCCCGTATCGGCAAGAGCAGCACATCGCACGTCTGGGGAAGAGGAGGACGAGAGCGAGGAGGAGGAGGCGGCGGCGGAGGACGGGAGGGGTGCGGAGACCTTTTCCCCTTGACTGCAGTGCAAGGTCCTTAGTGTGGCACTCGGGAGCTAGAGTGTGGCGCCTCAGGAACACAGGAATACAGGATGGGGAGGAGAAGGAGGAGGAGGAGGAGGAAGAGGAGGAGGAGGAGGAGGAGGAGGAGGAGCATGAGGAGGAGGAGGAGGAGGAGGAGGAGGAGGAGGAGGAGGAGGAGAAGGAGAAGGAGGAGGAGCAGGCGGATAAGGAGGATAAGGAGGAGGAGGACAATGGAGAGGTGGAGGAAGGAGGCGAGAGGGGCAGGAGTGACAGGAGAGAGATGGAGGAGAGAGATGAGGAGGGTCGCGCGCCCGCCTTCTCTTACCCTTGGGTCTGTTGCTCTTCCGGATCCTGTCTTCTCACCTTTCTTCTCATCATCATCAATGCTTCCCTCCTCCCCCTCTTCTCCCTCGCCTGCCCCCCTTCTCCTTTCCTTTGGCTTCGGTCCACCCAGGTTCCAAAGCAGAAGGGCTCCTCTACATCCCGCCTCCTCATTCTCGTCCTCCCCCTCCTCCTCCCTCTCCTCCGCCTCCCCCCCTCTGCCTGCTTCTCCTCCTCGTTGTCCTCCTCCTCCTCCTCCTCCTCCTCCTCCTCCGCCTCCGCCTCCGCCTCCTCCTCCCAATTCGTGTGCGCATGACTGCTTGGGGGATCAGCGCGGTACCACCTCCGAGCCGACCTCCTCCATCAGCTCGCCGCGGCGCGCCGGCGGGTGCAGCGCGCCCCCGCCCCCTCCCAGCCGTCGGAGCAGCTTCTGCCGCAGCGGCATCCGCCCGCCCGTGCGTCCGTCCGTCCTTCCGTCTTCCCGTCCTTCCGTCCGTCCGTCTGTCCGTCCGTCTGTCTGTCCGTCTGTCGGTCTGTCTGCCTGTGCCTGGTGGGTCCTCCTCGCCCGCCCGCTTTCCGCGGCCGCCCTCCGCCTCCTTCCCCCTTGTCTTGCCGCCGGGCGACTCGCACGCCATCCCGTGCCGGGCCGCGAGAGCGCGCGCGTGCGGATGGCCTCTGCCGCGCTGCGACGGGAGAAGTCTGTCTGTCTGTCTGTCCGTCTGTCTGTCCGTCTGTCTGTCTGTCTGTCCGTCTGTCTGTCCGTCTGTCCGTCTGTCTGTCTGTCAGTCTGTCTGTCTGTCTGTCTGTCTGTTTTTAACGGGCGAAGAACGGTATAACATAAACTTTTTCGCTGTCGGGGACACCTGCCCCAGGGCGGCTGGAAAGTTTATACCCCTACGGTGGCACCGTAGGGGTATAAACTGTCCAGCCGCCCAGTCAGGGGCAGGTGCCCCCGACGGCGAAAAAGTGTATTTTATACCGCTCTTCGCTCGCTGATGTTTGTCTGTCCGACCTGAGAGCTCCGTGCGGACCTCCGAGTGTCGATGCCTGTGCAGTGCTTCCTTCACCCGTTGGGGGTGTCAGCCGACCGCCTCGCCCGCCGCGGCCGTGCCCAGCATGGGCCCGCCATTGGTGCATGCGCCATCCTTGCTTGGCCGCGGAGGCGCCTGATGCGCCGTAAGGGGGTCCAGCGCCGACCCAGGAGACCTGCGCGGACCTCTTCCTGTCCTCGCGGAGGGACCCGCCCTCGAAGGATTCACGCAAAGCTTTCGCCTTCCAGGGATCTGCTCCCGGCAGGGCGTCGCCTTCGAGGGAGTCAGGAGTTGCCATCTCTTCCTCGGCGGAAGCTGGCGTAAGCCAAGCGGGGGCGGTGACGTCGGCGGGGGCCAGCGGATGGACAAACATCGCCCCCCCAAGAGATGCTAGTTTGGGGGGCCGAGGTGTCCCGGAACCCGCCATCTGTATAGATGCAACTCGTTGCCGCGATGCCCGCCTCGGCCTCCGACCGCGGCCAGACTGTCTGTCTGGCTGTCTGCCCCCAGACTCCGTGCGTCATGATTTTACGGCTTACGTCGAGTCGCCGATTCACTGGGGCTCTCTGGTTCCCAGGGCGAGAGTCGTCCAAAGCGTCCCGCCAGCCAGTGCGAGCAGCCAGGGAGATGAGGAGGAGGAGGAGGAGGAGGAGGAGGAGGAGGAGAAGGAGGAGGAGGAGGAGGAGGAGGAGGAGGAGGAGGAGCAAGAGGAGTAAAGGAGGGAGACGGGGAGGCGGGTGATGAGGAGGCGTCTTGGTGACATGCTGGGATCGTGAACCAGTGCCCTGTTTGCGCTTGCGAAGGGCCTGTCGCCTCCTGTCCAGTCTCTTGGGGCCATCCTCGGCCGTCTTGGACGCCTCTTGGGCTGTTCATCCTGTGCTGTCGCGGGCCCCTCTGAGGCCCCTCCCGGGGCCCTCTGGGGCCGTCCAGGGCGCCTCTTAGACCGGCCTGGAGCTGTATGGAGTTGTCCTGGTGCTCCCAGGGGGCCGGTTGAGGTGACTTGCGGCGGTGTTGGACGCCTTGAGGGCCGTCGCGAGCGTTGTGGAGACGAAGACGTCGAATGTTTTCCTGAGGTAATGGGGCGATTTTTGCCTGGAGGGCCTTGTTGGGGGTCCTCTTGAAGCTTCCAGGAGGCGTCTGGGAAGCTCAACGGCCTGTCTTGAGGCCGCATTGGGGCGTGTTGGCGCGATCTGGTCCCGTGTGGGAGTCTTTGCGTGCCGTCTCGGGGCCTCTGGGCTTGGTTGAGGTCGTCGGAGGCTCTCCAGGAGGGTCCCTTGAGCAGCCGGGGCCGCCGGACCTGTTGGCTGGACCTCCCCGTCGCAACTGGCCGGACCAGGTCCCCGGGGGAGGGGTTTGAGGAGAGGGAGGGAGAGTCTTTTCCACGCCGAGTATGGATCCCAAGGAGGCGGCCATTTTTTTTTGACACGTGGATCCCCAGAGGTCTGGACCCCTCCCTGGGGGCTTGCCTCTCCGCCTGAGTCGTGTTCTGACCGCCATCACGGCCAAACATAGCGACAACGTTCCGTCGTACATTTTGACGGCGCGAGGGGACTTGCTTTAAGTCGGGCATGTCCATCTCCAGGAGGAATTTTCAGAAATGTGCAAAACATAGGATGGGGACGATCTCTTTATTTCATTTCTCTTCCAAAGTCCGCCTGCAGGAGGACGTGCCCGAGCTACAGCAGCGACAGCTTTCCGTCGTACATGTTGACGGCGCAGACCCTGACCTTCCAGAGTGCTAAAAAGCAGCACTCCGGACCCATAGATCTATCTGGACTGCCTCAAACCTCGACAGGAATTGGGACGCCGACGTCCTGGTGCTCTTTTTTGAGCCCTCCTGGAAGGTCCGGGGCGGGGGCCCGGCGCCCCCCCCCCCTCCCCCCGCAGGCTCGGCCCGCCCCGCCCCGCCCCCGCCAGGGGTTCCCGGGCCCCGCCAGGCTCCCCGAGAGGCCAGAAACAGGCAGCGACAGCTCTCCGTCGCACCTGTTGACGGCGGCGCCCCCCCCCCCCCCGCAGACTCCGGGGAAAAACCGGAGGCAGAGGAAGCGGAGGAGGAGGAGAGGAGGGGGGAGGAGGAGGAGGAGGAGGAGGAGGAGGAGGAGGAGGGAGGAGGAGGAGGAGGAGGAGGAGAAGGAGGACGCCGACGACGACGAGGGAGGAGGAGTAGGGGGGGGGGGGCCTGCCGCCCCCCCCCCCCGCAGACTCCGCCCCGCGGACTCCGCCCCGCCCCGCCCCGCCCCGCAGGCCTCCGCCGCCGAGGCCTCCGGCGCCGACCGGGGCCACCGGCGGCCGACGGAGTCCGCCGCCAGCGGCCCCGGCAAGGACCCGCGCGAGACGGCGCCGCCGACTCGTCCGCGTTCTCGTCCTCGTCCTCCTCCTCCTCCCTCCTCCTGCTCCTCCTCCTCCTCCTCCTCCTCCTCCTCTCCTCCTCTCCTCCTCCTCCTCCTCCTCCTCCTCCCTCCTCCTCCTCCTCCTCCTCCTCCTCTCCTCCTCCCTCCTCCTCCCACTCCTCATCCGTGTCCTCCTCCTCGTGGCCCCATTTCCTTCCTCGTCTCCCTTCGCCATCGCCTTTTCCTCCTCCTCCTCCCCCTACTTGCTCTCGTTGGTCCCTCCCGACCCCTCAGACATGCGGGCGACAGAGTCTATTACCCAGACAGGATCGCGTCGTGCAAAAAGCAGGACGGAAGGTTTTGGCTCTTTTCGGCCTGCAGGGGCCCTCGCCGGGCCTCGGGAACGTCAACGAACGACTCCGGACGAGAAACGGGTCCCGGAGAAGTGGTCGGGACTTCCAGGGACGCTGTCCTGAAAAAGTCAGAACGTCGCATGTCTGGATACCCGTCCACTGCTCCCTGGCCAGGCCCATCCTGAGCCCAGGAGCTGTGCAGACGCCCTCCTGGCCAAGCCAGGGGGGCGTGGCGGGGGCGTGGCGCACACACGCCGCTGCTGGGCTCGAGAGGGGCCTGGCCAGGGAGCTCTGGTGCGTGTAGATCCCGCCGCCCCAAGACGTGCTCGTCGTGAAGGAGCCATGTCGAGAGGTTTCTGCCGTTTCCGGCCTCCGGGGGCCCTCGCCGGGCCCTGGGACCGGGGGAGGCCCTCGCCGGGCTCCGGGGCCGCAACACAGACGACGCAGGAGGAGAGGCCCGTCCAAGGAGAGGGGCGCAGACCTCTGGGGGCACACGCTGCGAGAAAGTCCTGACGTCAGGGGTTCGGGGCCGCTGCCGACAGCGGTGGCGACGGCGGCAGTTCGAAGAAGACACAAAACAGAAACTTTCGGAACCGCGCTGGGCCCCTCCAGCGGCGCCTCCGGCGCCGCCCCTGGCGCGCTCCGCGCGCCAGGGAGGGGGTCGAGCGCAGATCCAAGAAATCCGTGCGGAGCGCCAAAAGTTTATGTACATGGCGTTTTTTTTCTTCTAGCAGTGGCGGTGGCGACGACAGGCCAGAAGATCCGGGCGTTGCAGGTTGTTCGCGCCGGCCGTGCTGTTTGCGCCGGGTCTCTCGGGCCATGGGGTCCTCGTAGAGCCATCGATCCGGCTTGAGAAGCACCGCAGAGGTGGGCGTCGCGTTTTGCGGGTGTGGTCCATGGGGGGGGGCAGAGAGGGCTGCAGAAAAGGGGCCTTTCCCTAACCTTCCAGGAGGGCTAAAAAAATAGCACCAGGACGTCGACGTCCCAATTCCTGTCGAGGTTAGAGGAGGTCCAGATAATTAGATCTACAGGTCTGGAGTGCTATTTTTTTAGCGCTCTGGAAGGTTAGGGTTCAGGGTCCCTGAAGGGGCCCTTGGGCCCCCCAAAGGGGGCCTTTCGGGCCCGAGAAGTGCACCTCTCTCCCCCCCCATATCGCTCCCTCCCTCAAGCGACGCCCAAGAGAGATGTGGTCGAGGGTTCGGGCCACGATCTTCCGCAATGTTTTTCTGTGGCGACGGCGGGTCTCAGTGGAGACGCCTCGGGGATGTGTCCGCGCGCTTCTGAGGGCTCAGGTCACCACGGCCGGGTGCCGCTCTCGATTAGGGGATCGGTTACATAATCAATTCTCTTCAGAATTTAACTTTCCGTCGAATTTAAGGATCGTGCGTAGACTGTTCGTATGGGTCCACGCATATGAATTCTTCTTATAGACCAGCGACACTTTCCAGTGCTGGGGTAAATCAATCCTGATGTCGATCTCCTGCTCGACGCTCGGAGAATCTGCCGGGGCGGGCACCAGGGGGAGCCTGCGCGGGTTCCGGCTCGGAGCGGGACGACGACGCTTGACGTCACGTCGTACCTATCTGCTTCTCTGTCCTCCGCAGGCCGCTAGATCAGGGACGACGCTGCGGGGGCATAGGCTTGCGATGGGGATGCGTCGACCCCTTCTTGCCTACTCATCGCCGCGAGGGGCCCAATAGAGTACCGTGCCCAGGAACGTGCGGATTCGCTATCGGGGGCCTATCGCCGATCACTCGGCGATGTGTCGCCATTCTAGTGCGCGACGGGGGAAACGAGGTCGTCCGCGCCGCCATTCGCGCGTGAGCTTCCCGCGTAAGGCCGCGCGTAGGCGCCCTCTTCTCTACGCGGTGTGGCACGCTGGCGGCCCGCGTAAGCCGCGGCGTAAGGTCGCAATGTTTTCCTACGTACGGTCGCTCAAGTCAATGTTTCTCCCCTGAGCTGGTCCCTCCCTATCGTTGCCCCTCACCAGAGTCTAGGGTATCTTCATGCGGATGCGGCTGGGCTCGGCTCGAGAAGTCGTTCTGCTGGGACGATGCTCGGCGGGTCCGGTTCTGGGCAGACCTCGGCACGGCCTGATATGATGCGCGCGTTTGGGGTGTACCCAGACCTCGCGTCGTGAGCAACATTCGCGACGGATGGTTTTTCTCGATATTCGGTTTCCGGGGGTCCTCGCTGGGCCTCGAGGCTGTCAGAAAACGGCTCGGAAGGAAGAGCTGGCCCCCGGGAAGGAGTCCAGACCTCTGGGGGTCCACGCTGTGAGAACATCACGACGTCGGGGTCTGGGCGTGTGGACGGGCGGGGCCTGACCTGTGAAGAAGGCATGAGTGCATTACTGCCGTGCCTGGTCACTTGGCATCGCTCGGACGTGTGCATTTTTCCTTCGGCGAGGACCATCGAGGAGCATCCTTGATCATGTGTCAAAAAAAGCCACGCACGAAACCGAATAGAACGCAGGGAAGGGACGTCCGAGCGATGGCCCGGGTCAGGGTCGTCCTGTGCCCCAGGCTGGTCTGCAGACCCTCCTGGACTGACATATTCAGCACGGCGGGGAACGATGCGCGTGCGAAGTGGACGTGGGCCCGTGGGGCGGGCCTGCGCAGACGGCCTTCGCACGCCACGGCCGCGCCTGGCCTGGGCCACCCTACGCCCCCGCTGGAGCATGGGCTCCCCGCCTCGGCCAGGAGAGCACCTCCGGGGCCCCGGGTGCCGGTGGTGTGCGCCCAGCGCCAGTGTTTTTTCGCAGCGGGAGCCCCAGAGGACTGGACTCCTTCCCGAGGAA
>CAUYUJ010022062.1:37500-42500 GCA_963575745.1 Prorocentrum cordatum | reverse complement strand
ATGATGAGTATGATGATGTTGATGTTGATGATGCTGATTATGATTGTGTCCCGATGATGATGATGTTGATGATGATCAGGTTGATGATGATTATGGCGTCCCGATGATGATGATGATTATTCTGATGGTGATTGTGATGATGTTGATGATGATGGCGTCCCGATGGTGATGATGATGATGATGCTGATGTTGTTAATGATGATGATGGTGCCCCGATGATGACGACGATGATGATGATGCTGATGATGATGTTGATGATAATGATGATGATGATGATGATGATGATGATGATGATGATGATGATGATGATGTCGATGATGGGGATGAGATGATGATGACGGTGTTCCGATGATGATGATGATGATGATGATGATGATGATGATGATGATGCTAACGATGGTGATCATGATGGTGTCCCGATGATGATGCTGCTGATGATGATGATGACGATGACTGTGTCCCGATGCAGCTGATGATGATGTTGATGATGATGATTGTGATGATGGTGATGATGATGATGGTGGTGTCCCGATGATGTTGATGACCGTGATGATGATGATGATGATGGTGTTGATGATGAGGACGGTGTCCCGATTATGATGATGTTGGTGATGATGATGTTGATGTTGATGTTGTTGTTGATGATGATGATGACGTTGATTGTGAGAGTGGTTGTGATATCGATAGTGAAATCGATAGTGAGACCGAATGTGATCGATTGTGAGACCGATTGTGAGATCGATTGTGAGATCGATAGTCAAATCAATTGTGATATAGATCGAGTGAGATTGTGAGATCGATCGAGGGAGATCGATCGAGCGAGACCGATACTGAGATCGATAGTGAGATCGATAGTGAGACCGATCGAGTGAGACGTTGGTTCCTCCCCCCCCCGAACCTCCTTATCACCCGAAGGGTGGTCGTATAGGTATGTATATCCTGGGCGAGAGCGGGCGTTACCTGGGGGTCGGAGCCAGGAGGGCGTACACACCGATGTCCAGGCCCCAAAGGACAGGCCTGGCCAGGACCTGTGCACGCGCAGAGACAGAGTCGGCGGCGAAGTCCGAGCCCTACCCTCGCCGATCAACGATTCGGGCAACCTGATGGGCGGCGGGGGCAGGGCTCGGAATTCGTCGGACACGTGGGGAAGTCCGAACCTTACCCCCGCCCCCCCTCGATTCAGGAGCATCGATGGTTGGCGGGGGTAGCGTTCCGGTGTGGCCACCGAGAGAGCTCGTAGTTTCATTGGATTTCCCAGGCGAGGGCGGGCGTTACGGGGGGGGGTGGAAGGTGTGCCGAGCCGGGAGGGCGTACGCACCGATGTCTGGGCCCCCAAGGACAGGCCTGGCCATGACCTGTGCACGCGCAGAGAAGAGAGAGAGAGAGAGAGAGAGAGAGAAAGAGAGACAGAGAGAGAGAGAGAGAGAGAGAGCGCATTTTTTTAATTCCCGCGCGACAGCGGGCGTGACCAGGGGGGGGAGGGGGGCGGGGGTCTGGTAACGTCATCGGACGGGGCTAGGACGAGGATAGTCCGTCCCAGATCGTTACGGAACGCTCTCAGAGTGTTCTGGGACGCTCTGAGAAGGCCGCGGCGCCCGAGATATCCTTCAAACCCGCCGATTCTCAGAGATTTTCGATTCACACGTACCCGATTTTTTCCTCGTCCCAGCTTCGTCTTGCGTCACATTCCGCGCGGGCGTCGTTTGGGAGTTTCTCAGAATAGCCGAAGCCAACTCGAAGGTCAGCACAAGTCGTTCGTGACGTTACCAGGGGGGCATGGGGGGGGCGGGGTCGGTAACGGCCGCTATCGCGAAACATAGAAACGATCTGATACCGTCTTTTCCTTGTCAGCAGGTGATCAACACCTTCGCGCCGCGGAGGCCGAACGACCGAGACTTCTCGCCGGCCGTGATGGCGTACACGCGCGCCTGCAGGAAGGAGATGGGGGACGACGGGCCGCTGCAGTCCACCTCGAGTGGCGGCGGGGCATCGGCGAGAGCTGCCGACATCGACATCGCGGAGCTGGACAAGGCCACCGACGCCTTCTTCGACAGGCGGGCGGGGCAGTGCGCTGATTCCCGCCCCCCCCCAGAAGGCATCCTCTTGCTGCTCCTCCTCTCCACTTCATGGGAGGCGGGAGGCGGGGGCTCGGTGTCTCCCGTCCTCTCTCCTCCTGTGTCGTGCCCCCTTCTCCTCTGCTCCTCTGTCGTCCTCTATTCTCTTCCTCTCCTCCCCGCTCTTTCCTCCGTTCTCCTCCCTCCTTTTCCCTGCCCTCCTCCTTGTCCTGCTGCTGTTGCACCTCCACCAGGAAACGGAACATCTTCCTCTTCATTTTCCCCCGCCTTCTCCTCAGTCATCGGCTTCTTCCTGCTCCTCGTCCATGCCCTCTGTGTTGTTATTATCTTTCTGTTTCCTCCTCTTTTCCTCGCTCTCCTCCTCCTTTTCCTCCTACATCCCTGCTTGCTCATGATTAACAGCTCCGCCCTGTTGCAACCCCAGACTTGTCGGTAGGGCGGGCCAGGCGTTTCGCCTGAGACTTCTTCACCGTTAATGATCATTACACTTAGACGTTGAAGCGATGCCCCTGAATTAGGGTGGTTCGTTTTCAAAATGTGGTTCTCGCCTTAGCGCTGGGCGCATTTGTTTTTTCAAGTTCGCAGCAGTTTCAAGGCTTGAGGGTGGCTCCTTTTCAAACTGTGGCTCTCGCCTAAGCGCCGCGTGCATGCGTTTTTCAATTTTGCAGGAATTCCAAGGGTTCGTATAGTTGACGCCCCAGGAATGGTGCCCTGGCTCGATATAGGAATGTCAGGACGCAGCCGTCGCGTGAACTCGCGGTTTTGAAGTCCCAGGAGGAAAGGTTCCAGAAAAGGTGGTCTGGCACGATTTAGGATTGACACGGCGCAACAGTCATGCTAGTTCGGAGAGTGGGGGGTGAGTCCAGCGTGAAACGGAGACCCCCCTACTGGGAGATCGATTTCGGTTTCGGGTTCGTGCCGTGAGTGCCGTGCGTGCGTGCGGGCGAGGCGAAGCTGCGTGGGCGGGCGAGAGGAAATCCTCCTGTGGCTGGGCCGCGGCTGGACCAAATGTTTCTCCTCCAGCGGCTGGTGGCCCGCGGTGTCCTGCTGGTGTCCTGCTGGTGTCCCGAAATCCTCCTGTGGCTGGGCTGCGGCCGGATCAAATGATTCTCCTCTGGCGGCCCGTGGCCCGCGGTGTCCCGCTGGTGTCCCGCTGGTGTCCCGAAATCCTCCTGTGGCTGGGCCGCGGCCAGACCAAATGATTCTCCTCCGGCGGCCGGTGGCGCGCGGTGTCCCGCTGGTGTCCCGCTGGTGTCCCGAATCCTCCTGTGGCTGGGCCGCGGCTGGACCAAATGATGCTCCTCCCGTCAAACGGTGGCCCGCGGTGTCCCGCTGGTGTCCCGCCGTGGGTTGTGCATTTCAAAACATCGCCGCTTGCGGCGAGCTATCCAATGCAAGTCTGCATGCAAGCCGACATGCAGACCGAAAAGCACATCGAAATGCAAATCGATTTGCCCATCCAAATGCAAATCGAAAGGCGCCGTGGGCGCCGCGGCGAGCTTTCCAATGCACGTCGACATGCAAATCGATCAGCAAATCGAAATGCACATCGATATGCAAATCCAAATGCAGATCGAAAGGCACATCGTCATGCCGTGCTGTATGCTGTGCCGCCGTTGTCGTTGTCGGACCGCAGCCAGTTGCCCACAGGCATCGGCAGAACAACAATCCACACTTTTGCCCATTTGGGGGCGTCTTGGGTGCCTCTGGGGGCCTCTTGGTGGCATCCTGGGGGCCTCTTGGGGGCCTCTTGGGGCCTCCTGGGCACCTCTTCGGGCTTTCTTGGGGCACCCTTGGAAGCCTTGGGGGTCGTCCTAGGGCCATCAAAGGAGGGGCAGTACTAAACTAGGGTCTCCCGACAGGAGGCCAATCTGTGGCCAACACCTGAATACAACCAATGATTTCTGCTGACTCGCCGAGGCCATCTTAGACGCTCCGGCGACCCGCGGCCCCCGCCCTCCAGACCCAGGGGTAGGGGGTAGGGGAGGGGTCAAGACACCTCCCAGATAGCAAGCCGTCTAGCTCACTCCCACCCGCCCTCCAAACACATAAGCAACACCCGAGCCTGAGCATGTTCAGCGGTCGTCATTGGATGGGCAGCCTCTGGGAACCCAAAACCGATTCCATGTGCGCGACGCTGGGGAGAGGTGCGCCACGCGTGCCAGGCGCGCCATGTGCGCCAGGCACCCCGTGGGCCGTGGGCCCGAGCGTGCCAGGCACGCCTGGTGCGCCAGATGCGCCACGCGCTCCGCGTGCGCCAGGTGTGCCGCATACTCCAACTGCGCCAGGCGCGCCACGTTCCGGGCACGTGCAGAGTGTGTCAGGTGCGCCTGCGCCCGTGACAGCACACATCGGGAAACACATCGGCACCCACCATCTTGGTCGAAAACCAATGCCAATCAGTGTGTCTGGTGGGTCTGCGCACGGCAGGCCATACCACCACCCCCGCCGTCCCTGTCAAAAACCACTTGGCAGCGATCGCGGGGTGGCGCATGATCCAGATTTAGGCGCGAGGTGCATTTTGTATTGGTTGTTGTTAGGGACGGTAGCCCAGCGCACAACAGGCAATATGCTGACACCCGCGCCGTCCCTGTCAAAAACAATACAAAGAGCTCGCGGGCCTCGCGAACATGACTCAAGACTTGACCCCGAAGCGTATTTTTAAATTGCTTTTTGAAAGTGATGGTGGGGGTGCGGGGCGCATCGGGTTGGCCGCGCATGCTCCAAATGTGGAGGCAGGGTGTGTTTTGTTTTGTCTTGTCTTTTGGCAGGGATGGTGGGTGCGCGTGTGTGTGTGAGAGAGAGAGAGAGAGCATGGTGTCCTCCTGGTTCCTGGTTGGCTGCCGGTCGCGTGGGGAAGTGGTGTATTTTAATAGGGAGCAATGAAAAACCCTTTCCCGACAGGGGAAGGGGGAAGGAATGTGG
>CAUYUJ010022062.1:0-32500 GCA_963575745.1 Prorocentrum cordatum | reverse complement strand
CGTTCTTGAAGGCGCTGGAGCCCCAGGTGCTGGCGGCGAGTGGCAACGGGCGCAGGAGGCAGGGCTCGGATCGAGTCGTGAGCAGAAGCCTTAACGGCCGAGACCACGGCAAGCAGCGCCACCGAGGCCGAGTCGGGGTGACCGCGCGTGGAAGCCAACAGGCCCGGCCTAGGTGAGCTGCCTGCGCGGCGCTGCGCTGTGCGGAGTGCGAGGGCTCGCCCAGGTGCCCGCCGGTGGGCGCCGCGTGGGCGCCTCGTGTGCTGCGCGGCCGCACAGTCTGCACCACGGCTTTGGCCACGCAGCTCGCACCACATAACTAACGCCGCACAGCTTGCACCGCACAGCCAACACCACGCAGCTTACATCACACAGCGTACACCGCATGCCCGCACGGCTTGCACCTGCGCCCCTCAGATTGCACCGGCTAGCTTACACATGCAACGTTGTTTACTCCGCATGGTTTGTACCATATATATATATATACACATTGCACTACACAGCTTGCACTACGTACGTAGCTTGCACCACACAGGTTGCACCACTTGCATGCACCACGTATCTTACACCGCTTACCTTGCACATCCGCAGTGCAATAACTTCCTGTTTGGGGTGCAAGCTGGCAAACATCTTTTCCTGTACTTCAACGCGTCGCATTCCCAAACCTCTTTTGCTGTTGGGTCCTCGCTTTGCCTCCCCCTCTGTTGTTCTTTCTCCGCCGTGCCGAGCGTCCTATCGCCCTTACCGCCTCTCTCCTCCCGCCTCCCCCGCCTCCCCCGCCTGCGGTCTCGGTGGGCGCGCGCGCAGGCCGCGCCCCGCCCATTGCGCCACGCCCCGTCCGCGTCTCTCGTTCCCCCACACGAGGGGGCTCCACCTCGGGCGTAAGGGAGGGCGCCCGTATGCGGTCGCCCTGCTGTTACGGCACACCACATACAGAGATCGTGCACACCAGGCAGTTCCACCGACGGCGCCGGTAAGGGCGCCCGCGTGCGACCATTCCGCCCATCTCGGCACACCCCTCGCACAGATGGTGCCCCACAGGCAGTTCCCCCTATAGACCTCTCTCGGCGCACCCTTCACGCGGATCGTGCTCCAGAGAGAATTCCGCCTAGGGCCAGGGCGCAGGGGAGGGCGTCCGTATGCGGTCGCCCTGCTATTCCGGCACACCGCATACATAAGATCGTGCACACCAGGCAATTCCAGCTACGGCGCCAGTGGGGGTGCCCGCGTGCGGTCATCCCGCCCATTTCGGCACACCCTTCGCGCAGATCGTGCTCGATAGGCAGTTCCACCCGCGACTCTCGGCACACCTTTCACGCGGAACGTACCTGTCCTGGGGAACGGGTCGGGGCTTCCGTGGACCCCGTACTTGAACATCAGTACGCTTCATGTCTGAGGCAGCAACATCTTGCAAGGTTCTGCGTGAGTTGGCCTAGATTTGCGTGCCGCTGTAAGGAATACTTTGCCATCTCCTTGTTATTGACCCTGGCTTCGGTGCGTCAGATACGTTCAACAATCAGAGGTGGCCAAGTCCGGTTAATTCTGGCTAGCACTGGTCAAGGCTAATTCTTGCAACGGGACAAGACATCGGAGGCCAGGGGACGTCTTGACAGGGGGCGGCCTCCTTACAAAACCTTCCCCCCGCGTTCCTTCGAAGGGGGGGTGGGGGGCGGGCCATGTGACCAGGACGGCATATCCCCAGCCCTGAATTTCCCTGCCCGCGGCGGAGAGGTTTGCGACCGGGTGCTGCGCGAGTTCATTCCCAGGATCGGCCCCACGCAGCTTCCCCTTGGGCTACGAGAGTCATGCGCAGAGGGAAGGAACACCATGACACGGAATCCTGTCGACGCCGATCTTGCTCATGGTCCATGCCGGCCGCCGCCGATCCGCGAGCATGATCCACGAATTCACGCTGGCCGATTTGGGCGGTGACCAAGATCGGCACGACGCTTCCGCGTTCAATCTCGGTCATGATCCCCGTGTTCTTCTCCTTCCAATGCGCGCACACACGTCCTCGCCAGGCCCATCCTGCCTGCGCCCAGGATGGGGTGCGAACTTCTCCGGCCGAGCCAGGGTGGCGCTTTGCACAGGTGCTGAGCTCAGGATGGATTTGGTGGGGTCTGTGTACATGCAAAATTTCTTCCTCCCGTCTTGCCCCCCCCCTCCGCTTGTCTTTTTACGCCTGCTTCCTCCGCCTTTCTCTCCCCTTGCTTGCCCCCTATGCCGTCGTTGTCGTCGTCGTTGTCGTCGTCGTCGTCTTCGTTCTCGTGGACGGTGTGGCGGTTGTCGTCGTCGTTGTTGTCGTCCACCGTCGTCGTCTTTGCCATCTAAACCGTCGTCGTTGTTCTTGTCCGCGCTGTTTTTGTCGTCGTCGTCGCCATGGTATCACGAGCGCGACTCCACTGGGGAGCGGCTTGCGGGCTTTCTGGTCGCGCCGTCGTGGATTCACCGATCGGCAGAGGGGGACTGTCGGGTCGCGGGGCCGCGCCGTCGTCAGCATTCCCAGCCCCTTCCTCTTCGCTGCCATGTCTTCGTCGTCGAAGTTTCTGCGATCTGGCGTGGCGTCGTCGCTCCTCAGCCTTTGTAGGATCTCATGTTACTTGTCGTCGTCACTGTTGTCACAAACCCTCCCCTGGGGGGGCACCAGAGCATGACCGTCGGTTTCTTGGACCCCCCCGTTCGCATTTTCGTCGCGAGTCCACGTCGTCGGTTTCGAGGCTGCTTGGGTACGATAGCTTTGATTCACTTGTGATCCCGTGATTCTGGCCGTCGTGGTCGTCTTTGTCGTCGTCGTCGTCGTTATCGTCGTCGTCGCCATAGTCGTGAGCGTCGTTTTCGTCGTCGTCGTCGTCGTCCGTCGTCCTCATGTCCTCCAAGAGCGGAGGTAGGAGGCATCAGGGAGCCAGGAGGAGGGAGGAGGGAGGAGGCGGATGATGCTGCTGATGATGATGGTGTTGATGATGATGGTGATGATGATGATGATGATGGTGATGATGACGATGATGACAACGATGATGACGAACCTGATGATGATGCTGATGATGATGATGAGGTTGATGATGATGGCGATGAGGATAATGACGAGGATGAGGATGATGATCATGAGGATGATGATCATGAGGATGATAAGGATAAGGCTACTGACTGTTTTGGCGACGATGATGATGCTCATGATGATGATGACGAAGCTGATGATGATGCTCGTTTGTGATGATGAGGGGGAGAAAAAGGAGGAAACGGATGGAGGAGGAGGGTGCGGACCAGTGTAAACCCAAGACTCACCAAGGATGTTGCGCTACACCCTCCACACTTCAAGTTTCCTTTCCATATGTCCCTACAAGAATGAATTTTCTCCGCGGGGAGTGCCCCAGTGGAAGACAACCGTTTGAGAATCTTCAATCGTGCCACAACATCATTCCTGGGATTTCAGCGCCGCAGGCAGAAGCTGTTGTTGCGCCCTAACAATCTTAAATCGTACCAGAACGCCCCGGGGATTTCACTTTGAATCAGTGTGACTGTTGCGTCCTGACAGTGTGTAATGTTTCTATAACGCCGTTCGCAACCATACAGATCCTTAGCACTGCTGCAAACTTTCAAAACGAATGCGCGCGGCGCTAGGGCGAGAGTCACGTTATGAAAACGGCCCGCCCTCCATCCGCGGAAGCTGCTGCAAACTTTTGAGACGAATGCGCGTGGCTCCGAGGCGAGAGACACATCCTGAAAGCCGCCCGCGTTCCATTCGTGAAGCTGTTGCGAACGTTTACCACGAGTGCGTGTGGCGGCGCTACGGCGAGAGACACATTTTGAGAAGGACCCGCCCTGCATCCGTCAAACTGTTGCCAACGTTGAAGGCGAGTGTGCGCGGCTCTCGGGCGAGAGCCACATTCTGAAAACGGCCCGCGCTCCATTCGTGGAGCGGTTGCGAACTTTTAACACGACTGTGCCCGGCGCTGCCGCGAGGACTTACTTTCAGAAGGGCTCGCCCTCCAGCCGCGAAGCTGCGGCAGAGCCCGAGCTTCTAGATCGGACGTGGTGGGGAGGTCTCGGGCGAAGCGCCAGGCCCGCCCTGCCGACACGTCTGGGGGTGCGACGGGGAGGAGTAACTTGCAAGCAGAAGGGATGGAGGAGGAGGAGGGCGGAGGAGGAGGAGGAGGAGGAGGAGGAGGAGGAGGAGTGCGGAGGGTGGAGGAGGAGGAGGAGAAGGAGAAGGAGGACCAGTGTAAACCCACGACTTATCAACGATGTTGGAATCGACCTTCCCTCCAAGATTCTTCTTCATATGCCCCAGATAAGGGCTCATTTCGAATAAGGGAAGTACCCTGTTGGGAGACAACCGTTTGAAGATCCTGAAGCGTGCCAAAACACCATTCTCATGACTTCCACGCCACGAGACCACCTGATTGTTGCGATTTGTCGATCCTGAAGCTGGCCCAAGCACCATTTCTGGGACTTCAAGCGAGAGCCACATATTGAAAGTGAGCCGCCCTCAATGCCTAAAGCTCCTGCAAATGTTTGAACGCATGTTCGCGGCGCTAAGGCGAGAGCCACACTTTGAAACCAAAGCGTCCTCAATCCGTGAAGCTCTTGCAATGTTTACAGCAAAGGTGCGCGACGCTGAGGCGAGAACCATATTTTGAAAACTTCCCGCCCTGAGTCAATGAAGCTGTTGCAATATTTTAACGGATGTGCGCGGCGCTACGAGCCGCATTTTGGAAGCGATCCGCCCTCCATCTGTGAAACGGTCACCAGTTTTCCAGCTTCCGGTTTATAAGCCGTACGGAATTATCCAGCGAAAAGCCCGGCCCGCTCTTCCTGCTGGCCCTGGGTTGCGACAGGGAGGAGTTATTCGTAAGGACAAGAATGGAGGAAGAGGATGAGGAGGAGGAGGAAGAGGAGGTGGAGGACCAGGACCAAGTAACGCTGGGGACTGCTTCAACTCAACGGGGGAAACAAGCAGGGGGACCTTAAAACGGTCGGGTTGCACGTCCTTGCGCAGGGGACTACCCTGTCAGAATCCAAACAATTCTGGAGGTCCCCCGCTGGGGTGAAAAGACCCCCTCTGGCCCAAAGGCGCACCTCCATGGTAGGGAATTGCCCCTGCGGAGGCTGCCTGCGGCGCCAGCCCTCCTATCTGGAGTTACGACGGCGCGAATTCAAGCCACCCCTGGATCTCGCAGGGGGCCCCGAGCGCACCTTCTTAGATGCCGCAGCCCACCGCTCCCTGCGGCCCCCCAGGGCGGCGTCCGCACGCTCCGCCCACCCCCCCCCGCCACCCGCCCGCTCCACGCTGACGCAGTGGTCCGCGCCTGCAGCAGCTTGGACGCCGAGAGTAGCCGCACGATGCCACACGCTTCTGGTGCCTCACGTTCCGAAGGGGCGATGGGGGGGGGGGCGGGGGAGGCCGAGGCCCCCAGGGAGCACGAGGGGCGGAGCCGGCACCCTCGCCCGACTCGGAGCACCCTCGGCGGAGGACGAGGGAGCAGCAGCAGAGCAGGCAGCAGGCGGCCCCGCCGGCACGGGGGGCCCGTGCTCCGCCCGGCTGTGGCAGTGTGGGTCCGCAGCGCAGGTTGCCATCGCACTTTTCGTCGGTCGCACGATGGGGGTGTGCCTCCCGGATAGATAGCCCTCTGGAAGGGCAGCGGATCCCTCCTGCTCCCCCTCCGTGTTGGACAAAAAGACGATGGGGGTGACCATATTCCGGCATGCGGAATCGAGTCTGGATAGATGGTAGGATCCGAGGATGAGTCCAAGCCGCTGTCAAGACCACTCATCTTCCCAGCAAGCTTTGGCATAGTCTCATCTCTGATGCCGAGTGCCCCGTCGAGGCAGAGGTCGGCGCAAAGTCACGGGCTCCGTCCAACCTCCTCATTTTAGGTGGGCTGCCAAGCGGCACTCGATCAGGAACTGCGAGTCGCTGGTCTCGCTCATGCAAAAAATTGGTGGTCACCATTTGCACGCAGGCAGCCGTGCTCTCGCTTGCGTTTCTCGAGAAGGGCGGCGATCTCGCGCCCCAGCTGTCCACACCTGCCACACCTGCCGAAGTCTCAATATCCTGCCGCACCCCCGCCTGCTTCGACGTGCCCACTCAGTCGTTCACTCCACTCATAACAGTCTGATGAGCTCGAGCGGGGAGGCCTCGAAGTCGATCCCGAGCCCAAGAACTAAGTTGATCACACCAGGCCAGGTGCGTTTTCACCGTGCATGCTTTCCCAGGCTGGAGGGGGGGGGCAGTACAGCACCATGGTTTAGTGCACGCATGCCCCTTTGCTATCTCGATCTGACCCACCAGCCCCGAAAATCACCCTTTGGAGTGTCCACCCATCGAATATGCTGGGACTGTCAACGCGTTGGGAGGAAATTCCTGCAGCCTGCCGCACGATTCGAGAGCCCACCTATGCGCCAGCCTGTGTGGACGACCCAGTCGACCTTGCACCTTCTGGATCATGTAGTGCTCCTGCTCGATCTCTCGCAGCCGTGTTCCTGGCAGGCCGACGACGTCGAAGGATGAGAACTCACATGCCAAATCCAATATTCAGTCTCCGCGTGTGTGGAGTGGTTGTGTAGTCGAACAGAAAAGGCGTGTTGTCATCTACGGCCAGCCGAGGGCCCCAGATTGGGTATGGAGAGTAAGGAGTGAGGTTCAGGCCTCTTGCGCCGCGCGACCCTGCAAGCCGTGGCGGCGGTTGGAGGTGGAGGAGGAGGAGGAGGAGAAGGAGGATAATATGGAGGAGAATAAGGAGGAGGAGGAGAAAAAGGAGGAGGAGGAGAAAAAGGAGGAGGAGCCAGAAGGAGGAGGAGGAGGAGGAGGAGGAGGAGGAGGAGGAGGAGGAGCAGGAGGAGGAGGAGGAGGAGGAGGAGGAGGAGGAGGAGGATGAGGAGGAGGAGGAGGAGGAGGAGGAGGAGGGAGGAGGAGCCGCCCTGTGTGCGCACCGTCTGGTGAGGTCCTATAGATTTCCATGTCCTCGGGCGACTCGCAACCCACGGTGCCCCTGACATCCGCCGATACGGTAGAGGGAAACAATTGGTGGACACTCCCCCGCTCTCCCAAACTCAAAATTGGCACACGCGGGGAAGACCGCGGTCGAAGTGCAGCTCGTTCAACCCACCGCCAACCTTGACTATTGGGGGGGGCATTGACAGATGAATGTGGCATGAGTGTTCGCTAACTTCTTGCGAGGCCTGGATGTGTTTTCCGTGCGTCCCCAGAGGTCCCGACCCCTTCCCCTGGGTCTGTTTTCCGCCCCGGATCAGTTTTCCGCCCCGGGGGACATGAGAAGGAGAAGGCCTTCTCAGAAGGTGGCGGGACTTCTCAGAAGCCCTCGCGCCTTTAAGAAGGTATCGTTGTCTTTGGGGACGGCTTAGATAATTTCTCAGAAGGCCGGGTGACTTCCGAGCCTTCTGAGAAGGCCCGCCCCTTCTCACTTCCCCCCGCGCTCGCCGCCAGAATTTTGATGGCCTCGGGGTCCGGTAACGCGCCCCAGAGGTTCACATCGAGGAAAAACGCCCGGATCACATCGAGATTCGTTCGGCGTCACCCAGACATGCTTATATCATATGTGCGTCGCCCCCCCAGGGGCGACGCGCGCACCGAGAAATATTACAGTATATGCGTCGTGGCGGGCGCTTTCTGACCACACCGCTCGGGAAACGATGTACGACAAGATGGGTACACTAGATGTTTGGGTCGGACGCGCGCCTCCAATCGGGTGTTGCTAGAAGTACCCCTGGCCCAAGGTGCCCCCAGCTTTTCGCTTCAGTTTGGGGCCCCTGGGGCCCTCTGGGCCTCGTGAGGGGTGCTTTGGAAGCCGTTTGGGCTACCCCGAATTTCCTGGGGGCACCTTGGCCCAGGGGCACCTCTAGCAACACCCGATCCAAGGAGCACATATAGTATCAGTATGTCTCTGTGCGTCCCCCAAAAAACATCGTCGGAGACGCGGGCCCGCAGGAGGGAGGGCGACTCGGACTACTCCGCCATCGTCATGTCCTTCGCGAAGAGCTGCATGGGCGCGGGCCCGCCGGCCGAGCGGGAGCGGCCCTGGGCTGCCGCCGAGCGGCAGCCGCCGTGGGCCGCCGGCGAGCCCCCTTTCAAGAGGCAGCGGAACTACAACTGAGTAGGCTGAAGTCGGGCCTGGCCCTCTGCAGGAGGGATCTTCAAGAATGGTCAAAAGATAGTCAGGGGACTCACTTTTGATATATTTTTTTTGGACTATTTGGGGGCATCTTTTGGGGTATTTGTCATTTTTCTCCCAAAATCCCCCTGCGGGGGGACAGGCCCGACCTAACAGTAGGCCCAGGGCCCCAGAGCCCCGCTTATCTCGGGAGCCGGCAGAGGCGCACTACTCGAAGGATAAGCATTTGCACGAGCACAAGCTTTCCGAGCTCCCCGCGGATTTCTTGGACCTGCGCTGTCTCGCCCCGGCGGCGCCTCCAGCGCCGCCCCCTGGCGCGCCCCGCGCGCCAGGGAGGGGCTTCCAGCACTGAACCACTATACCCGCGCGGACCTCCGAAAGTTTATGCTCATACTTGGACCCAGCGATGCCCCAGTCCCCAGACTTCTGGCGGAGTGTTGTTGTTGTTGGACACTATTACTTCTAAAGAATTATTATTGTTGGACCCCCTGGTGCACGCCCCCCGCCCAAAACCTAGGCCGCAGCTACATTTTCATCATTTTTCTGCGAAAGCTTCAGAAAAGTGGATTACCCCCGGATCCGGTTTTTTGTTGACGCTCGTTTTCCCTTGCAAAAAACAATAGAAAATGAAAATTCTTGTTCTTAGTTGATCAAATTTCAAGAATCCCTTGCAAAAAATAAGGTAAAGTGGACATTCGCGCTCGCAAGACGAAATCCTTCCAAAACCTTAGGTTTCGTAACGATTTTAACATAAAAACATCAAAAACCCAATGGTTTTTTAAGAAAAAATTGTCAAAATGTCCTTCCGCGCGCTCTTGCGGATTCATAGGAAACACACCACTTTTTAAACATTTCTGTCAAAAGGGTCTTTGCGTGCTACTTCTTCAGGTGCTTTGAACTTCTCCAACAACGGTTGCGCGCCTGCGAGGGACATTTATAATTTCAGAACGTGCATGCGATCGTTTACAACATGGTGGACCGTGCGTATGTCACGAACCTTGTATACATGTGTTTCTCTCCCTCCGTCTGGCTGTGCACGCGCGCGTTGGGCACTGAGAGTTAGGATCATAGCGCCATGAGTCTATGAGCAATGCATGCGTCATCCTTGGGACTGTATAACATCAGTGTAACACATGTACTTCTGTAATCGCATCCCCACGAATTTGCCCCAAAAATGTGACCAACTATCTTGGCACTGCGTACCATCTCACGTGTACCGTGTACCACATCATATGTAACAGATGTGATCAACCTCTGTGGGTGTGTACCCCACGCCAGTGTAGTAGCCAGGGTCGTCCGCACGCCACGAAGTGAAGTGTCCCAACGTCATAGGGCGGGAAGCTGGGTGTGGGTGGTCTCGAAGAGTCGTTTGGATATTTGGTAGAGCTTGAACGGCCCCCCCACGAAGTGGGGGTATTGGCTGGTGTCGCAAGAAAACCCTGGCACTGGGGAGAACACTGAGCGTTCGGGTAAAATGATTGCTGTTGTTGTTGTTGTTGTTGTTGTTGTTGTTATTGTTGTTGTTGTTGTTGTTGTTGAACACTATTACTTCTAAAGAATTATTATTGTTGGACCCCCTGGTGCACGCCCCCCGCCCAAAACCTAGGCCGCAGCTACATTTTCATCATTTTTCTGCGAAAGCTTCAGAAAAGTGGATTACCCCCGGATCCGGTTTTTTGTTGACGCTCGTTTTCCCTTGCAAAAAACAATAGAAAATGAAAATTCTTGTTCTTAGTTGATCAAATTTCAAGAATCCCTTGCAAAAAATAAGGTAAAGTGGACATTCGCGCTCGCAAGACGAAATCCTTCCAAAACCTTAGGTTTCGTAACGATTTTAACATAAAAACATCAAAAACCCAATGGTTTTTTAAGAAAAAATTGTCAAAATGTCCTTCCGCGCGCTCTTGCGGATTCATAGGAAACACACCACTTTTTAAACATTTCTGTCAAAAGGGTCTTTGCGTGCTACTTCTTCAGGTGCTTTGAACTTCTCCAACAACGGCTGCGCGCCTGCGAGGGCCACCATCCCTTGCAAAAAATGAGACGAAGTGCACATGCGCGCGGCCGCCGCGCGCGCATGTCGAAATCCTGCCAAACACAATGGGTTTTCAATAATTTCAAGATGTCCAGAGCCGCGCCGTCTGTCTGCGTGTCTGAGCCACCCCTTTGTGTCCAGAGCCGCGCCGTCTGCGTTCTTCCTTTCTCGCTTCTCTCCTTTCCTCCTTGTCCTGCTCCTCCTCCCCCTCTTCCGCCTTGGAGCCGTATTGGAACTGTCGATGGCCATCTCCCTTTCTCCCTCGCATGTCTGCTTGTACATACGTATAATTTCAGAACTTACCGTGCATGCGATCGTTTACAACATGGTGGACCGTGCGTATGTCACGAACCTTGTATACATGTGTTTCTCTCCCTCCGTCTGGCTGTGCACGCGCGCGTTGGGCACTGAGAGTTAGGATCATAGCGCCATGAGTCTATGAGCAATGCATGCGTCATCCTTGGGACTGTATAACATCAGTGTAACACATGTACTTCTGTAATCGCATCCCCACGAATTTGCCCCAAAAATGTGACCAACTATCTTGGCACTGCGTACCATCTCACGTGTACCGTGTACCACATCATATGTAACAGATGTGATCAACCTCTGTGGGTGTGTACCCCACGCCAGTGTAGTAGCCAGGGTCGTCCGCACGCCACGAAGTGAAGTGTCCCAACGTCATAGGGCGGGAAGCTGGGTGTGGGTGGTCTCGAAGAGTCGTTTGGATATTTGGTAGAGCTTGAACGGCCCCCCCACGAAGTGGGGGTATTGGCTGGTGTCGCAAGAAAACCCTGGCACTGGGGAGAACACTGAGCGTTCGGGTAAAATGATTGTTGTTGTTGTTGTTGTTGTTCTACCCCGACGTGTTTCCTCAGTTGCCGCTTCTGTGGTCGTCAGTCATGGATCTGGGTCGGAAAGCTGATCCCAGTGAAGGGGTCGAGACTTTTTGAGGCCTTCGAGTTGAACATCAAGATCGCTGGACGGCTTGGCCCCTGTCCAAGTTCGCAGTGAGCAAAATAGGACTTCTGAGGGAAAGGTATCCTGCAGGTTTTTTGCCGTGTGCAGGCCTCTCGGGGCCCATCTCGGGCCGCGGGATAGCCAAGAGAAGCCATTCGGGATGGAGCGCCGGTCGCGGGGAACGCCTCAGGGTCAGGGCCCGGTCCGCGCAGGACCTTTTTTCATCTCATGCCGGTTTGGCCACCTCCGTCCTTGGCCCTGGACTCAAGCAGTGGCGAAGCGTCCTGGCGTGCCTATAGCCCTACCAGACAATGTTCGAAGAACCTTTCGTGGTTTCCACGACATGTTCTTAGAACATTTCTGGCGGAGTCTGTCTTATTTCGTAACATCGGGTTTGTGTTCTAAGAGCCTTGTTTTTGTTCTTAGAACATTTGTGGGTTCTAATAACATTTCGTGGTAGGACTAGAGGAATGCCGGGACGGTCGGTCCCTGCTCAATGGACTGGAGTATGGGTGGACTCTCCAAACTCAGGCTGGGAGACCGTGCGCGCCAGCCCAGGGTCCAGTGTTGGGCATCGCCGGGGTCGGTGATGGTGCACAGCTGCTGGTTCCCGACCGTTTGTCCGAGCAGAGGTTCAGGGTCAGGCCCTGACGCATTTTCTTTACGTCCGCCCGCCATATCAAATCTGCACTGGCGTCATCAGGCCGCTCCCACCGATCCCGCTGCCGCTGCCTCTGTGACTCCAGCTCCTCCTCGTCGTCCTCTCCTCTTTCTCCTCCTCTCCTCCTCCTCCTCCTCCTCCTCCTCCTCCTCCTCCTCATCATCATCATCATCATCACCACCATCATCGTCACACATCTCCCCCGCGTGCGCGGGCGGGCGTATGTCGAGTCTTTTACCTTAGGAGGGAGCTGAGCAAGTCCATGGGCTTGTTGAAGGGACGTGGAGAGAGAGAGAGAGAGGGGTGAAAGGGGGACATATCTTCTCGCAGAAGAAGCAGAACTTCCACAGGTCCGCGCGGACGTCTTGGATGGGCGTTTGGTCCCTCTGGCGTCGCCTCTGTCTCCGCCTTTGGCGCGCTGTGCTCGCCAGGGAGGGGGTTCCAGCGCCGATTCAAGAAATCCGCGCAGACCTTCAACGGGTTGTCTTTATGCAGATGTTTCTCCCTCTAACCCCTCCTCCCCCACTCATTCTCCATTCCTCTCACGTGCGCTCCGCTGAAGGCCCCTTGCGAGTGGCCCCGCTCAACCACATCCCCTCCTCTGCTTCTTCTTCTTCCTCTTCTTCTTCCTCCTGCTCCTCACCCTCCTCTTCCACCACCTCCCACGCTCCCTCTTTCTTCCTCCCCCATCCCACCCTCCATCCCTGCTCTCTTCTCGTCCTCTTCTTCTTTTTCTTCTTCTTCTTCTTCTTCATCGTTTTCTCCTCCTCCTCCTCATCATCATCCTGCTTCCCTGTTCCCTCCTGTGCGGCATTCCTCCTTGTCCACCTCTTTCTCCTCTTAGTCCTCCATCTGCCCTCCTTTCCCTTTGTCCTGCTCCTCGTTCTTGCCCTTGTTCATTGAGCAGCGCGTGCGGCTCGCATGTGGGTGTGACGGTGCACTCCGCGCCCGTCGGGCTGCGGGCGTGCGGGCCGAGGCAGGGGCCAGGTGGTGGACACTGGTGGCGAGGGAGGGGGGGCCCCCCCCCCCCCCCCCACCATCATCCTGCCCCTTTCCCAGACCTCACGCGTAGCGTACCGAACAGATCGTGACGGAGTTTCGCCCGCGTGCGCCACCACGAAGGTGTATCATCTTCCCTGCCCGACGTCTGTGGCTATGTTGGCTCGAGCTCTCGGCCGCTTGGGCGCTGCGGCTGGCCCTTGGGCCTGCGCCCCTGACGCCGCGCCGCGGCGGAGCAAAGAGTCCACAGCCCTTGGCGCTTGGCAGGACGTCGCGCAGGAGGAAGGCGGAGATGGGCCGAAGCGGCGGACCGCGGAGGAGGGCCGAAAACGCGTGGCAGCGGTCCGTACGACGCTCTGGGGCGTAGGCCAAACCGCCAGGCAGAGGACCGCAGAGAAAGGTCGGGAGCGCGCGGCGGCTCATCGTACGACCTCCGGGACGGGAGCCAGGTGGAGCCGCATGGGGATGCCGCCAGGCTGGCAGAGTCGCTCTCTTGCCGAGCTCGCAATCGGGCGAGGCGGGCTTGCAAGAGGTCCGAAGAGGACGCCTGGCCCCAGATATCACCCCCAAGATGAGGCTGGCGCCCTTGGTCAAGGAGGCCGACGGTGCGCGCAAATTCGCGGGTGGCCGCGTGGTCGTAGCCAACCCGATTACGAGCCATCTCTGTGAGAAAAGCCAGGCTTTTTATCGCTTTTCGTTTTGGCCCACGAAAGCGGTGATATTCCAGTGCTGCAAAACATCAGCTCTTCCGTCGCGCACGAGCACGCCACCAAGGCCATGGGCGGCGACTACACGTGGACGTTCATCAACCGAGTCCCGGATCCGTTGCGCACGTGCCGCTAGATTTGCTTCGCGTGCCACTGAGGGAAGCAGCACGTTGACAAGGACTACTGCTTCAGCAAGGACAGACAGCCTGAAGGCCGAACGGTCCGACTTGAGGGAGAAGCAGAAGAAGGAATCGCCGTCGCAGCAGACCAGGTCCATCGAGCACGCCACAGAGGCGGATATCAGGAAGAACAAGGACGGCCCTGTGGTACCGAACGTCGGGTTGAAGGATATGTGCGAGGCTGCTTGGAAGGACGAGGGGCCAGGAGCTGCAGCAGACTTCGCCATCGCCCTCGGTGGAGAGAGCCGCATTCGGCACGTGTGCCCGCGCTGCAAGACGGCCCCCCATTAAGCCGAAGGAGTGGGTGCGCCGCGCAGTGGCGATGCAGGCGAACGGGCCAGGAGGCGCCGCATGCGGTGGAGGCCACTGGAGGTGCGCGAGCACGAGGTGCAGCTGCAGGTGGTCAGAAACGGGCAAGAACGCGTGGGAGTACCGCGCCATCATCTTCTCGTCGCGCCCAATCCTTGCGAAGGGCGGCGCGAAGATGGCGGGCGACAAATGGGCGGGGCAGCTGGAATAGTTCGTGGATCACAGCCGGGAGGGCCATGTGGAGATGATCTACTTCGGCCGCGGGGTCCAGGGCAGGGGGGGCCGTCGATCCTGAGGGCGAGCTGACATCCGTCGTCAACGCCGCGAGGGGGGGGTATCAGGCTGGACAGTGGAGAAGGAGGTTGGCGCAGTCGTGGGCGCCATCGGCTCCAGCGGCGAGGGTGCTTGCCAGAAGCTCGCTGAGCACGCGCCCGCGTTCTCGGGGGGGGGGGCCAGGGGGGCCATGCTCAGCGACTCGCAGGTCCGCTCCAACTGCGAGGGCGGGCGCCTCTCCTAGGACCTAGGAACAGTTCACGGGCAACTGCCGCGCCTTCCGCGCGACGGGGTGGTCGATCGCGTGCTCCCGTCCTGCGATTTGTCTGGCTCCGCGGGCTCCTTCTGGGCCGGAAGAAAGAGGGGGCGCTCGCGGGGCTGCGGGGGCGCGCGGTCGAGCGCCATATGGCGGCCAGGGAGGGCCGATCGAGCGCCGCAGCAATTTCTGATCAGAGAATCGGCGGGGCCGAATGAGGTGTTCTGGCGGCGGCGGCGGCGGCGACGGCGCCCCGGGCGGCAGATCGCAGGGGGCGCAGCCGTTGCGCAGTAAAGGATGTCTGCCAGGCGGGCGGGGAAGGCGGGCTGCCGCGCGGCGACGATGCGCCGCGGCGCCACGAGGCTCGGGCGGCGCGGCGTCAGTGCTTGAGCCCGCAGGAGGGGCCCCGCGCGGTTATCTGGGGGGGCGAAGGGGGTCGCGGCTGCGTGAGAGGGCCGCCGCGGGGCCCGGGGCGCGCCGGGCGCGGCGGTCGCAGCGTGCCCGGGGGCAGGAGGGCCGCGCGCAGCAGAAAGAAAGCTCCTCGCCCCCGATGTCCCGTCCGGCAGGGCCTGCGGGGGGGCGCGCCAGCGAAGCGGCCCTTGGCCCCCAGCCGGCCAGTGAACGCCTTCCCGCCTCGACGGCGCCCGCGCGTTCGAGGGCCCCCCCCGCGCCTTCCGCCGCGGGCGGGGCGGGGGCTTTCGACGGGGGTGTGCGTCTTCGCGGAGGGGATAGTTTCGTGGGGCGCGGGCGGGGTTTCGGGGCCGCGCGCCCTCCCATTTCGCGTCGGCTCGTCGCGCGGCAGAGAATGTTGGTTTGTCGTGCGACGCGCCCGCGGCGGCCGAGGCGCGGGCGCGGAAGGTCGCGGCGGGTGGCCGCTGGAAGAGAGATCGGGGCGGCCCCCCCGCCCGAGGGCGAGGGTGTCGGAGGCGCAGGCCGTGGCGGCAGGAAGAATCTCTAGTGGGTGTCGCGCTCGCGCGTTCCCCGACCCCCCGAGCGGCCGCCTGGCCCGCCGCGGCCAGGCCAGGGCAGCGCGGGGCGCTGCAGGGCGCGGGGCGGCGGTCAAGCGGTGTGCCATCCTCGAGAGCGACAGCGCGACGGGCTCGGATCGCCCGATCCACGCAGCGGAGCCCCCGCGCGCCCTCCTGCGGGGGGGGGGGGGGCGCTCTCGGGGGCAGGCGGCCGAGGGGTCGCGCTGGGCAGCAGCGAGTGCGGGGCTCGTCGGTTCGCGCCAGCGGCTGTGGAGGGAGCGCACCCCCTCCGCCGCCCGGGGCGGGGGGCGAGGCAGACCGCCCGCGCAGGGTCGCGGCGACGAAAGGGCTCCTCGACGCGCTCCCGAGCAGGAAGCCGTCCGCGAGGCCGGGAAGGCGAAATGGCGGAGCCGCGGACGACCGGGGGGGCGCCCACCTCGAGCGCGCGGAGGACGGGGCCCGATCGAGGCGGCCCCGAGCCTGGAAGGGCTAATTGCCGCGCGAGGGGGGCCAGGGGGCGGGCGGCCCCGGCGGCGTGGAAGAGACGGACTGCGACCGTTACTTCGGGGTCCGCGCGGGGGCCGCGGGCCCGAGTGCATGGCGCGCCGCCAATGCGCGGTGAGGTTGGTCATTGCAGAACGCAGCGATCCGCGCCGGGGCGCGGGCGGCCGCCCCGCGGGGGGGGCCCGGCTCAGCGCGCCGCGATGGAGATCGCGCAGACAGATCGGGGGCAGCCCCCGCGGCGGCCTGCGGGCGGCGGCCCGGGGGGCGGCACCCGCCGCGCGCCGAGGCGCGGCTGTGCGGGTGGTTCAGATTGCCCCGCGCTCGAGGGGGCCCCCTCCCGACCCTGCGTTCCCTCCTTGGGAATCCTGCGGCCGCCTCGTTAGGCGAGGGCCCCCCTCGGTGCGAGTGGGCGTCGGGCCTGCGGCGACCTCGCAGGACTGGGGGGGGCCTTGAGCCGCGTTCCCGCGCGTCTTCGCTTTGTTTGGCGGGCGCGAGCGGCTTTCGGCGGGGGCGGCGTCGTGGAAAGAGCGGGGGGCGGGGGGGGGGCGAGGGCGCCCAGGCGTTGACAGCGTCGGGGCGGGGGGCTCCGGCGTTCTTTCCCTTGTCCAGGCCCCTCTCGCCCTTTGCGGCTTCGCGGGGGAATCGTTCCCGTCGCAGCGAGGTGGCGTCGTGTTCCTGGGAGTGGCAGGTGCCCTGCGCACAGAGCCTCCGGCGCCGCTGCCCTCGGCCGCCGTCGCCTCGCTTTTCTTTTGTTTGTTTGTTTGTTTGTTTTTCTTGTTTGTTTTTTGTTTGAGTTGTTGTCGCAGTGTTTCTAGGGCGCATCGACGATGCCCCCCGCGTGCCAGCGCGAATGTGTATATCTTCTTCCCTGCCCGACGTCTGTGGCCATTTAGGCTCGGGCGCTCGGCCGCGCCTCCACGTCCAGCCCGCGAGCGCCCCGGGGCGTCGAGTTCCAGGGAGTTGCGCGCGCCCCGCGTGCGAGGCCCTTGAAAAGGAGAGTCGCCGCCACTTCGCTCTCGACCGCAATCGCGTTGCTTCGAGGGCCCATCGGGGATGCTTTTCGTTGTTGCGGCTTTCGGGTGCCTTCGCAGGGTCTTGCGATGGTCATGGAGAACGACTCAGGGCGAAGAGTCGGCCCGGGGGAGAAGGGCTGGACTTCTAGAACCCGCGCTGTGCACGTTGCCTTGCGACGCGCCCAACCTACTTGCACGCGGTGACAACGGGGGCTGGCCCAGATAGGCATGGCTGATGACGGCGCAGGCAATGTAGCGCGTTGCGTTGGCTAGATGGGGCGCGCTCGCGTTGTGCGACTCACCAGTCGTTGGTCCTAAACATGATCTTACCGGGGGTCGGCTTGGGTTAGAAGGACCGCCCGTTGAATTGGGCGCTTGTCACTGTGCCCGATCAGCCTGCCGCGTGCGCGCTGGTTCAGCATCCGCGCGTCAGGGCGCAAGGACGCACTGAGTGGCTGGTTGTTTGATTGCAGTGACATGCCCTGGTTTGCGTCGGGGGCGTCTGGGGCATCGGGGGCGTCGGCGGGGGTTAGAACAGCATTGGAGTGGTGGTGCCTGTCTCATTTGGGGGCAGGCGCCGCCGCTCCGTTGCGTTGGGGCCTGCCCGCAGGAGCGTCGCTGCAATCTCGCGCTCCCCCGCGGGCCGCTGCGTTCGCGTTCGGGGGGGCTCTCGGGGGCCGCGCGTGCGCCCGGGAGCGATTTCGGCCAGGGGCCACCTCGATGAGGTGCGGGTATGTCTCGGGGGGCACCATCAACGCGCGTCGGCGACGGCGCCCCCCGACGCGTGCCCGGGCCTGGCCGGGGTGGCGCCAGGCGGCTTTTCCAGGGGGCGGCCCCTGGCGACCGCGCCTGGCGTTCGGGGCCCCGGGCGTTTGGGTCGAGCGCGGGGTTGCAGCGGCGCCCGCCCAGGACGCCCGCGGCGCATTTTGCGCGTCGCGCCCCGCGCGCTTGATTGTGCGCATTCGTGGGCGCGCTTCCGAGCGAGCTGCTCTAGCCCGAGAGCGACCGATGCGCGGTCGGCCACCCTGCTGATTCGAACGCGCGTGCCTTCGGTGCCGGCGGATGCCCGGAGAGGACAGCGTCCTGTAATGATCCATGGGCCGTCGCATCTGCACATGTGCAACCGCCGTCGGCTGCGGCGCGTCGTTCCCCCGGCCTCTTGCCACTCCGCGTGGGTAAGGGTGCGGGCATCTTTCTGCGCTCGATAACCAGGCAGAAGCAACGGGAATGGGGTTGGGCCGCGGGCTCAAGCATGATGGGGGCGGGAACGAAATGCAAGCAATAACAGGATTGGGAGGGGGGGGCGGCGGGCCTACAAGCCAGCGCGGAAGCAGCAGCGAGGCGGCGGAAGGGGGAATTGGGGCGGCGACGGGAGGCGGGGTGATGCAGGAGGGTGGCGATTTGTCCGTCGGCGCGCAGGGAAGCCGCGCGCCCCGCGGATTGTCTCCCTGCGCCCCGAAGGATTACTTGGTCATGGTGCTAGTGCAACGGGCGACCGATGCCTCGCTTGCCCGCCGGCCTGTCCGCCCCCATCCCGCGCATTTCAGCGCGGGAGCTGAACTGCCGCAGGCGCGCCGTCAGGCCTGCGGGCGGCCCGCGGGGAAAAGGGGTCGAGGCCGGGGTCGCGCGTCATCAGTGGGGCCCCGTTTTTCGTGGCCCTGGAGAGTGTCGAGTAGCGATGCAGCCGGAGGCCGCCCAGGCTCTCCGCGCCCGTGCACCTGGCGTCGCAAATATCCCCGCGGTGCATGGTCTGGCCCTGGCAAGCCGTTGGCAACAGTGCCTCGGCGCAGGAGTTGACTGGGCCAGCGCCCGTGACCTCCTTCTCGCGGGTGTCGAAAGGTCTCGATGTCGATGAAGATCAGGCCCGCCGCGTCCGAGGTGTCGATGCTGTTGCCGAGTTCCGCGAGCTTTTCGCCGCAGTGGCCAGCCTTTTACTTGCCCGCGCGGGCCCGCGCGCCGAGGTGCAGGTGCTGCAGGTGCGCCGCGCGTAGCTCTGCCTTCGCTGCCTCCACCTCGTCCTCGTCGTTTGGGTTCGCGGCCGCGTGCGCGACCTCGCCCTCGGCGTCCTTGACAAGCCCTTTGTCGCGGTTTAGGTGCTCCAGCAGGCGAATGCGCGTGCCGACGCGCAGCGGCTTCGCCACGCGAATGCCGCCCAGATCGCTGGGGTTTACCTGGTTCGCTAGCTTCGCGGCCTGGTGGGCGGGCGGCCAGGGCGAGGGTGACTCGGCTGACTGGGCGATCGAGGCGGGGCGCTTGCCCGCGACGCTTGGCGCCCCTCCTTGCGCGAATCATCGTCCAGCTTGCCATGGTGTCCCAGAAAAGGTGCGATCACGTGTTCCGTGTGGAACCGCTCCTGTCCCAGCCGCGTGTCATTGGGCTTCGTCTGGGTCCGATTCCAGTTCTTCGCGACCATGTGGGGGGGCTTGCTCTTTTTCGGCTCGCGCGCGAAGTTCATGAGATCGGCGAAGTCGGGGTCAGTGCAGCTGTTGATGGCTTGGAGCTCGAAGCGCACGTTGCTGTCGCAGAGAGAGCTTCGTGGCCCCCTGGTGCTCGACGGGCGGCCCCTCCCCCCGACCGTCGGCGGCCGCGGTCGGATGGCGCCCCCCGCAGTCGGGGGGCATCCTTGCGTGTCCGAAGGGCGACCGCTTCGACATGAAGATGAGGCCTGCAGGCGTCGACAACGACGATAGTTTGCAATTCGCAGCCCCCCAGCGACGGCGAGGTCCCGCCCTGGCCTGCCTAGGGCGCCACTCCGCTGGACCCCCAAGCAGCCTTCGAAATCGGCGGCAGTTTCGCAGTGCACGGCCCCCCCGGCAAAGGTGACGTCCAGCTCTGATCTGCCTAGGACGTTATTCCGCTGGACGCCCCCAAGCAGCCAGTACAAATGGCAGCATACTCGCAGTTCGCAGCCCCCCAAACGGCGGCGAGGTCCCGTTCTGATCTGCCTAGGACGTCGCTCCGCTTGACGCCCCCCGAGCAGCTTTCGAAAGTGGCAGGGGCTTCGCAATTCGGAGCTTTCCCATCGACGGCGAGGTCCCGCCCTGGCCTGCCTAGGACGCGACTCCGCTGGACCCCCGAGCGAATCTCGAAATCGGCGACAATTTCGCAGTGCGCAGCTCCCCGGCGATGGCGACGTCAGGATCTGATCTGCCTAAGACGCCATCGCTGGACGCCCCCGAGCAGCCATCGGAAGTGGCAGCATAGTCGCAGTTCGAACCCCCCCAGCGACGGCGAGGTCCCGCTCTGATCTGCCTGGGACGTCGCTCCGCAGGACACCTCCCGAGCAGCTTTCGAGAGTGGCAGCAGCTTCGCAGTTCGCAGCCCCCCCATCGACGGCGAGGTCCCGCTCTGATATGCGCGGGACGTCATTCTGACGGATCCCCCAGCAAGCCTCGAAAGTGGCGACAATCTCGCAGTGCGCAGCCCCCCAGCGATGGCGAGGTCCCGCTCTGATCTGCCCAAAGCGTCACTCCACTGGCCTCCCGGCAGCCTCCGAATGTATCGACATATCCGCAGCTCGCAGCCCCTCAGCGACGGCGAGGTCACTCTCTGATCTGGCTGGGACCGATGCTCCGCAGCCTTCCAGATTGGTGACAGTTCCGCCCCCCCCCGATCGACAGCGAGATTCCGCCCTGAGATGCGCAGGGCGTCACTCCGCCAGACCTCCCAGAGACCCGCGAACGTGCCGACTGTATCGCATGCGTTCGCAGCCCCCCCAGCGACTGCGAGGTCCCGTTCTGATCTGCCTAGGACATCACTCCGCTGGACCCCTCAGCAGCCTTCGAAAGTGTGGCAATTTCGCAGTTCGCAGCCCCCCCTCCAACGACGGCGAGATCCCGCTCAGATTTGCCTGGGACGTCACCCCGCTGGGCCCCCCAGCACCACTCGACAGCGACGACAGTTTCGCGGCTCGCAGCCCCCCAGCGACGGCGATGCCCCGCCCTGGCCTGCCTAAGACGCCGCTCCGCTGGACCCCCAAGCAGCCTCCTCTCGCCCTGCTCCTCCCTCCTCCTCCTCCTCCTCCTCCTCCTCCATTCCGCCTCCTCCTCCTCCTCCTCCTCCTCCCCCTCCTCCTCCTCCTCCTCCTCCTCCTCCTCCTCCATTCCGTCTCCTTATGAGTAATTTCCCCTTGTCGCTCCCAGAGGCCGGTTTTCAGGGCGGGCGGGGCGTTGCGCCTGAGACTTCCTCACCTTTTGATAACTATGAAGCTAAAGTGTTGGCAACAGTTTTACTTATGGACGGCGGAGCTCTCGCCTCAGCGCTGCGCGCATGCATTTCAAACATTTGCAAGAGTTGCGCGGTGAGGGCGAGGCGTTTTCAAAGTGTGGCTCGCACCTTGGCGCCGCGTGCGCTCGTCTGAATCATGTGCAAGAGCTTCACGGATTGAGGGTGGCTCCTTTTCAACATGTGGCTCTCGCGTTAGCTCCGTCACATGTCGTCTTGCAAGTTGCAGGTGTTTCGCGGGTTCCCATGGCCAACGTACCACAAATAGTGTTTTGGAATAGTTGAGGTTTATGAGGGTGCACAAGGTATGTTGGCTCGTGGTGTTCAAGCCTCAGGAACGGCATTCTGGCACGATTCAGGATCGTCAAGACGCAGCAGTCCATCAGATCCATGGCGTTGGAATCCCGAAGACGAGGTTTTGGCATGCTTCAGGGTCTTCAAACAGTTGTCGCCCAACGAGGCAGTTCCCTCTGTAACAATGAACCGTTGTAGGGGCCCATGAAGAGGGAGCTTGGAGGGAGGGTTATTCCAACATCGTTGATGCCCCTTGGGTTCACACTGATCCTCCTCCTCCTCCTCCTCCTCCTCCTCCTCATCATCATCATCATTCTCATCATCATCATCATCATTCTCATCATCATCATCACTACTATCATCATCATCATCAGCATCATCATCATCATCATCATCATTATCATCATCATAATTGACATCATCATCAGCAGCATCAGCATCAGCATCAGCATCAGCATCATTATCATCATCATCATCATCATCAGCCTCATCATCATCATCAGCATCATCATCATCATCATCATCATCATCATCATCATCATCATATCATCATCATCTCTGGTTCTCCTCCTCCTCCTCCTCCTCCTCCTCCTCCCCGCACACCCTCCTCCTTCCTCCTCCCGCCCTGCTCCTCCCTCTTCCTCCTTCTCCTCCTGCTCCTCCTCCGTGCTCACCCTCTCTCTCCTCCCGCCTTGCTCCTCCCTCTTCCTCCTCCCTCTTTCTCCTCCTCCTCCTCCTTCTTCTCCTCCTCTTTTTTTTCCTCCTCCTCCTCCTCCTCCTCCTCCTCCTCCTCTCTGCTTCTGCTCTTCCTCCCACTCCTGTCTGCTGGCCTGCATCCTGCATCGGGTGTTGCGCGCCCTCCGCGGTGTTCCCAAGCTGCAGCTTCGTCGCGGATTTTCCGAGCTCCGAATGCCGAGTTCCTCCCGCCCTTCCCGCTCCGAGCCCGACGAGCTCTGGCACTCCGGAAGACTCCGATACTCCGACTCCGCCTCCGCCGATGATGGCGGCGGCGACGGCGCCGCCCCGACGACGAGAACTCCGAGGGCGACGACGGCCGCGGCGACGGCGGCGGGGACTGACCAGGTCCTGACTCCTGGAGGTACCCAGAGGCATCCAGAAGGCTTCTGGTAGCCCGGCACGAACCACAAACGCCAAGCACCTCCGCAAACGCGCCAAGAGAAAGATCTCTCGATGCCCTGGGGCCGATGGCAACTCTTAGCGACGTCGGGCGCTCCCTGTTGGGGGTGCCGGGGCAGGTTCGGGGGTCTAGAATCGACCCCTGGAGCTCTCCTGGGTGCGTTTTGGGTAGGCTCGAGGGGCATCCGACCGAGGCGACGAGGAGGCCTCCAGAACCCCCCCCCCCAGAAGAGCGAGAAATGCGCCCGAAAGCCTCCATCCCCGGAGTCTGAGACCGATCTCTCACGATCGGCTCCTCGTCCCGAGTCCTTTGGTTCGACGGGCCGGTGGCCCGGGGCGAGGGCCCCGTGCAGGGCGACAGCGGCTGAGATCCTTCCGTCCCGACTTTTGTCGCGACGCGAGGACGTCTGGGGACCTGAGCGACGCAGGACAACGGGGTCGTTTGCGCCGACACTGGCGCGTGAGATGCCCGCGTAATTTTGGTCGCGCGCAAGCACCCTCGCCTCCAATGCAGCGGGCCGCGCGGGCGGCCCGCGTCAGCCGCCGCTTGAGGTCGCGGTGCCTTCTCGCGTGAGACCCCTTTTTTTAATCGGCGCTCACCCGGATCCCTTGCGAGGGGGTGTGGCGCTGTGGCGCCGGAGGCCAGCTCATCGTCGACCGAGTACGACAAGCAGTCCGTGCTGGACTTCCTGCAGGGCACGGGTGCGCAGGCCCGTCTAACGGCGCCTCCGCCGTCGCCGTCGCCGTCGCCGCCCTCGCCGCCGCCGTCGTCGCCGTCGCCGTCGCCTCCCTCGCCGTCGTCGCTCTCGCCGCCACCGTCGTCATCGCCGGGCGGCGCAGGCACGATGACGGCGTGTACGTAACATCAAAACACGATGCTGCCATCAAGTTGTCCATCGTGTCGAAGTATCAGCACCTGGGGACAATTGTCTCAATCGCAGGAACGTGTAGACCTGATGCTGGGAACGGAGCAACTGCTGGCATGGGCGCATGCGCGCTAATTGCGATCCGTGTTTTCTGTGCTCCGAACATCGCAGTTGCCTCAAAGATTCACGCCTTGCAGGCGCGCGCGCGCTGGCCAATCTGATGTTCCATGCGTGCGCTGTCGCGCCAGGCGCAAATTTTGAGCGCACGTTGAACCAAGTTTACATGAGAGTGTTGAGACGCATTGTGGATAAGGTCCGGTTGGAGTTGGGCAGAGCACAGGCCTGCAGGTGGGACAGTCTTTAGGAGCAGTACCCATCGATTGCTTAGTTATGCAGGCTAGTTTTGGGCAGAACGCAGCTGTTGGTGTTGCCGTCGTCGACGCGCAGCGGAAAAGCGATGCCATGTGGGCGGGTGGTACTTCAGGACTTTGTCACCGTGCAAAGACAGCAGCCGGCGCTCAGAGCGGGGGGGCCCGGCGAGAACGCAGGGCAGTGGTTGGATCTGATCTGCAGCTCAGACCAGCGCTGGCGCAATATCTTAGACGCGATTCTTTTCGCAGAGAGCAAGTGCGACAGCTATGCCGCGCGGCAAGGGGTGCAGCTCCATTTTGCTTGCGACATGTGCCCAGGGCCCAACAGGCGAGCCTTTGCGACTAGGTCGGCGCTCGTGCAGCACCAGCGCGCCGTTCACGGCGTTAGGAACGAAGCGAGGAGGTACGTCAAGGCGGACGGCGTTTGCCTAGCGTGCCAAATGACTTCCGGCAACGCTTCCGATGCATTCGTCACCTATCGGGACCCCCCAACGCACACATAGAGATGCTACGCTCGGGGGCTATGAGCCTCTCCCCGACGACCCTGTGGAGTCCCTGGGCAGAGAAGACAGGGCCCGGTGCCGGGAGGCGAACAAGCATGGGCATGCCAGACCTTTGGCTGCAGGACCGGCGAAGACCGCCGCACGATGCAGCTGAGATAAATTTCGCGCGCGCAAAACTTGAGACGCCTCGAGCCACCTTGGGAAGGAAAGAAAGACATCTTGAGCTATCTGGGCCGTCTTGGAGGCGATTCGGCCTGCGAGAGACGACGTTTCGGCGGCTTTCTGGGTGGCTGGCGACAGCGGCCATATCCCCATGGGGCGTCTGAACAAGAATCAAGAACCATTGGGCGTTTAGCGCGCTGGGCACCCCTTGTGACAAATCAACAGGGGGCGGCGTGGCGATCCCTTACGGCTTGAATAAGGACCAGTCGCTTTTCCTAAGGGCTCGGTCGTTCCTTAGGCTTGCATGCGTTATTTATCGTTCCTTATGCGCTATCTATTATTTAACGCTCCTGATGCGTTATTCCTAAGTGAAAAGAGGTTTCGTTCTTGATTTGTCGTTCTTTAGGTCAGGCCGATGACTGTAGTCGGGAGAAATAATCAGGGGGAGTGTGAGGGAGGTTGGTCTCGGCAGGCGCAGTTTGACTGGCCACCATTTTCCGCCGTGTGCGACCCCAGACGGTCCCAAGTCAGCCCCAAGAGCGCACAAAACGGCACAAGATGCTGTCAAGACGGCTGAACACACCTCCAAGACGGTCTCAAGGAGGCCCAGGAAGACCCCACCCAAGATCGTTCAATGACGGTCTAAGGTGGTTTTAAAGACGGACAAAACGGCCCTCCAGACGTTCCAAGAGGCCCTCAAGAGGACCCTAAAAAGGCAGACATCGTCCTATTCCGGAGGGAGAGCGTGATTTTTTGGCACATTCGCTCTCTTCGTTTTCATCCCGTCTAGGTCGGTCCAAGAGGCCCCCAAGAGGGCCCCAAGACGGTGCACATGGGCTCCAAGACGGCCCAAGAGAGCCCCAGGACGGCCCCTTTCCAGAGGCTCCCAGGAGAGGCCCAAGAGGGCCACGGGAGGTCCCCAAGAGGGCCCAAGAGCGCTCCGAGAGCGCCCCAAGAGGGCCACAGGATGGTTCAAGCCCGCCACGACGGCCCAAGAGGGACCGGGGACAGCCCAAGAGGGCCGCCAGAAGGCCCGAAAGAGCTCCAAAGGAGCCCGACGCAGGCCCGGAGAGGCCATACGCACTCATTTTCGCAACGCTGTGTGTCCGACCTCTGTCGGACGTGCCAGAGTCTTGACAATTCGGGGCGGTCCTTAGGGGCCTCTCGGGACGTCTTCGGGACGTCTTAGAGCGTCGAAAGCTCGAGAAGTTGAGAACCCCAAGAACAGCAAAACACCCAGAGGCGAACAATCCTTTTTGCTTCCTCGGGGCCCTCTTGGAGCAGTTCTTGGAGGCCTCGTGGGGGGCGTCTTGGGCGCCTCGTCGGCCGACTGCAGGCCACCTCGGGCGTCTTGAGGCGATCGTTCGGCGACTCGGGGCCCTCTTGTGCCATCCTGGGTGCCTCCTCGGAGCCCTCTTGGCCCGTCCTGGGGCCCTCCTGGGCTCGCACAGGTCACGCGACAGGACGCGGCCTGTCTCAGGAGGCACGCCGGGAGCTCCAGGAGGTTTGGCGATGTGGGGTCTGGGCCCCAAAAGAGAATCTTCAGGATTGCATGAGGACTAGGGCTCACGGGATTGGGCCAAAGACCTAGAAGGGACCTGAGGACACCGTACTTCGTGCCATAGGGGCACGGTGGCGGATGATCTCACCCGCGGAGTGGATTCCAGCAAGCTCCAAGGGCAGCCGCCAGCGTGTTTTCAAGTGTGGAGCCGCCCCCAGCAAACCCCCATGGGGCCGCCGTGTGTCTGCACGTGCGGAGCAGCCTCGAGCAAGCACCAGGGTCCGCCGTGGGAGGCTCACGTGAGGGGCAGCCGCTCGCAGCTCCAGCGGCCGCCGCGGGCGTGTCGGGCAAGCCCCGGGGCCCGCGGCACCGTGCCGCACATTACCATGCCTCGCGGCCTCCAGCGCGTTCCAGGGACCGCCGAAGCGGCTCTTTTTCAAGTGTCCAGGCAGCCCCCAGGGGCCGCCACAAGCCGCCCTAGAGCGGGGCGCTGGGGAGGGCGCGGGTCGACCCCCTGTTCGGCCACGCGTAGGAGTGACCCCTCGCCAGGGTGACCGTTGTTGCGGGCCCACACGGGTCCCCCCAGCAGTTGCCTTCCCGCCTGGATTTGCTCCCCCCTCCCACCGCGGCCCCCTCGAACACCGCACCAGAGGTCACTCTTGCCTAGGGTCACAGTCGCGTAGCCGGGTTTTCCTCGGGGAGTCGCCAGGGAGCCGCTGGAGCTTCGTGTCACGGTCTCGGCTGCGGCCCTGGCCTCAGAGGCCCGCCAGGGCCGTTCGGGGTCACTTACAGGAGGTGGTGTGATCAATGCTACGGTCGGGGACTTTTGCTGAGCGTGTTGCTCCGCTGGCTCTGGCCCTCCGCGCTGTGGCGCGACACGCTGGCCACATCCTGGCCCCCCAAGCGTGAACGTCCCGAGCTCTTCACAGCCTCCCGCCGCGCGGAGCGGAGCGACACGCGTTCGACGTGCAGGGCACAGCGTGTCGCCAGGGCCGCCGCTGCGGCACGCTATAAGCAAAACCTCCTAACATAATATATGTTGTTTTCTGCACACAGACGAAGGAGAGGGGCATAATGTCTCCTTGTGCCGTTTGGAGGTTTTCATTCGCGGTAGGGGGGGATGCTTGATGAGGGAGTGGGGGGATGTGGAGGAGGAGGAGGAGGAGGAGGAGGAGCAGGAGGAGGAGGAGGAAGACCAGGACGAGGAGGAGGAGGAGGATGACGCAGAGCGACTAAGTTCAGCCCCAAATTCATCACAGATGCTGCAATGTACCCTCCCGTCTCAAGTCCACTCCCCATACTGTCATATGGCCTAGATTTTTTGTTCACTACAAGCAGCGTCCCCTTGTAAGACCAGCAGCCGATGGGCTCGCCATTGGGGCGGGGGGGACGTTGTCTAAAAGAGCTGTCTTGCATCTTTCTACCGCGTAATCTGGAATGTAAACATATGGGTATATCTCCATGTGTACACACAGACACATATATAATATATAACTACACATGTGACCTTTCAGTTCAACGAGTTGTCTAACGATGTTCCCGTCGTGAAAGTGGGCCGCCCCTTATCCGTATAACTGTTGCTCAAGTTTGCGCTTCCGGTTATGAGTTTCGCGCTCGTGTCAGGCGGCATTCCCATTGTGAAAAAGGAGCCGCTCTTCACCCATGCAGCTGCTGCATACGTTGAGGTTCTGGTTGTTGACTTTGAGAATTTCTCACGCGAGAGTCCCATTGTGAAAAGGGGCCGTCCTCCGTCCTTGTAAGTCGTGCAGGGTTTGAAGACGAACGTGCGCGGCGCTGTGGCCATAGCCAAATTTTGAAAGCGACTTGCGTTTCAACTGTGGCAAGTGCGCGCGGCGCTGAGGCAAGCGCCCCATGTTGAAAACGGCGTGTGCTTCTTCCGTGTAGCTCTCGCACGTTTTTCAGGCGAAGCGCGGCGCTCAGCCGAGATTTCGGTTTTGAAAACACACCCCTCTCCACGCAAGTCTTTTAGGACAAATGGGCACGGCGCTGAGGCGAGAGTCCAATTCAGAAAGCGATCTGCGTTCCTCCTTGTAGCTGTTGCGAATGTCATGTTTCAGGACCATACATTTTAGACCGCCCAGCCCGCCCTACTGACACGCCTCGGGGTGCGACATGGAGGAGTTATTTTATAGGAGCAAGGATGGAGAATGCGGGGGATAGGGGAGATGAGGAGGAGAAGGTGGATGGGGGAAGCAGAAGGGGAGCAGGGGAAGGAGGTACCTGCACGACGTTCGGTCTACCGTTCGGCAACGCCGACGTTCGTTGTTGGAGTCCTCCACAACGTTCGTTCTGCCGTAGGAGTCCTGTGCAACGTTCGGTCTGCCGCCCGTCAATCGGCAACACCGAGTCTTGATCGAGCCCGTTCGAGACCAGAGCGGCTTGAGCAAAATACGGTTACAGACGGCGGTAATGATGTAACGACGATGATGTTGCCGAGGAATCTGTCGATGATGACGACGAGTACGATGATGATGACGGTGATCGTGGCGACGCTGATGCTTATGACTACACCGGCCATGGTGACGACACTGATACTGATGATGGTAACGGTGATCATGCTGATGGTGGTGATGATGACGATGATGATGATGATGATGATGATGATGATGATGATGATGATGATGATGATGACGATGATGATGATGATGTTGTTGTTGATGATGTTGATGATGGCGATGGTGACGATGAGGATTATGATGCTGATGCTGCTGATGATGATGGTTGTTGGTGATGATGGGGGAAGTGATGGCTATGGTTGTTATAACGACGACAGTTACGATGCTGATCGGGATGGTGGCGCTGGTGATGCTGCTGATGACGATTGGTGACGACGGCCACGATCCTGTGGTGGTAACAGTAGGACGAGGTTGCCAGCAGGTTGTGCTACCCCCCGTGTCGGTGGCGTGATAACTGAGCCCGTCCCCTTGGCAGCCACTGGGCAGGGCTACGTCCCGAAGAGCGGCGAAGTGACAGGCATATTGAAGCAGATGCTTGACAGCTTCGCCTCCAACCTCAAGGACGATGGGAAACGGCAGGAGGAAGATTAGGCGGAGAGGAGGATCGTGTTCCAAAGGAGGAGGCGGAGGATGAGGAGGAGGGAGGAGGAGGAGGAGGATCCGTAGGATGGTGATGCTGGTATCGATGCCGATGCTTTTTGATGGTCACGTTTGTTCATGCCAAAACGGATGATATCGCTGGTGATGAGTGTGGTGATGCTGCTGATGCTGGTGGTGATGGTGGTGATAGTGATGGTGATGGGAGCAGGCAGGGGGAGGAAAGAGGATAATGGCATGGAGGGAGGAGGATAGGGGAGGGTAACGAGGATGTGGTGGTGGTGGTGGAGGGCGGAGAGGGGAGGAGGAGGGATGACGAGGACAAGGAGGTAGTGGATGCTGGCCAGCCTCGCCTCAAATCTCAATGGCGCCCAGAGGCGGAAATGCAGAAAAAACATCGAAAGTGAAGCCCCTCAGCACAGCGCACGAACAGCAGCAAGGCTGAAGAGGCGGGTCGGGAACTAGGAGGTAGGCTAGATGGGGACAGGGGTGGGAGCACGGGCATATGCACTTGAGTGTTTTTTGCAAAAGGATCGCGGCCGTCCCGCCCAAACATGGAACCGGTATTCAGGCGAGAGCAAGATTCTGGAATCAAGTGTCCGGAATTCTCGGGCAATGCGGCCGCCGGATCGGGCGGTCTTGGGCTCCCCGTCTCCCCTGCGGGACTCTTCTCTTGTCCTTCTCCTGCCGCTACCGAAACCCTCCAGCGAAACGCTATCAGGGAGTCGTTTTGTCGGAGGTCTGGCGCACACACTCCCCACTCCCCACGCCTTGGCATCGCTCGGACGTGTGCTTTTTTTTCTTCGGCGAGGACCATCGAGGAGCATCCTTGATCATTTGGCGGAAAAAAAGCACGCACGAAACCGACAAAAAACACAGGGAACGGACGTCCGAGCGATGCCCAGACACCCCCCTTTCCATCCTCGCCCCTCTCCACAATTACACAGTATGGATACTACTCTCCTCTCTCTCTCTCTCTCCTGATGACGTCCGGAAGATGTCCGGCCCCCCTCCGCGTGCGGTTATTTTACACACAGGATTCCTGGGAAATAGGTATTCGCTTGTTTTTGTGTTTTTTGTTCTTCCTTCAACCTTTGCTCCCGCTGAAGCGCTGGCCCCATTTCTGCTCTTCTGGTTGTTCCAAATTGTGCTCCCGCTGCAGCGCGGACGTTTCTGGTTCTTCTAACTCGGGCCAGAATTTAGAGAAAATGACCTCCCGAAAAAACCATCGGAAGTGATCACACATTCGGTGCCGATTCGTTGATTTTTGGGGCCGCAGAGCCCCCCCACACACTTTGAAGCGTCGTCGTCTTCAGGAAGTATCACGCGGGAACCCCGTTTCTGTGTTGAGAAGGGGATGTTGAAAGCAGAGCCAGCGGGTGCTCTCCAGCAGCCCCGCCTTGTGTGGAGCTCTTCGGGGAGCCCAAGGAGCTAGACATGGAGGCACGACTCCAGACCGTCCCAGACCTCTCGAAGACGCTCCACTTGCCCTCCAAAGGAACCCGGCGCCATGCCGTGACATGCTGTGCAGTGTTGTATTTTGCGCCGCTGTGAGATGCCATGCTGTTGCAATGCTTTGTGATGCAATGCTTCACTGCGCACTGCCACGCTATGCTATGGCGTGCTACGCTCTGCCGTGCCCTTCTACGCCATGCCGTGCCGTGCTCTACCATGCATCGCGTACCCTCTTGCGATCATTGCCCTGCTTGACATCCGACTGTGCGAATAGAGAGGATTCCTTCGCCATTGTAAGGGGTGGGAGGGGGGGGTAGGACGTCATATACGACGCGAGCGCACTTTGTTTGCCCCTCCCCCCTCCCCCCGATGCCCTCCCCCCCTTCCCCCTTTTTCCTCCCTCCCAATTCCCCCCTCTCGCCTCTCCCTCCCCTCGCCTCTCCCGCCTCGCCCCTCCCTCCCCCTTCCCCCCTCTCGCCTCTCCCTCCGCCTCTCGCCTCCCCCCTCTCGCCTCTCCCGCCTCGCCCCTCTGCCCCCCCCTCCTCCCTCGCCCCCCTTACCCTCCCTCCTCTCCCTCTCGCCCCCCTCTTTTCCGCCCTCGACAGCTTCATACTATGAATGCTACTACTCTCCTTTTTCCCCAGACTACGTCCAGAGAGCGCCCTCGGAGTAGCCGTCCCCCCTCGGCGGGTTTTTTGTTGTTATAAGTATATATAGATATATACATATGTATACATATGTTGTGCGCAATTCGTTGTTCTTATGTTTTTTTCTCGATTCGTTCGGTTGTGCTCCTCCAAAATGGTGCTCCCAATGCGGGGTAGGCTTAATTTTCGGATCAGCGCTGTGCTCCAGTCGTTCTGAATAGCCCTCCCGCCCCAGAATGGGACTTTCTTCTGGATCTCGGAAGTCTCGCAGGTCCGACAGGTCTCGCAGGCCCCACAAGTCCCACAGGTCGCACAAGACCCACAAATATCGCAGGTCGTCCCACAGGTCCCATGGGTACTACTGGTCTGACAGGCTTCACAGGCCCACAGGTCCACAAGTGTCACAGGTCTCCCATGCCCGCCAGGTCCCACAGGTGCGACAGGTCTCGCAGGTCCCACATATCCCAGAGGTGTCGCATGTCTCACAGGTCCCACAGAGATCTCCCGTGTCCCGCAGGTCCCTTAGGTCCCGCCGCTGCCACGGGTTCCAGAGGTCTCGCAGGTTTCACGGGTCCCACAGATCCCACAGGTCCCACAGGTGACACAGGTTCCACTGGTCCCATAGGTGTCGCAGGTCTCACAGGCCCCACAGCTTCCTTCCTTTTTCCGACTGCGCATTGCACGATGGGGTCTTCTGTGAAGTTCCAGGCCGGTTATGGTGCGCGTCCGCGGATAAAGAGAACAATGGGAAGGGATGGGAAGAAGAGAGGGAGGGGTACGATGCAAGATATGGCGCGAGCGCACCTGGCTTGCCCCTCCCCCTCTCTCTTTTCCCTCCTCCCTCCCCCCTCCCAGAGAGAAGAGCAGCGAGGTCCGAGGCACCCATCCCCAACGCGATGCCCGGAAGAGCACAGCACGCGGCGAGGGACGGCGCCCCAGCTCGGGAGCGGAAAAGAGGGGGGTGCTGACTTGGGGGGGGGGGAATTTCGTGGCGCGGGCCACGATTTTTCCACAGGTTTCATGGCGCCTCTGCTTATTTCATTGCGTCCCAGGCCCCCCCGCTGGGCCGCGCACGTGCCGCCGGTCATGATTTGCACCCCCCCTCTTGGACACCCCCCTCTTGGCCGCTCCCGATAAACCACCACCGCGGCCGATCGCACAGATGCCGCGTCGGGCGAGAACGCCGGTGCGAACAAGACACTGCAGGCGCAGGCGGCGCCGTGGGAGGAGGGGGAGGAGGAGAGGGAGGAGGAGGAGGAGGAGGAGGAGGAGGAGG
>CAUYUJ010022061.1:97500-129173 GCA_963575745.1 Prorocentrum cordatum | reverse complement strand
CTCCTGCACGTGCTGCGCCGCCTCGGCCGCCTCGGCCATCCAGGCGCTACGCGGACCGCTGGCGCATGGGCGGGGAGGCCCACCCGCGGCGCGCGGCGCGCGGCGCTTGAGCCAAAATGGCTACGGGAGGTGGAGGAGGAGGAGGAGGAGGAGGAGGAGGAGGAGGAGGAGGAGGAGGAGAAGCTCGCCAGAACATGCACGAACTGTCGGGGATGTCAGCGCAGAGTAATTATGGGCTGCCGCCCTGGGCCCCGAGGGAGCGGCCCCTGGATGCCGCGGGCGGGGACAAAAACGCTGAGGCCGAGCAGCACAGCCTTGGGTTCGAGCGAAGGGGGGGGGGGCTGGCGACTGCCGAGAGTCGTATAACGTATAACCGGTCCCCAGCCCCACTGGCATGGCCTTGGCCCCACTGGCCCGTCCACCCCCCCACCCGGGACACAGAGGCTGCTCCCTCCGGGCTTCGAGGGGCATGCCCCCCGCTGGTGGGGTGCGATGGTGAGGCTTGGATACCGTGGCCCAGACGGGATGGGGATAGGTCGTGGGGAGACTTGAAGGTACTGGTACCCGCTACTCCCCGGACCTCTCCTGGGGTGCGTTCTGACCAGGAGCTCGAGGCGAGTCCACTGGTGGCGACGAGGGCCTCCCAGGAGGCCCCAAAATGGGCAAACGCGGAAGAGTAGCGGCATGGGTACCTTCTCCTCCTCTGAGGTGGATCGATACTGAATCGCGAGCCCCAGCGCCGACGATTCGCCGACGACGAAGGCCGAGGATTCAGAACGCCTCGCGCGCGCAGGCAGCCAAGGCCAGGCGCACCTCGGACAAAAGTGGCCCCCTGGCCGAGGTGTAGCGGATTGGGCATCAGGCCGCAAGCCTCCCGTGGCTGTAGCTCCCGTGGCTGCTGCGGCTCCCGTGCCTGCTGTAGCCGCTGTAGGCGCCGTGGCCGCCGCGGAGGCAAATAGGGAAGGGCGAGGGCGGGAGGAGCGAGCGACGGCAGGATGAGGGGAGGAGAGAGAAGGGGATGGGCCCCGCGCCGACTGTGAACGGACAAAGACGATGCAGGACAAGCACGCCAGTCGTCTGCGAGGGCGAGGAAGCAGGCTTGACCAGAGGTTTTCCCTTCAGGCGGCCGCGATCAGGCAGGCAGCCAGGGCCGAGCTCACTCAGTCGGGCAGCTTCTGCGCGGGCTCCCCCTGGGCAGCCGCCCACCAGAGCAGCCGCCGCCCGAGAGCGCAAGACGGCCGAAAAGGCCTCCAAGAGGGCCCCACGACGGGGGGATATCCCGGACGGCCTCCAGACGGCCCTACAGGACACCAACAGAAACTCGAGACGGCCCAGAACGGCCCCCCCAAAACGGCCTCCTGGGGCGTCAAGACAGCCCAAGAGCGCCTTCAGACGGCCGACTCCAGAGACGGCCCCAGAGGCTGGGCAACAGCCCAAAGCCAGCTCCAAGATGGGGCCACAGGGGCCTTCTCAGTGTTCCCCCAGCGTTTTGCCAAACGACTTAGGGTAACACACAGTCCCATAGTATGGCTGAACTTTCGGCCGACATTTCACTTCGCACACGTCTCCAAAAAGCAAATCAAAATCAAATCCAAAATCAATCAAATCACACGACACTGGAGGCGTCTTCAACATGAGGTGCCATCTTGGCGGTGTTCCATGAATGGCTTTCTGCGGGGTGTTTGAATCGTGGTGGTGCCGAAAGTGATGTGCAACACATGCGGTGGAATCTGCGATGCAGGCTACGCAACGCAATATTCGGGGGCGCAAAATGGGGTGCGACCTGTGTGGGCCACTATCTGGTGGAGCCAGTCGTCTAGGATAGGACCGCATCGTGTGAGACCCTGTGGTGACTTTTGGGAGCGTCCAAGAGGGGGGCGTCTAAGAGGGGTGTGTGCAAATCATGGCTAGCGGCATGTGCGCGGCCCAGGGGGGGGGCCAGGGGCGCAGTGAGATGAGAAGAGGCGCCATGAAACCTGGGGTAATATCATGGCCCACGCCATGCGATTCATCCCTCCCTATCATCATCCCCCTCTTTGCCGCCTCCGAGGACATGGACATCTATGGGAAATACCCTGGGAACACTTCGGCGGGGTCCTGCCAGATCCCGACGGGACGAGAAGAAGCATCTCGGCGAGGCAGCGAGGAGAAGCGGTGAGCACACCTGAGTGCAAACACTGTTTGAGCGACTTTTTCAACTATTGATGGGCCTGTTTTCCACCACCGCCACCATAAGTTGGAGGGGAAGGGGGGCCTCCTCCACCCCCTCCTCCACCTCCTCCACCTCCTCCCCCTCCTCCTCTTCGTCCTCCTGCTCCTCCCCGTCCTCCTCCTCCTTCCCCCCTCCAACTTGTCAACTAGCCTTCAACTATACACGTCACAAATATAGATGGCCGGCTCTGGAAAACACGACTCCAAACATCGGGCCACCCTCCTTGGGGAGACACTCGGCTGTGACGACTTACTGACTACCTACCAGACCACCCCAACCCAACCCGAAGACCCGAATTTGACCCGAAATTCGGGTTGGGGGGGGTACGGATACCATGTGTTTTTTCAACGTTCCCCGACCCTCCCCCACTGGAAATCGAGGATAAATTTGGGCCTTCGGGTTGGGTTGGGGTGGTTTGGTGGGTGGTGACTTACGTTGACCTTCCGCGAACAGAACCGCTCTCGCGTGGCCTGCGCGGGTTGCCGCCGACCTTCCGCCGAAGAGAAGGCAGCGTCTCGATGTTATCGAAAGCGAAGACCTTTCTCTAGGGCTCCCAACTTCGCGCTTCGCGCTGCGCGAAGCGCGAAGCGCGAATAACTTCGCGCTCTCGCGCCGCCCTCCCAAAAGGGACAAAAGGAGGACGAGGAGGAGGGGGAGGAGAAACGAGGACCGCGAAGCGCGAAGCGCGAACAACTTCGCGCCCTCGAGGGAGCCCTTGTTTCTGGAGTACCCAAAATAAATACAAAATGAATGAACGTGCGCCTCGTTGTCTGTCTGGAGGAGAAAGCACAACAGTGGTAGAGGACCCAGAACACTCCAAACCAGCGCAGCTATCGTAAACGTCGTGGCGACTCTTGTGCTGGTTTCTGACCCCGCGCGGATCCTTCAACCTTGAAAGGTCGCGGCTTTCCGGCAGCGCGGATCGTTCGATGTCGGCTGATTATGGGCCTCTTGGCTTGCCACCGCGCCGACACGACGCGAACCTTCCGCAGAGAGATATGAGATGCACTTTCAATCACGTTGAAAGGGTACGCTCTTCAATACCGAAAAACTAGAAGTTATGTGTTTATGCATATATAGGAATACGCATGTGTATACATATACATATAGATACAGATGCGACGCTGCACAACCAACCATGCACAAACTCAATCGAGGGCTGCAGCCGTGCTAACACATTGGATAAACATGACAACAAATCAACGTTCCATCCAATGACCTCCAAGAATGCTCGAGCACCGCCCATTCATTACTACATCACGCGTATGTGTTGAGCGACGCTGATGATGACGACGGTTCGACTGGACCAGCAACCGCTAGCCCCGCTGGAATTAACGTACACAACACAAACCGCGCGACCAACAACACCTTACCAAATGCAAGTCTAGAGTTCATCCACTGGTGGAGACAACGCAGGAACAACATTCTCAATGAAGGCTATCACGTCGCTGATTTCTTCATCGGAGGATTCGTGAGCGATTGGATATGTTCTCCACGTGATGTTCATTCCAGCTTCCTTCATCTTTTTAAAGCCAGCCTTCCCCCACTTGAACTGCACTAACTTATCTTTCGTACCGTGGCAACCTAGGACTGGAATATCACGCCGAGTGAAGCCACGTGTTGCTTCATCCAATCGCGAATGAAGCAAGTCATGTTCAGGAAGGTATCCACTCAATGAGATAATGCCAGCTAACCGCTCGGTGCTCCGCAACAATGTTGATAATGATATGACGGCCCCCTGACTGAAACCACCAATGATTATACGATCTCGCCTCAACAAAGGATTGCGAGACAGTAAAGCTTGGATTGACTTTTCCACCCGTTCGACTGATAACCCGAAGCCTTCTACATCTTGTTTGCTGCTTGGTTCCAAGCCGTGGACATCGTACCACGAACGTGTGACCATCCCACCATTCAGGGTGACGGGCGCTTTTGGCGCCTTGGGAAACTGCCAAGCAATGTGATCAAATCTTTTAGTACCAGCCAATTTAGCTCTGAAGTTCGACCGCCACCCATCACCATCATCGCCAAGCCCGTGTAAGAAAATGACGGCAGCAGTCTTGTCAGAGCCTTCCTTGCAGACAACGTGAACAACGCAAAAAGCGAGCCATTGCAGTAATGCAACCATGGAGCTCGCGCGATAGAATGCGGCTGACGGCCAACAGTTGCCAGTGGGGCCCTGCGGTGGACGGCAACCAGAAACAGCTACGGAGTTCAAGGGTCCAAATGCGTATGCTTGTTTCTGAAGGGGCCCCAGGACACACACACACACACATGAATACACACAAATAACAGGATTCCCCATATTTGTTAATATTTTTTGAGTTTTCGTCTTCCCCGCACTTCCCATATTTTCCCATACTTTCTGGGGAATCGACGATTCATTGTGTCTGTGTGTGTGTGTGTTTTCCCCTCCTGATTGTTTCGCCGAGCCGCGCCAGGGAGGCCCTGGAGGAAGCCTGTAGCAAAGACTACATCAGAGAGAAACCACAACCAGTGGATGGCTTGATGAGACCGATGAGTGAGATCGATTGAGTTAGAGGAGAAAGAATTATGCATATACACCGACTCTGGCCAGGCCCATCCTGAGCCCAGGATCGGTGCATAGGCCCTCCTACCTTGGCCAGGAAGGTATACGGTACGCACCGATCCTGGGTCAAGGATGGGCCTTGCCAGGATCGGTGCATGTGCATAATTCTCTTCGCCCGAGATTGAATGAGATGAACCCAGACATCTGGCGTCTCGAAAAAATCGAGACATAGGTGTTTCATCGTTTTCGGCCTCTCGGGGCCCTGACCAGGCTTCGGGACCGTCAAAAAAAGATTCGGGATGAAAAACCGGTCTGGGGGAAGTGGTCGAGAGGTCAGGGGCCCGCGTCTCGAAAAAATCGAGACGCGGGATCTCTGGGAATAGTGAGATCGATCATGAGCTCGATCATGAATCGTGGGATCGATAAACAGAGATCGATAAGGAAATCGACCGGGAACCCGGGAACCCGGAACTCACCGAGGGCGGCCCGGAACCAATGACCAGAAGCCCGGGAACCCGACACCGGGAACCCGGGAACCCAGCCGGCTACCAGAATCGGCGGCGACTTTCGCCAAATCTTTCAATTTCCGCTAGGACCCTTCCAGTGCCAGCAATGATCGGGAGCGGCCAAGAGGGGGGCGTCCAAGAGGGGAGGGTGCAAATCATGGCCGGCGGCATGTGCGCGGCCCAGGGGGCAGGGGGGGGGGCCAGGGTCGTATTGAAACAAGAAGGGGCGCCATGAAATCTGGGGAAATATCACGGCCCACGCCATGATCTCCACACCCCCCTAGTCATCATCCCCCTCCTGGCCGCCCCCGAAATGATTTGGGTGTCCAAGAGGGGGGTGTCCAAGAGGGGGGGGCGCAAATCATGGCCGGCGGCATGTGCGCGGCCCAGCGGGGGGGCCAGGGTCGTATTGAACCAAGACGGGGCGCCATGAAATCTGGGGAAACATCACGGCCCACGCCATGATCTCCATCCCCCCTTATGCCGCCCCCGCAATGATTGGGGAAACATCGAAAGACTGGCTCCCGGGGTTTCTTCCAGCGGGCTGGAGCCCTGCCGAGAGTATGGGCCACCATGCCCTCGGCACGCCGGCGGCGTGCGCGTCTATAGAGGTCAAAACAAAAAACAAAAAAATAACCAACCCGACACGCGAAGTCGTGTAGTAAACGCGCCCAAAGAAGACATCGAACAGGGCAAAGTTTTGTTTTAATACACGCCCAGGGCCGTTTAGCAGACGCCGATTGTCTGGTCTGGGTGGTTTTTTCTGCCTTGAACGTTGGACTGCCTGTGAGGTCCCTGGCAGAGTTTCTGCAGTTCTTTCGGGGCAAAACCAGCCACTCGACTCGGGCAGCTGCCAGTCTCCCAGAGACGGGCCAACCTCAGACGAGCCAAGACCGCCCCAAGAGCCCAAGAAAGACAGACTCAGGACAGCGTCGGGACCCGCCCCAGCTGCATCAGCACCAGCTCACACGAGCCCGAAATGCCTCCCAAAATTGCCCTCCGATGCCGCCAAGAGAGTATGAGAAACCATGCGACGCCCCCAGAAGGCGCTCAAGGAATATTCACGCGAGGCCCTGAGAAACGCAAGCTCAGCCAAAGACGTACCCATTTCATCCTGTACATGCTGCCATCTCCTTGCTAAAGGACACAGAGATGTTGAGCTCACCGCCTCAGGGGCCAGGGAGTGGCGGCATTACAATGTCTGACAACCCTCTGGACACCCTGGGGACTCAGAGTACGAGGGGAGAACGGGAGGTGGCGGAGGAGGAAGAAGAATCCTGAAGCAATTATTATGGCTCGAAGGGGCAACACACTCGAACAATGCCTGAAGTTTTGGGCTCGAGGTGCAGGAATGCGTAAACCAATCAAGGATTTGGGGGTCGACGGTGCAGGTCCACTGCAACACGCAGGAAAGTTTGGGCCCGCGGTAGGTCGGGTGGCTGGGAATTGTGAGGACCTCCTTCATGGGGGCCGTTGTAGTTCTAGCCTCGGGGCCGAACGTCCACGTCTGAGCATGAAGGCCATCCTGAAAGCGAAGGAAACACTGGCATTGGAAACACACACACAAAAACAGATATACGGGTGGCACGTGCGCGCCCAGGCTCACATAAAAAGAACAACAAATCAACATCGCAGAACATTGGCAAGAACGGGAATATGAAGTCGGATCCAAGAATGAAAAGAACAATCATGTGGAGAAAAAAAGGAACACAGGGATACGCAAATTGTTTGTGTGTTACATGTGATGTGTGTATTGTGTGTTGTTTGTCATCTGGTATGTGTGGGTGTTATGGGTGCTCTGGGTGTGTTATGGGTGTGTCGCGTGAGTTGTGCGTATTTTGGGTTATGTGGTCTGCGTGTTGTTTGCGTTGTGCCTGCGCGTGTGTTGCCTGTTGTGTGTTGTTTGGATTCGCTGCCTGTGTGTGCGGTGTGTGTGTGTGTTTTGTGTGATGTATTGTCTGTGCGTGTGTGATGCGTGTGTTGTGTACGCCCGTGTGCGTGAGTTGTGTGTATTGTGCGTGTGTGGGATCTGTGTTATGTGGGTCGTGTGTGCTGTGTCCTGTGTCCTGTGTGTTCTGTGTGTTACGAGTCGGGGCTCGAGTTTGCGAAGATGCCTTAGGCGAACCCCCTTCTCTAAGAATCGTTTGCAAATTCGCTGACTTCCCTTACACGTTTGATCACGTTGTGCAAGAATGGTTGAAAGGGGCACTGAAGTTTGACCATAACGTCTCGATTTGTATGCGTCCGCTCTACACATGTTGAATATATACCGAGCGAAACGGTCAGAAACAAAAAACGCGGCTTCAGTTCATCGCATCTGAGCTGTGCTCCCTCGGAGAATAAGTTGCGCATGCATGTATTCATATACACATAATGATATAAAGATATATACTCAAAATCAAGATGGGCGTCGAGGTGGAAATCAACACCAGTTACTCTTCTGCGGTGATAGATCAAACAGAGAAGCGGTGCATCGAGTCAAACTTCGCCAGCGGCAAAAAGGCTTGGAAGCACTTCGAACAGGAGGCTCCCACTACGAGCCTTGTTTCGGGACCCCCCGCTCGACCACTGCGACTCCTTCTACTACTGGCCGCAGTCCCTCTCTGAACGCATCGCATGTTCTAGGGGAACGAACAATGACATAAACATAAAAACTCGGAGGTCTGCGCGGACCTCCGAGCTTTGTAATTTTTATATCATTGTTCGTTCCCCTCTGTTCGTGAACATCCAACCATCGTCAACCGGCGCCAACGCATCATAGAAAAACCCGAGATGCGTGAAGAACCCTGTGGGCCCTTCGCCCGCAGGCGCTGACGCTGAAACCTCGTCGGCAGAATCTTAGCGTAACAGCGAGCTCGAGAGACCCAAGAGGCGAGGGGCGAGGTACTAGCAACGTCATATCCTATATCCAAACAAGCGAAATGAAAACAGCCCAGCGAACCATAATGCTCGCTTGTGCTTAGACCACGCCATCTGTCTCCCTGAGCAGCTTGTCTGTAAATTCCCACAGGTGCCGCGTAAGAGAAGCCAGGGGCTGCTTTCCCGGCCCCGCAATCCGGCCCTAGAATCGGTGTCGGCGGCTTGGTAACATCCCAGATGGTCTCTCATGTGAATGCGTCCCTGGCCTCGGAACCGGTGACTCGAGGGTCTCCCGCGTGGCCACCCACTTACAAGGCATCCCGAGGCGGACCGTTGCAAGCCCCGGATCGGAGACCTCATGGTTTCCCGCATGACCTCCCGTGTGATGTCCATGATGGCTTCCCGGTGTGGTTGCTTAGCATGGTCTCCCTTATATGACCTCCCGCTCGCCCCCCCGCGTGCTCTCCGGTGTGGCCCCCTGCATGGTTTCCTTGTCCGAGCCACCCTTTGCCCCCGGAGGCTACCGCATCTTACGCAGCCCTGGGCTGCCGTGGCTGATGCCGATTTCACTCGGCAACGTGCTGCCAGGCACAGTGAATACTTTCTGCCTTGATCGTGCTAGCGCGGCTGAGTGCATCGAGGTGCATGCCGCACCAATGCTTACGAGGAGCAGCACAGGGGCGAGTGGGAGGACAAACAAACGAGACGGAAGAGGATGAGGATGATGACAACGACAACGAACGACGACAACATCATCGCCTGATATGTGGGATGCTAACGTCATCGCTTGATACTTGCCGCTGCGCCGCAGAGAACGTCTTCAGGCTGCAAAGCGGGGGGGTAAGGAGGAGGTGCAACAGCGGGCTTACCGAACCAACTGGTCTTTCTCCAACTTCTTGCTGTTGTTGGTGTCGTACTTGGCGATGAGTCTGTTCAGCTTCACCTGAGCGGCACGCCAGCATCGGACACCTCCCCGAAGAGCCCTGCGTCCAGACAGTGCCTGGCAATAGACTGTATACCCCCCGGCACCAGGAACAATGGTCTGGTCCAACCCGCGCCTGCGCTGACATGGATGAAGGGGCCCTGGGACACACAAATAAATACACACAAATCAAAGGATTCCCAATATTTTCCCATATTTTCCAAGTTATTGTCTTCCCCCCCACTTCCCATGTTTTCCCATATTTTTCTGGGGGATCGACGATTAATTGTGCCTGTGTGTTTTGCTCCCTCCCGACATGGAGAAAGGGGATCCCCGGGTCTGGCGCGTGGGCGCCAGCTCCGTGGATCGGAGCACAGAACCCCCGAAGCATGGCGCCGGTGCATCCCGATCTCCTCCTCCTCCATCCTCCTCCTCCTGCTCCTCCTCCTCCTCCTCCTCACTCCTCCTCCTCCTCCTCCTCCTCCTCCTCCTCCTCCTGCTCCTCCCCACCCTCCTCCCAATCTTTCGGCTCGCTCGCGCCAGGACCAATGTGCCAGGACCAATGTGCTTGCTGCTTCCTCAGCCGAGAGGTTCCGCCCCAGATCTCACCAGATCTCCAGGGTCAGAGGCGTGCGGTGCCAAGGCCGCGTCGCTACCAGGCCAGGCTCCTTTGACTGCGGCCCCATGGTGCACACTCACGACTTCGGAGAAGCCTCGGCTTGCGGCTTACAGCTTGGCGGCGATCCTGGTGACGCTTAGGTGTCCTCCGAATATCCTCCTCCTCCTCCTCCTCCTCCTCCTCCTCCTCCTCCTCCTCCTCCTCCTCCTGTCCTCCTCCTCCTCCTCATCCTGCTGCTCCTCCTCCTCCTCCTCCTCCTCCTGTTCCTCCCGCACCTCCCCGTATTTGTTCCTCCTGCTCCTCGATGGTCCCTGCCGAGAGGAAAACAAAACAAACAAAGACGGCACACGTCCGAGCGGCGCCAGAGGTGATACAGAGGAACCGCTGCGTCGCACGCCTGGGAGTGGGCCCCGTGGCCCTGGCCGCGGTGAGCGGCCGGCTGGCCGCTCTCCCGCGCCGCCTGCCGCCCTGTGCGGGCCTCCCCCGGGCCGGGACACTGCTTCGTGCTGCTCCCATCGTACTCGAGGACCACATCCCATAGAGAATCTCGAGCACCCAGAACTTGCCGTCGCTCGGACGTCCATTTCCCGTGCATTTTTCGGTTTCGATGGTCCAGGATGGTCCTCGATGTTTCTCGCCGAGAAAAACTGCACACGTCCGAGCGATGCCAAGGGAACAGAATAGAAGCAGGGTCGCCGGTCCAGCATTGCCTCCCAGGGCCCGACACGTGGAAACCCTTCTGGTGTCGGTACTTTCCTGGTGCTCGGAGCTCTTTCTGGTGACCGAGGCTGAAGCAGGTGTGAACATCACAAACACTGCTGCGGTCAGGGACGTCTGCTCCACGTCGCGCCGCTCGGCGGGCGTCGGGAGGATCGGAAAGGCTGGGGACGCTGACGCTCGGGGATGCGGACATGGACGGCGTGTCGCGCTGAAGCGTGGTGGGCCAGCATCGGCGGAACGACACCCTGAGACCCAACTCCCGACCGTAACCAGGGCTCGAGGCATGCAGCCCGGAGAGGGCGAAGACGGACAACGCGTCGGCTCACGGCTGCAACTTCCTCGTGCGAGCCAACGTCCGGCGAGCACGCACTCAGGTCGGGCGTGTCCCCCTACAGACGGATTTAGGACGAAAAATAAAAAATAGCCAAACAATAATCAAAAACGGTCAACACATAATTAAACTCGTCCCCGTACTATCTTTACTATTTCTGCACATTCCTCCTGTAGAGGGGCAGGCCCGGCCTAAGCATAACACACAAACTTTCTGATGTCCACGAGCGTTTCTTGGCTCGGCGCTGTATCCCCACACGCGCGAAGCGCGCCAAGTGGCGCTGCCAGAGAAGCGCCGCCAGTGGGGCCATGAGCGCCGATTTGAGAACTCCGCGCGGATCTTCGAATGTGTATGTGTTTGTGCCGCTTCTGTGCTTCGAGGGTTGATCAAAGTCCCCATTCAGGGTGTCCTTCCAATCAAAGACTCAACTGTACGGTATCAACCTCTCTCGATGTGTTTTGGTGCACCTGGCCCAGTTGAGCGTGCTTCGGTCGAGGGATCTCCCTCTCGGCACCCCGAGCCAAGGACGCACACGGACGGAGACAAATCGCTCTGCTCGCATTACACATGCACTGCAACGCTGCACTCTTATGGCAACCCTTCCCCGAACTGGGGCCGCATCCGCCGCGCCCCTTCCGAGTGGCTCGGTCACGCCCCAGCGCGAACGGCGCTGCAGATCCATCGCCGCCGATCGGCGCGGCAGCTCGGAGGCTGTGGACTCCTAGTCCTCCTCCCTCCTCCTCCTCCTGCTTCCTTCCTCCTCCTGCTTCCTTCCTCCTCCTCGCCCTTCTCGACAATTACTCCATACGAGCACCAGTCTCCTCTCTCCCCCGGTCTAGCGCGAGCGTGGCCCGTGTTCCCCCGCGTGCTCTTTTCAGCGCGAAGGGTTTCAGGGGCTACTTTTCTTAGTGCAGTTGCTTTTAATCGGAACGTCTTCGCTGCTCCCCAGTGGTTCTGCCGGTGCGGCGCTGCAGCGATCCTGGGACGCGCCGAGGCACCAGGCTCCAAGGACGCCAAAGGCCAGAATGAGTATCGTTTTTGTTCGGCCCCCATCCCCAGCGGCGTGGCCTGGGCCCCGCTGGCCGATTCACTCCCCCAGATGGGGATATAGGCCGTCCCCTGCGGGTTTCGAGGGGTGTATTCCCCCACTGGGGTGGCAATTTGGTGGGGGTCTCGAAGGAGACGAGGATGGGGATGGGGGTTGGAGAAACGATACTGACAGAAGCACCTCGACCTCGCTCGGGATGCGCACAGAACTGAGGGATGCAGCAGCTCCTTGCCAGTTTCGACTGCACCACGCCTCCTCTCGGGGGGGGGGTCCCGAGGAGGTGCTCCTGGCCCACAGGTGTCCCCCCGCCTGGACACCCGAGGGGCCCTCGCAGGCCTTGGGGAAAGGTGTGCTCTGGAGGCCACCCAGGTCACCATGGGCCAGGGCTGCCGCTGGCAACCCCCGATCTCCTCCTCCTCCTCCTCCCTCCTCCACCTCCTCCTGCTCCTCCTCCTCCTCCTCCCTCCTCCTCCTCCTCCTCCTCCTCCTCCTCCTCCTCCTCCTCCTCCTCCTCCTCCTCCTCATGTTCCTCCTCCTCCCCCTCCTCCTCCTCCTTCCCCTCCTCCTCCTCCTTCTTCTCCTCCTCCTCCTCCTCCTCCTCCTCCTCCTCCTCCTGCTCCTCCCCCTCCTCCTCCCAATATTTCGGCTCGCTCGCGGGCCTTGTGCCGGTACTCCTTCCACGCCTGCTCGTGCCGCCTCCTGTCCGCGTCGCTGAGCGGAGTCACGTTGTAGCCCCTGGCAGATGAGGGGAGGGTGGTGGGAAGGGGACAAGAAGGGGAAGAGCGACGGAGGAGGAGAAGGAAGGGGAGGTGGGGGGAACCGAAAGATACCGATGCCGCTACTCCCTGGGCCTCTCCTTGGGGGCGTTCTGGCAAAAAGAAATCCAGGAGAATCCAACCGTGGCGACGAGGGCTCGCCATGACGAAGAGCGGCATGGGTATCCTTCCTGCCTCGGATGACGGGGGACGGGAAGGCGTGGGGCAATCGATTGACAATTTTTAGGTTTGGAAGCCGGGACGAGGAGGGAGGAAACATCCTTTGAGTGGCCAGAACCACGCGAGGAGAGTGGCATGGGGTGGCAGCCCCCACCCATCCCCTGCACCAGGTGCCAACCCCCCGACCCCGTCGAAGCCGCGGGCAGGGCACCGTCACAAGCTCCGCCCTCGGGGCTTGTCTGCCCGCTGGGCTTTTCCAGCTTCGGTCCCGGTGCTTGTCAGCCAACCACCTATGCCTCCAACTGGGGGAAGGTCTTGGGGTGTTCTTGGGGCTCTTTTGGGGAGTCCTGGGGCTCTCTCGAAGCCGTCGGGGGCCTCTTGGGAGCCTTGGAGGCTCTCTTGGGAGCCTTGGAGGCTCTCTTGGGAGCCTTGGAGGCTCCCTTGGGGCTGCTTGAAGGGGCGTCGTTGAGCGGGCCCCCTGAGGTGCGACGCCCCTCTGGGACCATCAAATTCGCCTCCTGGGCCCCTCTCGGGGCGCCCTCGGGGCGCTCCTGGGCGGTCCTGGGGCGGGGTGCCATTGGGCCCCATCTTGGGGCTTCGTTGGACAACCCTGGGGCCACCCTGAGGCCTCGACGCCACATCGGGAGCGAACAAAAGCGAGAAGGCAGCACTCACCGATTCGCTGTCCTTACACATTGATGTATCGGGGATGGACAGAACCCCCTGTAGTAAAACGTGTTTAGTGAAAACGACCTCCGGCCCAAACCTGGCGGGCGCAAGCCAAAAAAACGACGGCCGCGGCGCCCTCTCGAGAACGGACAATTCACTAATCGACATGTCAGGGTGGGGAGTCTGTCCGATCTGGAATGTATATCTATATATCTGTATATCTGAATATATATATATATATATATAGATATCGATACACATATATAGGTGTGTACATAAACATATATGTATAGAACAATAGGTATATCAATACAGATACCCATAGATCAATATATATATATATATATATCCCGCAAGACGAGGCGCCCGCCCCGCAGGGCCAACCCGCGCGACCGAGCGCCGCCCAGACCCCCGCGGCGTGCGGTATCCTCCCGCAAGACGAGGCGCCCGCCCCGCAGGGCCCACCCGCGCGACCGAGCGCCGCCCAGACCCCCGCGGCGTGCGGCACAGAGGGCACCGACGCGCCCCCGCCGGAGCGGCGCTCGGGCCGCCGCTGGGCATCGCCACTTGCCGCTGGATCGCGCCGCGCAACGCCTCTCTCTCCCTCTCTCGCTCTCGCTCTCTCCATCTACGTATACATCCAGATGTGCGTGTCAGTGTCACTGTCTGTGTCTCTCTCCCTCTCTCTCTCTCTGTCTTTCTCTCGCTCTCTCTCCTTCTCTCTCTCTCGCGCGCTGTCTATACATGTTCCAATCAATGTACGTGTTTACCTGCTTCTCTCTCTGTGTAAATATACATATATATACACATATGTTTCTCTCGCTCTCTCCCTCTACAAACATATAAATATATATGTATATACATACTGGAACCATCGCGCGCTTCGCGCGCGCTCAGGTTCTAGCAGGCCGCAGGCCTTGACGAATTCACTGCTCCACTGAAGTAGTTGACCAAAGTCCACGCATGCCAACTTGCATTCCGAAAGGCCTTCGAGGAAAATGGTTGTGTAGGGAGGCGGAGGCCGTATGAATCGGGTTCCCAGAAGGCCTTCTGGGAGCATGGGTTTGGGGCGTCTTGGGGAGCCTGTTGGGGCGTGCCGCCGTCGTCGTCGTCGTCGTCGTAATGTCGTCGTCGTCGTCGTCGTCGTCGTCGTCGTCGTCGTCGTCGTAATGTCGTCGTCGCCTGTTGGGGCGCGCCGTCGTCGTCGTCGTCGTCGTCGTCGTCGTCGTCGTCGTCGTCGTCGTCGTCGTCGTCGTCGTCGTCGTCGTCGTCGTCGTCGATTCAAGAGGGCACTCGGGGCAACATTAGGCGAAACGATCTGCGCAGGGCCGCGAGAAGGCGATCAACCATGTTCCCAATCAACTTCACGGACAACTCTCCTGTAGCATGATGGTACTTCGAAGCCTCCGGAGACTCGCGGGCCCATGATGAACCATGTCCCCGGAAGGCTTTCTGGGGACATGGTTTGTTGGGGTGTGTTGGGGGGTCTCTTGGGCGTTCCCTGGGGGCCCCTTGGGGGCCTCCGGGAACTCTCGGGCCCATGATGAACCATGTCCCCAGAAGGTTTTCTGGGGACATGACTTCTTGGGGGGTGTTGCGGGGCCTCTTGGGCGTTCCCAGGGAGCCCCTTGGGGTCTCTTGGGGCTTCCTGGGGGCCTCTTGGGCGCCTCACGGGGCTTCGTGGGAGCCTCTTGGTGGCCTCCGAGGGCCTACAGGCGGCCTCGGGCCAGAGACCTCGAAATATCGGTTGGCGGTCCCCCTCTGGGCCCTCTCTTGGGGAGCTCTTGGGGCACAGTTGGGTTGTCTGGGGAGCATCCTGGGCCGTCTTGGGGCCCTCTTCGGGGCCTCGTGGCTCGTCTTGGAGCGATCTGATGGGCCTCCGAGCGAGGCCGTGAGGGAGCGCTGGGAAGCGGGGAAAGCGAGAACGCCTAAATCCTTCAAAAACCATTGGAAAATTAGTGAATCTTGCCTCCAGGGGCCCTCTTGGGGAGCCTCTTGAGCCCGTCCTGGAGCGTGTTGGAGTCCTCGTCGGCCGTCTTGAGGGCAGCTTGGGCATCTTCGGGGCCTCTTGGGACCGTCTAGGGCCCTCTCGGGCCTCCATTAACCTGTCGTGGCCTGCTTCGGGGCGGGCCCGGGCCGCCTCGGGACCCCTCTGGGCCTTCTCTTGGCGCGCTCTTGGGGTACAGTTGGGTTGTCTGGGGAGCATCCTGGGCCGTGTTGGGGCCCTCGTCGGGGCCTCGTGGGCCTTCTTGGAGCGATCTGAAAGGCCTCCGAGGCCGTGAGGGAGCGCTGGAAAGCGGGGAAAGCGAGAACGCCCAAATCCGAAACACTCGGATAACGAGTGAATCTTGCCTTCCCGGGCCCTCTTGGGGATCCTCTTGAGTCCGTGCTGGAGCGTGTTGGAGTCCTCATCGGCTGTCTTGAAGGCATCTTGGGCGTCTTCGGGGCTTCGTGGGACCGTCTTGGGTCCTCTCGGGATCCCCTTAGCCTGTCGTGGCCTGCTTCGGGGCGGGCTCGGGCCGCCTCGGGAGCTCTGGACCCCCCCCCCGCAACCCCTGGTGGGCACCGATGGGGGGAACAGGCAGCGGCCCGCCCCCCTCCCCGGGCCTACTCCGAGATAGAGAATCATGTTCCCGGGAAGCTTTCCGGGAGCATGATTTGTTCGGCTCTCTAAGAGAGGGGCCTCTGGGGGCTTACCGAGGGGCGCCTTTTTGGCCTTGTCGGCAAGGCTATTGGAAACATGGTTAGGGCGGTGGGCGGAAGCCCAAGGAATCATGCTCCCGGAGAGCTATCTGGGAAATACGATTTACCGAAGTGTCTTGGGGCCCGCAAGGAGCTTCCCTGGGGGTCCCCATGGGGGCCTATTGGGGCTTCCGGGAGGCCTCTTGGGAGCCTCACGGGGCTTCTTGGGAGCGCCCTCTTGACTTATCTGGGGAGCCTCCTGGGCCGTCTCTGGGCTTTCTTGGGAGCCTCTTCGGCCGTCTTGGAGCGATCTGAAGGGCCTCTGACGCGGTCCGGGACCGTGGGGAGGTGGAACATGGGAGAGCGCAATCATGCTTCAAAAACCATTGGGAAATTCATGATTTTCGGCTTCTGGGGCCCTTTGGAGGGGCCTCTGGAGGCGCTCGTGGGGCGTTTTGGCGGCGTCGTCGGCCGTCCTGAGGCCATCTTCGGAATGTCTGGGGCCTCTGGGGGCTGTCTTTGGGCGTCCTGGGACCCCGGAAATCATGCTCCCGGAGAGGCTTCCGGGAAGATGATTTCGAACGAGGCCCTCTTGGGTCTCCCTGAGGCCGTCTTGGGGGCCTCCTGGGCTTCGGGGCCTCTTGGGCCGTCTTGGAGGGTTCCGTCAGCCCCACAGGCCGACCCTTTTGGGCCGTCTGGAGCACTTGGGTCTTCATTGGGCTGTGTTGGGGCTCCGCGGGGGCGTCTGGGGCACTGCGAAGACGAAGCCAACGAGCATGCTGAAAATGTACGCTTTACAACGGAAATGGGCTGACTTTTGCCTCTTGGTTCCTCTCGGGGCCCTCTTCAAGCCATCTCGGGCCCTCTTGGGCCTCGCTGAGGCTGTCCTGGGGCCCTCTAGGGGGCACTGGGAACCCGAAAATCCTGTTCCCAGAGAGGCTTCCGGGGACATGATTTCGAACGGGGTATCTTGGGCCTACCTGAAGCTGTCTTGGGGGCCACCTGGGCCGGCTTCGGGGCCTCTTGGGCCGTTTTGGAGGGTTCCGTGAGCCCCACAGGCCGTCTTGGGCCCTCTTGGGTCTCTCTTGGGCTGTCTTGGGGCTCCGCGGGGGCGTCTGGGGTACTGTGAAGACGAAGCCGGCGAGCATCCCGAAAATATACGTTTCACAACGGAAATGGGCTGACTTTTGCCTCTTGAAGGCCCTCCCGGGGTCCTCTTCGGCCATCTTCAAGCCATCTCGGGCCCTCTTGGGCCTCGCCGAGGCCGTCCTGGGGCCCAGTAGGGGGCCCCGGGAGCCCAGAAGTCATGTTCCCGGAGAGGCTTCCGGGACCATGATTTCGAACGGGGCCCTCTTGGGCCTCCCTGAGGCGTCTTGGGGGCCTCCTGGGCTGGCTTCGGGGCCTCTTGGGCCGTCTTGGGGGGTTCCGTCAGCCCGCGGGCCGGCCCTTTTGGGCCGTCTGGGGCCCTCTTGGGTCTCCCTTGGGCTGTGTTGGGGCTCCGCGGGGGCGTCTGGGGCACTGCGAAGACGAAGCAAGCGAGCATGCTGAAAACGTACGTTTTACAAAGGAAATGGACATTTTTTTGCCTCTTGAAGGCCCTCTCGGGGTCCTCTTCGGCTGGGGCCTCGCCGAGGCTGTCTTGTGGGCCTCTTGGGCGTCCTTGGAACCCGGAAGTCATGTTCCCGGAGAGGCTTCCGGGAACATGATCTCGAACGAGGCCCTCTTGGGCCTCCCTGGGGCCGTCTTGGGGGCCTCCCTGGGGCCGTCTTGGGGGCCTCCTGGGCCGGCTTCGGAGCCTCTTGGGGCCGTCTTGGAGGGTTCCGTGAGCCTCACAGGACAACCCTTTTGGGCCGTCTGGGGCCCTCTTGGGACTCTCTTGGGCTGTGTTGGGGCTCCGCGGGGGCGTCTGGGGCATTGCGAAGACGGAGCCAGCGAGTATCCCGAAAATGCACGTTTCACTAAGGAAATGGGCCGATTTGTGCCTCTTGAAGACCCTCTTGGGGCCCTCACGGGCCCTCTTGGGGCGCTCTTGGGCGTCTTCAGGCTTTCTTGACCATCTGTACTGCCCGCGTGGCCTGTCGTGGGCAATTTGGAAGCGGCCCGGGACAGTCCCAAGGGGTCTCTGACACCCCAAAAGTGCGGGGGGGCGGCCATGGGGGATGACGGCACCGATTTTGCCCCCCCCCCCCCCCCCCTACTGATATGTGTGTATGTATATGTATGTATATATATATACACATATATATATGTATGTATGCATGCACGTTCATACATGCATAGTAGCGTGCATGCTTCGTTTTACATCATCTCTCTCTCTCTACCTCTATGGTTGCTGCTCTCTATCTCCATGTATGTGTATATCTATGCATACGTATTTCGTCCCCTCATTCTTGACACACGTATATACATCTATGCATCTACAAATGTGTATGTTTATACATCCGTGTACGTGCGGTTTTGTTGTGTTGTGCTATCTCTATGTATTTCCATCTAGGCACCTGCATACATGTGTGTATCACTCTTCTCTTTTGTTGTTAGGACTCCCTCTCTCATAACATCTCTCTGTCCACGTAGAACACACACATGTCTATGTGCATAGAGCCATAGGCACATATCTCAGCTTACGTGGTGATCTGCTTCTCCCTCTCTCTCTCTCTTGTGTTGTCTCAGGCCGAGTGCCGTATGCGCGCGAGTCTGCAGGCCGAGGTCGGCCACCCGAACCACAACGACCTATCAATGAAACTGCTCGGGCATCGACGCAGTGGTCATCGCGGGGGTGCCCCGCACTACTGGCTGTAGTCGGAGATGTAAAACCGTAATAGGGGCAATGGAAGACCTGCTGTGAGAGTTCCCTTGCCCACTGTAGTAGGATCTGCAGTGAGCAATGTACTCGTGACAATGTCCGGGACATGCAATAGCGACTGTATTCAGATATGTCGTACACAGTAAAATAGGAGCTGTAGTGGGAGTTGTATACTGGTGCCTGCGTGGAGAACTGAACTAGGAACTGCAGTGGGGGATGCATTGCGGACTGCATTGGGGACTGTACTGTCTGTGGTTGAAACGTTAGGACGAATTCGACCAGGAACATGATGGAACTCTGTTCTACTGGCTGCAGTGGGAGTTGCAATATTAGCTGCACAAGGATATGCCATCTGATGTGTAACGTGGTACTGCTCGTGGTTGTAGTGGGAGTAGCACGAGCTGTTGTAGTGAGATCTGTACTACTAGTGGCTAACGAGAATGAATGACTGTAGGGGTTGCAGAAGGCACTGTTGTAGGAGTTGTAGTCGGAGTTGCACTGGGAGCTCCAGGAGGAGCAGCTGTAGGGGCACTGTGCTACTGGCTGCAGTACGGCCTCCTATAGAAGCTGGAGTAGGGGGCAGCACTAAGCGCTGCATTGAAAGCTATACTCTGAGCTGTAGGGACAGCGGTACTCGCCGGTCTGTCAGGAAACTGTATCCTTCCTCCCTGCCCCATTCTCGCACACCACCTCCTCCCCCTTCCCTGTTCTCTCCTCCCCTTTCTGTTGCCTCTCGGACACCCCCGAAGGGCATGGCGGCGGCGGCGGCGCGCCCAGTCTGACGGTGAGCCCGAACGGCCACGATGGCGCCCACGGCGCCCTCCACTGCCGAAGGGGGCGCGGGCAGGAGGCCTGAGACAGGAGACAAGAGGAGCAAGGAAGGAGATTGAGGAGGGGAAGGCGAGAGTAACAGAGATGAGGAGGAGGAGGAGGAGGAGGAGGGGAAAGAGGAGGAAGGACGGACCTGACTCACTGTCTCATGGATACGGCCCGCTTCATAGCTGGAAAGAAAGCCTCATTGGACATACCGCGGGGAGAAGCAAGAAGGCCAACCATACAAGGCACATAAAGTGGCATACTACGTTTGCTTACAACCCTCTTCATACCTGGAAGTGGAGCCCGTCTACGGCATACCCCAGGGAGAAGCAACAGGGCAAGAAGGGAAGACTACAAACATGACATTGCTCATACCCAGACAACTTGTTTTCCTACCATGTGCACGGCACTGCTCACTGTGCGACTGCATTACTACTTGCTATCGCCTACCGACTGCCTAAAATTGCAGAATACAAATAAGGACAGTTCTCCACACACAGCATACTGAATCATAGCTTCTCTATACATGTACTAGAACCACGCGCGCGCTTCGCGCGCGCTTAGGTTCTGTCGAGTCACAGACCCAGGAACCGTTGTGAGAAGAAATTGGTGACGCGAAGCGTCGTGGGGGCGTCCTTGGACGTCTGGGGTCTCCTGGGGCCTCTTGAGGGGCCTCCTGGGGGCCTCTTGGCGGCCTCTTGGGGCGGAAGGCTCGAGCTTGCGGTTCGTGGTCCCCTCTGGGCCCCCTCTTGGGCCCGTCTTGGGGCCCTCTTGGGCCATCTTGGGCGCCTCTTGGGCCGTCTTGGGGCCCTCTTGGGCTGTCCTTGGGCCTCCTTTGGGCCTCTTGGGGGTCTCCTGGGGCCTCTTGAGGGGCCTCCTGATGGCCTCCTGGCGGCCTCTTGGGGCGGAAGGCTCGAGCTTGCGGTTCGTGGTCCCCCTCTGGGCCCCCTCTTGGGCCCGTCTTGGGGCCCTCTTGGGCCATCTTGGGCGCCTCTTGGGCCGTCTTGGGGCCCTCTTGGGCTGTCCTGGGGCCCTCTTGGAAGCTTCTTGGGCCGTCTTGGGGCGGTCTTGGGCGCCTCTTGGGCCGTCCTGTAACGTCGGAAAGCCCAAAAGACAACTTTGTTGAAAATGTACGTTTTACGAAGGGAATGGGCCAATTTTTGCGTCTAGGGGCCCTCTTGGGACGCATGTTGGAGGCTTCTTGGGGCCTCTTGGGGGCGTCCTTGGACGTCTGGGGTCTCCTGGGGCCTCTTGAGGGGCCTCCTGGGGGCCTCCTGGCGGCCTCTTGGGGCGGAAGGCTCGAGCTTGCGGTTCGTGGTCCCCCTCTGGGCCCCCTCTTGGGCCCGTCTTGGGGCCCTCTTGGGCCATCTTGGGCGCCTCTTGGGCCGTCTTGGGGCCCTCTTGGGCTGTCCTGGGGCCCTCTGGGAAACTTCTTGGGCGGTCTTGGGGCGGTCTTGGGCGCCTCTTGGGCCGTCCTGTAACGTCGGAAAGCCCAAAAGGCGACTTTGTTAAAAATGTACGTTTTACGAAGGGAATGGGCCAATTCTTGCGTCTAGGGGCCCTCTTGGGACGCATGTTGGAGGCTTCTTGGGGCCTCTTGGGGGCGTCCTTGGACGTCTGGGGTCTCCTGGGGCCTCTTGAGGGGCCTCCTGGGGGCCTCCTGGCGGCCTCTTGGGGCGGAAGGCTCGAGCTTGCGGTTCGTGGTCCCCCTCTGGGCCCCCTCTTGGGCCCGTCTTGGGGCCCTCTTGGGCCATCTTGGGCGCCTCTTGGGCCGTTTTGGGGCCCTCTTGGGCTGTCCTGGGGCACTCTTGGGAGCTTCTTGGGCCGTCTTGGGGCGGTCTTGGGCGCCTCTTGGGCCGTCCTGTAATGTCGGAAAGCCCAAAAGGCAACTTTGTGAAAAATGTACGTTTTACGAAGGGAATGGGCCAATTTTTGCGTCTAGGGGCCCTCTTGGGACGCATGTTGGAGGCTTCTTGGGGCGTCTTGGGGGGCGTCCTTGGACGTCTGGAGGCCATCTTCAGCATCTCGGAGCCCTCTTGGAGGCCTCTTGGAAGTTTCTTGGGCCGTCTTGGGCGTTTCTGGGGCCGTCTTGTCTGACCGGGGAGGCCTCCGGCAAGCCCCGACGAGCCTCCGGGGCCCCCGGGGTGCACATTTGTGGTCGAGGTCCCGGCCCCGGGCCCCCGGACCCGGTGCGCCGTTATATGTATATACATTGCTCCTGCCACCGATGGTGGAAAAGTGACCTCCCTCCTCCTCCTCCTCTCCGCCTCCCTCCTCCTCCTCCTCCTCCTCCTCCTCCTCCTCCTCCTCCTCCTCCTCCTCCTCCCCCTCCCCTCCTCCTCCTCCTCCTCCTCCTCCTCCTGCTTCCCTCCTCCTCCTCCTCTTCCCTCCTCCTCCTCCTCATCCCTCCTCATCCTCCTCCTCCTCCTCCACCTCCTCCCCCTCCTCCTCCACTTCCTCCTCCTCCTCCACTTTCCTCCTCCTCCTCCTCCTGCTCCGCCTCCTCCTCCTCTTCCTCGCTCCTCCTCTTCCTCCTCCTCCTCCTCCTCCCCCCCCCCTCCTGCTCCTGCTCCTGCTCCTCCTCCTCCTCCTCCTCCTCCTCCTCCCTTCCTCGCCTCCCCGCGAGCCCCAGGCATGGCCCGAAGAGACCCTACACGGTCACCCCGTTGCCCCCAGCAAATGGGATCAGCGGACCGCGCCGCATCGCCGATGCGTCGGCGATGCGTCGGCGATGCATCGGCACCGTCGGCGTGGAGACGATCGGGCTCCACATCGCGGCGCACCGCCGATGCATCAGCGATGCGGCGCAACCCTCCGACCCAAGTTGCTCCGACCCCGTCCGGGAGGCCAGACCTCCCAGTCTGACTACCTACCAGACCACCCCAACCCAACCCGAAGACCCGAATTTCGGGTTGGGGGGGGTATGGGCTCCATACGTGTTTTTTCGACGTTCCCGGACCCCCCCCCCACTAGAAATCGAGGGTAAATCTGAGCCTTCGGGTTGGGTTGGGGTGGTTTGGTCGGTGGTGACAGTCAGCGACGGGGCTTCTCGGGAGCCCGGCCTGCCGAGGAGCCTTGCAGGCCTTCTCGGAAGCCACAGACGGCTTCCCAGGAGGCCGGGGGGTGCAGAGGTGCGCCGCCGCCTTCTGAGAAGGACAGTCCCTTGTGCTGCATTGTCGGGGGACCTCGTCTGTCCCGTCGCGGCCGCCTGGCAGCAGCTTAGCGCGGCCATGCGGGAGTGCTTGTCGGTGCGGCGCGGGCTGCCAGGCGCCCCAGAGCGCCCGCATGCGGCGGCAGCTTGGCAGGCCAGGCCGCTCGCCCTCCCCAAAGCGGGCGGCGGGGGCGAGGCGGCGGACGCTGCGGCGGATGCGGCGCTGCTCCGGCTCCGGCGGCTGCGCGGCTTCCGGCACGCTCAGAGGCGGCTGGGAGGCTCGGCGTGGGGCGTCGCGCAGGCCACCTTGACCGCGCTGCGTACGGACCCCGCCCACGCCACCTGGGCGCAGGACCTCGCGACGGTCACCCTTGAGCACGGGGTTCCGCAGGGCCTGCCGGACCGCGCGGAGGAGGATTGGCGGCGGGCCAGCGCTGCGGCCAGGGCGCGCCGCCGCGAGGGCCGGCGGCAGCGGGTCCACGATTGCCTGACGAATCGGCAGGGCCGTCTCTATCGGTGCATCCGCGGAGGCGGCGCCCTGGGTGCGGAGCTCGTGCCGGATCCAGCGGTCGCCGCTGGCACGGCCCCCGCCCCAGCAGGGAGCAGGCCTTGGCTCCTATAGCGCTTCGCGGCGGCTCCGGCCGAGCGCTTAAGCGGCGACCCCGCCGCGCAGCTCCGCTCCTTCGAGGGGCCGTGGCGGGAGCTGTGGCAGCGGCAGCCGCGCGAAACGCTCGACGAGGGCTGCTTGCAGGAGCTGGACGGCCACCCGCCCTTCCCAGTGCGGGCGCCCTGGACCGCGGAGCTCGCAGATAGGGCCCTTGCGCCGCATGCCCAAGAGTGAGAAGCCATGGCTCGACGGGTGGAGGGTCAGCAAGCTTCGCCTTCTGCCGGCCGAGCTGCGTGACTGCACCGACGCACTCTTGGAGGAAAAGGCGGCGTCTGGTGAGTGGCCCCGGGAGCTCTCTGAGCCGGAGGGCTTGCTGCTCCCTAAGCCCGGTGGGGGTGCGGGGCCTCTGGACTCTGGACAGACGCCCCATCTGGCTGCTGCCCATCCTGTACCGCTTGTGGGCGGTAGGTCGCGCACGCCTGTTTGCGCAGTGGCGGCTGAGCTGGGGCGGCGCCGACGCCTGGCGCGGCGCTGAAGAGCTCGTCTGGGGACTCGCCCTGGAGCTGGAGGCGGTGGAGGCCCTGTGGGCCAGCGTCGCCGGCGCGGCCCTGGATTGGCGTAGAACTTACGACCATGTTGGCCTCCACACGCTTCCCGCCATCCTGCAAGGGCCACAGTGCCGCGATGGGTGGTGGCGCCAGCTATGGCGGCTAATTCGGCGCAGCGACGGATCCGGGTCGGCCGAGCGATCTGCGAGCCTTGGACGCCGTCCAGCGGCACGCTGCCCGGATGCATGCTGACCTGGCCGTGGCAGCGGCGGTGCGGCAGGATCGACGACCGCCTCTAGCAGAGGGTGTACTTCGACGACTTCACTCTCTGGGCGCGCGGACCTGTCCACGATCGGGGAGACGCAAGACTCTGGTACGGGGGACTCGGGTTGGCCTGACGGGGGCCATCATAAAAATGACGGGACCCAACATGAAACTTGGCGCGGGCTCCCGCTGCAGACATCCCACGAAAACGGGACCGTCAAAATCCAGGACGCGCTCGTCAAAAAAAATCGGCAAACCCGAGCTCTGGCTAACTCGAGTCTTACGTTTCCCCGACACGAAGCGGCCGATGTCGGGGAGGCAGTGTGTGACGCCCTCCGGTGAACGGCGGAGTTCGAGACGGCCATGAATTGGCGTCTCAACAGGGACAGAAGCCGGCCGCCAGTTCGCGAACACAGCTGGTCTCCGCCGCTGGCTACGCGCGGAAACCCCGGGGGGGTACTGCTGGTTGCAGGGGTACTGCTGGTTGCAGCATCCGAGACCTCGGCGTGGCGTCCACCGCAGGGAGACCTCGCCGCTGCGCGGTGACGGGCGCGCAGGCTCGGGTGGCGGCGGGGCGGTTCGCCCGCATCGCCTGGCTGCCGGTGGGCTTCCGGCAGCGCTGCCTGCTCGGCGCGGCGGCTGGCACGTCTGCGGGCATGCACGGCGCCTCGTGCGGCTGGCCCCCCGAACGCGAGCTCGCCAACTTGCGGTCGGCTGCGCGGCAGGCCGTCTGCCGGGGCGGGCTGCGGGCTGCTGCCGAAATCGTCTTCGGCGTGCTCAACCCGAGCTGGCGCCTGGACCCTGCCGCGGTCGTCGCCCCGCTGCGGCAGGCGGCGAAGGCGCTGCGCCGCCGGCGTTTGCCGATCGGGCTCCGGCGCGAGGTGGCAGGCGTGGTGGACGCCGGCCACGGCCGCCAGCAGGGCCAGGGGCCTTTCGCGGCCGCCCGGCGGAGCATCGGTGGTGACATCGAGTGCTGGCAGGGCGCGCCTTGGGCCCGGGACGGCTGGGGGCCTCGCGACAGCCCGCTCCAGGACACCCGCGCGGCGCTGCTGGACGCCTGGGCGCGGCGCGAGTCCCGCGCGGTGGCGGGGAGGCGCGCTGATCTCGGGCATGTCGCGGGCGGGGTCGACCGCTGGGCCACTCGGCGTCTGCTGGCGTGCGAGGAGCTCGCGCCGGTCGCGGCCGGCGCCCTGCGCGCGGTGCTCACGGGCAACGTCGTCACCGAAACGGGGGCCGCCAAGTGGGGCCGGCCCTCGCGCTGCCCGCACTGCGGCGCTTCGGAGGAGACGCGCGAGCTCCCTTTTGGAGGTATCCCAGAGCGGTCGGCCTCGCCGAGCTGCGGGCTGGCGGCTTGAGCGAGGGCGCCCTGCTGGCGTGCCTGCCCGCCGGGGTCGCGCTCTCCATGGACGCGCGCCTGGCCGCGCTCGCAGCCCAGCAGCAACGGCCGCCGCCCCCGCTGCCGCCCCAGGGGGTCGGCCCAGGGGGTCGGCCCAGGTACCGGCGTGGAGCGACGGCGCCTGCGAGCACCCTATAGACAGACCCGCTGCTGGCCTGGGCCCCCTGGGCCAGGCGGGGGGTACCCTTGCAGGGGCCCGACGGCGAGCTGCGGCGCTGCAGTGGGCCAATTGACGGGCCCAAACGCCCAAACCGCGCAGCGCGCCGAGCTCACCGCGGCCGTGCCGTGCGCGCGGTCAGCGAGGCTGGAGGACACTTGGAATTGATCTCCAACTCCAAGTACGAGTATCACGGGATCGCCGCGCTGCGCGGCGGCGCGCGTCCCCGCGAGTGGACGCACGCGGATCTGTGGGAACTCCTGGAGCCGCATTGCCAGAGCGGCTTCATCTCGGCGTGCTGGGTGAAGGGGCACCTCGATGCAGATGCCGCGGCGGCCAGGGGCGTCACGCCCGAGGACCGCGCCGGCAACTCGGACGCCGACGAGCTGGCGGGGGCCACGGCGCGCGCTCAGCATCCCGTTCGGGCACTCTGCACGCGGCGGCAGGTGCAGCTGCACGCACTGAACTGAAGGTCCTCCAACGGCTGCTGGCGGCTGTGGAGCTGGCCGCGCTGCGGGCGAACCGTGAGAGCGCGGGGCCGGGGGGCCCCTGGGCTCGCAGGCGCTGGGCAGGCGGGCCGCCGCGCGGGGGTCACTCGCCGCCCAGCCCAGTCGGCCGAGGGCGCGGCTGGCGCAAGGGGCGGCGGCGGCCGGCGCGCCAGCTGGGCGCCCGCCTCCCCCGCAGCGCCCCCGTCGGCCGTGGGCCGCAGGGGAGGGTTTGCCGCAGCGAGGCGCCGCCGAGGCCGCCCGTGGCCTCGCTGGGCCGCTGCGCTCGCGCCCCGCGCCGCCGCGTTCCTGCGCTCGTGCCTGCGGGGAGGGCCGGGGGGCCGAGGCGGCCTGGCGTGCAGTGCTGCGCCCGCGGCTCGCCACGCTGGCCGGGCCTTCTCCTCCTGCTCCTGCTCCTGCTCCTCCTCCTCCTCCTCCTCCTCCTCCTCCTCCTCCTCCTCCTCCTCTTTCTCCTCCTCCTCCTCCTCCTCCTCCTCCTCCTCCTCCTCCTCCTCCTCCTCCTCCTCCTCCTCCTCCCCCCTCCTCCTGCTCCTCCTCTTCCTCCTCCTCCTCCTCCTCCTCCTCCTCCTCCTCCTCCTCCTCCCTCCTCCCTCCTCCCTCCTCCTCGCTCCTCCTCCTGCTCTCCTCCTCCTCCTCCTCCTCTGCCTGCTCCTCCTCCTCCTCCTCCTCCTCCTCCTCCTCCTCCTCCTCCTCCTCCTCCTCCCACCTCCTCCTCCTCCTCCTCCACCCTCCTCCTCCTCCTCCTCCTCCTCCTCCTCCCCCTCCTCCTCCTCCTCCTCCTTTTCCCCCCTCCTCCTCCTCCTCCTCCTCCTCCTCCCTGGTCCTTCCTCCATCTGCCGGCAACTCTGGGCTGAGCTGCTTCGTCACGTTTCACCCCGCCTCCCTCCCTCGCCTCCCTCGTCTCCCCTCTCGTCGTGCCACGGGGGCTTCTTCGCGCTGGTAGACAAACATGGCGAGTCCATGTCGGACTCGTCGGATCCGTGCCACATCCTTGTCGAGTCCGCGTCGAATGATCTCGTCAGCCGCGTCGAGTCCGCATGGAGCCCTCGTCGGGCACCAGAAACGACATCAATTCTGGGGACGGGCGGGGCCCCCCCGAAGATGCAGCGCAGTATGTCCCCTCTCGCTCCACCCCTGGGCTCGCTGCCGATCCTCACGCGGTCAGGCTCGAAGCCCCTGGGAGATCAGGCCCCACGGGCAGCCTCGGGCGCCTCTTGAGGGCCGATGCCGTGGAGGTCAGAGAGGGGCGTGGCCCAAAGGGGTGTGGTGCCAATCGTAGAAATGGCGATGTGATCGACGATGGTAACATCGCCAGATGCAGTGGCACCACATGCCGATAACGTCGCCAGTTCCACGACTGGCACACCACACCCCGTTGTGCCACACCCCCTCTTCTCCTGCCCCCAGCACTGCCGCTGAACCTGGCTCTGCTTCGCAAGGCCCTCTCCGGCCTTGCTGGCAGCGGCTGAACTTCTGGCCCTCCCTGGGTCGACCTTCGATACGCCTTGTGGCGGCTGCGTCTCTTCGATGCCTTTCAGAGGAGGGGGAGGAGGAGGAGGAGGAGGAGGAGGAGGAGGAGGAGGAGGAGGAGGAGGAGGAGGAGGAGGAGGAGGAGGAGGAGGAGGAGGAGGAGGAGGAACGCGCGACCACATGATCCCGACTCGCCAGGGTTGATGTCACAATGCGAATAACTTGACCGGCTTGGCCATTTTCCATGCAAAACAAGGGTGCCGCCACACAGCCGCGCTCGCACCGCCTAACCAACAGCACAATGAACGCTGCACACGAGGTCTCAGTTAGAAGTGCCACACACACAACATGTCTCTCTGGGCGGCTGGCCTGCCACTGAATTAATGACGCGAGCCTCGCGAGAGACCGAGCAAGGAAAAATGGGCATCTGGATGGAATATGCATCGCGGCGGAAAGCTGGGATGGCAGGTCTTTTGCCAACCAGCCGCATATGCCACTTGGGCCAAGGCCGAGATCCCGGAGGAGCTGGGGACGGTCTTCAGCCACGCATGGGACGGCCTCGAGCCAAAATGACGAGGGGAGGGAGAGGAAGAGGGAAGAATTAAAGGAGGAGGAGGAGGAGGAGGAGGAGGAGGAGGAGGAAAGGAGAGAGAGAGAGAGGAATGAGCATAGGATGGATTGAGCAAGGAAGCTGGAGCACGCTGATGACTCTTGCCAAGACGTTCTGAAATGTCGAGAGATCCGCGGAGGGACCGATGACTGACTCCTGGGTCTGCTCGGGCGGATCCCGAGAGCCCGTTTGACGACTGCTGCAATTCCCTGATCAAGGAGAACAGTACGGGCATCGTCTGGGGATGGGGCAGCCGAGGGGCATGCGAAGCGCCAGTGACTCGTCTGGGGCTGAGTGCGCAGATCCACGTCATACACGACACAAGCCCTCGATTGAGCTTCGATAGGTCTACCCAGGCTCAAGACTCGAAGAATCCAGCCTAGAATACCAGGGCCAGTCCCAATTTGGAACGGTACAGTGGCGAACGGAAGCGTGCTGTTTCGTAATGGTACACTGTGCGGCAAATCACACAAGAAAGCAACGCAATTGCATTCGATGGTAATCATACAAGTTGGTTTGTTTTATATTGACGTGCCATGGACTGATGCAATGGACTGGTGCTCATTTCGAATTGATTTGCAATTACGTTGCCAATGCTTGCGCGGCGCTTCAATACAAAGCAACGCGGTGCAAGTAAGAGTAACGCAACAATACTCCAGGGCAATGGGAATCCAATGCAACCTAAGGCAATGCGCAGCATTGCAAGGCAACACCAAGAAATGCACGGTACTGCAACCCGGCTGCAATCGATTCAAACCATTACGGCGAATGCAATGCACTGCGATGCAATTCGAAGGAATGCTCTGCAAGCTCCGCAAGGCAAATCATGACGATGCATTGCAATGCCAAGCCATGCAGCAGAATGCAAAACCAATGCGGTGCATCACAGTCCGCCAACGTGCCTGCACGGAAGGGGCGTGTTAGCGTGCTTGTCTGCTGTCTGGAAAGTGTTGTTGTGTTTTCTAGGGCCGGTCCTTCCCGCTGGATTACCCGCACGCACCTCTCGAAGACCCCCCCCCTGAATTTGCAATCCCGCGCTCTGTTCTGCTTGCAGACTGCAAAGGTGGCTCTCAAGACGGCTTGCAAGACAACCAAGATGACGCCGACACGGCCCAAGATGGCCCAAGGCGGCACAAGAAACTCGTGGACGGCGTCAAGACGGCTCGAAAAGGCTCCCAAGAGACCCTCTAAGAAAGCCCGAGGAGGCCTAACATATTGATTTGCCTTAACCTTTTGAGTTTCTGACCGCCCGAGATGGTCCAAGAGTCCTCCAAGATGGCTCCACGACAGCCTATGAGGACCCCAAAGTTGGCCCCAAGTTGGCCCAAGAAGCCCCCAAGATCGCTCAAGAGCCTCCCTAAGACGGCCCCACAGCGCTCCAAGAGGGCACCAAGACGGCCCAGAGAGGCCCCGAAGGCCCACAAAGGCTCTCGCCGCTGACGCCGCCGCCGTGATCGCCGCCGCCATGATCGCCGCCGCCATCGCCGTCGCCGCCGCCGCCGCCGCCGCCGCCGCCGTCGCCGCCGCCGCCGTGATCGCCGCAGTGGTCGTCGCCGCAGCCGTCGACGCAACCGTCGCCGCCGCTGCCGCCGCAGCCGCCGCCGCCGGCGGCAGCAGCAGCTGCGGCGGCGGCCCCGCCCCCCGGGGGGAGGGCCGGCATCTGCCAGTGGGGCAGGAGCGCCGGCTCTTGCGGCGCGGAGCCGGAGCAGGGCGAGTCGAGACCACATGCGCAGAAGGCATCCACACGCCGCCGCCGTGGCTGCACGGCCAGGGCCCGCCTGGGCCCTGGCAGGGCGTGCACGCCAGCCTGGCCGATGCCGGGAGGGCGCATGGCACCACGGTGGGGCCCAGGATGGCCCTGGCCGGGCACGGTGGTGGTGTATAGATGCCTTCTGCGGACAACACGCAGCCCAGGATCGGTCCCAGGGGCCACCCTCCAGGGGGAACGAACGGGGGAAATAGCCAAGGGCAGGGTCGAGAATCAGCCCACGCGGCTGCTTTTCCCAGCGCCTCCCGGCGCCGGGAGGCGCCCATGTGTCGAGGACTGGGCCCAGCGGCGGGGCCGACACCGGCTGCATGCAGCAGACTTCGTAGCCCCTTTCTCCCGATCCCCCCCCCCTCTCGTTCGGCCCGAACCCTCGGGGCTGCCCGGCGCGCCAGTGTACCGAGCCGCGCCCGGCCGTGGCGTCACGAGGGGCCCTCCCTGGGGGCGGGCGATGCCGCTGCCTCGTCGCGCCCTCCTCTGGACGGGGGTGGGGGGCGGCGCTTCGGCCGCGGCCCTGACCTGCCGAGGGAGGCGGCTGCGGCGCGGGGCGGTGTGGTCGGCCCGTGTCACGAGGATGCGCGTTGAGGATCGGCGGCGAGCGAGGGGGGAAGGGAGAAGGAGAAGGCCTTCTCAGAAGGCGGCGGGACTTCTCAGAAGCCCTCGCGCCTTCTGAGAAGCGTTCTGTGTCTTCGGTGAAGGCTTAGGGAACTTCTCAGGAGGCCGGGGGACTTCCGAGCCTTCTGAGAAGGCCTTCTCCTTCTAACTTCCCCCCCCTCGCTTGCCGCCAGAAAGATGCAAGGGCCTTGGACGCCCATTTCGAGGCTTTTCGAGCGGGACGCGGTCAACGAAAGTGGCCAAGGATGGACCGAGGAGGCAAGGATGCAAGGGTACCCTTGGGACGGTTGCCCATTCTTCCTATGCGGGTTGACTGTATGGGAGGCGGAAGGGGAGGAAGGTTGCTCTCCAGCTGCGGGCTGTCAGAGACCCTGAGAGCCGACGTTGCGAACAAAAACCAAGTATCGCAACGCAGATCACGACCACTCCGGTGGCAACTCATGGGAGCCTCCCATACTATCTGGCTGGCTCTTGTGAATCGACGCTCATCGACGCCCATCGACGCAACATTGGCGCTAAATCATAGACTACCAGGCGCAAGTCGACGCTAGTGGACTCTCAAGGGCAAATTGACGCCAGTGCACTCTAAAGATGGAATCACGAGGGTACATAAGAGTCCCATGATTTGAAGTCGTAGACAAGAACCTAGGCCCTAGACGCCATGTTTCTCAATTTGCAGGAGCCTCCTAGATGGGGTCCGAGTAGATAGGGTCGGAGGAATTCGCCGCAACGCCGATACATCTCCATCAGCTGTGCATCGTCGACGCTCCCAGACATGCTCGCACCAGAAAGAATCATGTTAGGTCGGGCATATATTCCTCCAGGCGGATTTTGGAAGAAAAATGAAAAATAGTCAAGTAGTTATCAAACATTGTCAACTGAGCACGAAAAGTCGTCACCAGACTATTTGTTGTACTATTCTTGAATATTCT
>CAUYUJ010022061.1:70000-85000 GCA_963575745.1 Prorocentrum cordatum | reverse complement strand
CACCGACGCTGCTTCCGGATCCGCACTGAAATTCGCACAGGGAAGCTGTTCCTGGTGTATACGGGATCCTGGTGTGTACGTTTTTCGTTGTTTCCCCCGGGAAACGAGGAAACATAAACACCACACCGCACCGACGTCGTTCTTGACCCTCAAAAGGTCCAGGGGGTGAGAACCAACGCGCCACTGGTGATACATATACACATATGCATATACACATAACTATGATACTCCAGTTCCCGATATCTGCCAGCGGCCACACGGACGAAGGGCGGCCCGCCTTCCACGTATGTCTACCGCCCTGGCGCTGCGCGCGCTTCAGCCAAAAAAATACAACCGCGGCTGGTTGTCGAATTGTTGCTGTCGCCTCAGCGCCGCGCGCGCTCTCCTCACCAGAGACCGCAGGCAGCACGGATTGGGAGTGGTTTTCATTTTCAACGTGGCCGTCACGCCACATGCCCCCTCGCATACGACCGCCAGATACACACGCGCGTGGTCACACTAGTTGGCTGGATGTGGCGCATCTCCTTCTCAAAAAAAGCCCTTCGCTGGACCCCCTTTTGGACTTCATGATGCCGCTTCTCTGCGCTTCGTATACCCGTTGAGCCATAAGGCATGGGTGGCGGGTCCTTCCCAAAACGGGGCTCTCGAGGAGAAGAATCGGACGCGTCGGACAGAAGCTCCTCTTCTCATCCTGGAAGAAGGCCCACCCGCGGGAGGAGGAGGAGGAGGAGGAGGAGGACGAGGAGGAGGCGGAGGAGCAAGAGAACGCGGAGGAGGAGGAGGAGACTCCGCAATTGGGCCCAGTTGGGGCGAAGCTGGGGCGCCCACCCGAGCTGGTCGCCAACGGGTCCCGGCATCTGCACGCACAGGATGCTCACCAGACCGGAGCTCCACTGGAGGTGGCAGGAGGCCCTCGCTGCACTCCGGCAGCCCTGCTTCCCCTCGTCCGCCCCCTCCCCCCCCATCATCATCATCATCATCATCATCATCATCATCATCATCATCATCATCATCATCATCATCATCAGCACCACCGCCATCATCATCGTAATCGTAAGTATCATGGTCATGCTCGTCAACATCATCACCATCATCGATCGTCGTCATCACCAAACTCATCATCACCATCATAACCATCACCCATATCAGCACAATCATCATCATCGTCATCGTCATCGTCATCATCATCATCATCACAAGCACCACCGCCATTCTTGCCATTCTAAGTATCCTGGCCATGGTCATCAGTATCATCATCACCATCATCTATCATAATCACCATAATGAGCGTCATCAGCATTATCAGTATCATCACAATCATCGTTATCGTCATCAACAGCATCATCATCATCATCATCATCATCATCATCAGCATCGCAATCACCAACACCGTCACCATCACAATCGTCATCAGCACATCGTCGTCATCGTCGTCCACATCAGCGTCATCCTCATAATCATCATCATCAGCATCATCATCACCACATTCTTCTTTACAGTGATCAGCATCATCATCATCATCATCATCATCATCATCATCGTCGTCGTCATCGTCATCTTCGCCACCACCATCATCATCATAACCACTACCCTAACTCCCCCTCCTCACCCACGTGATCTTCTTCATGATCATCCTCGTCCTCATCCTCAACATCATCAACCACTTAATCATCATCATAATCATCACCACCAGCATTACAATCATCACCATCACCATCACCATCACCGTCACCGCTAGCATCACAATCATCCCATCGTCCTCCCCTGCTCCACCTCTGGGGAAGGGGACCTGAAGATAGGAAGAGACGCGAGGGTGGATGGACGCCGTCCGAGGACCCTCGCCCCCCGGGATCCCGTCCCTCAGGACCCCCTCTCTGACCCACCGAACCCTCTCGCTCATGGCGGTCGAGGGCGCTCCTGTAGCCATGCGCACCCTTCCTGCCCCTGCCACCCGGCAAGTACCTGGGTGGGAGGGGGAGGGGGGAGCTCAGTATGATTGAGTCGGGCGTGTCCCCCCTGCAAGGGGATCTTCGACGAAAGATGAAGAGAGAAAAACAAAAAAAAAAAAAAAAAAAAAAACTCAAATGCCCACAAAAAGGCAACAAACAGACTCCAGACATAGTCCCCCGACCATGTTTGGACTCTGCAGGGGGGCAGGCCCGACTTAACATTAAGGACCCACCAAGCCCTCGCCTCCCCCCGCGCGAGCGCTGGCCAGGGCACCGAGGGCCCCCTGGAGGAGCCGGCCGGGCGCCTCCTCGGCTCCGACCCGCCGGCCCCGGCGGGGGCGCCCAGGCTGTGTTGTGGCCTGCTGCCGGAACGCTGCCCTGCGCTCCTCGCCTCGGCTTGAAGTGGGGCCTGTCCCCCTTACAGGGGGATTGTCGACGAAAAATTAAGAATACCCCCCAAAATGATCAAAAATTACTCCGACGGAAGGACCCCGGATGATAATCTGTTTTGCGCGCCCTTCTCCCTTTCCTCCTGGCCATGGCAAACACCCTCCTCTCGCCCTCTCCTCTGCCCTCTTTTCCCTCCTTTTTCTATTTCTCCCTTCCCCCTCCTTCTACCTCCCCTTCCTCCTTCTCCACCTCCTCCTTATCATCGCCCTCCCCCATACCCTCCCCCTCCTCATCTTCCTCCTGCCGCTTCTCTACGTGCACCTCCCCCTCACCCTGGTCGGGGCAAGCAAGTCGATGTTCCTCGGCGCCGTCGCCGCCTCGGCCAGCACTGGCGCGTTCTCTGATGGCCGTGTCGCGCAGCCGTTGGGACAACCCCGCGGGCCAGGCTGTCGGGACAACCCCGCGAGCCGCTGGCGCGCAAAACCAAACCGTTGGGACAACCCCGCGGGCCAGGCTGTCGGGACAACCCCGCGAGCCGTTGGCGCGCACATTCAGGCCGCAGGGGCCCGAAAAGTGACGACCGGCATACGAATTCCGATGACCCGCCTCGGATTACTAACATGATCTGCGGGCCCCATAGGGAGGGGTCTCCCGCCTGAGACTTCCTCGCAATTCACTCACAGACGAAGCTCCCGCCTCATGCTTCCCCCATATTCAACCCTCTGAAGCCCCCAAAGTGACGACAGTTACAGGAGACCGATGACGATGCGATGAGTGAGTGATGATGATGGCGAGTGAGTGACGATGATTATGGTGATGATGGTGATGACGATGATGATGACGATGATGATGATGATGTGGACGACTCCGTGGCCATACGATTCTTTTTGTGCAAAGGGGCGCCAGGCGAGGACACGAAATCTGATGCCGCAGGGGCCAGCACCAGGCCGAAAAAACATTCTTGAGTTGGGAACAAAGGGGGGGAGGGAGAGACTTGAGAATGGAAGCGCGGCCCGAAAGAAAGCCACAAATAGCCGCGGGCAGCATACCGTGGACGACTCCGTGGCCAGACGATTATTTTTGTGCATCGGGGCGCCAGGCGAGGACACGAAATCTGACGCCGCAGGGGCCAGCACCAGGTATTATGGCTAGTCCAAGACACTGGCTGCAAGCCGCAAACCTTGAATGAAAACTCACACACATCTAGATAGTCGGGAGACATATCGGAGGCTATCGACACTGCTGGCCATCATTTCACATGCGCATCGTAGTATACAGGCAGGAGGGTGGCGCGCAGAGCTGCGCATCTGACGGTGTAACGATGGGATGCCTAGCTCGCCGAGATGTCGCCTCCGAGTGCGACGGCGCGGCGAGGCACCAGGTGAACAGGTCAGGGATAGCCTATCAATACCTTTCACGTTCCAGCCAACAAGTCGAAATCTGTTTCTGGCGCGGCCAGAGTACATGCAAGAGTCAAAAACAGTCGAAGAATAACTCTGGCTCACAAGAGAGGTGCACGCACGGCCATCCCATATAAAAGACGCGTCGGGGTGGCACAATATGGCGGGCACTTTCTTACCACAGCATTCAGACAGGACGTGCAAGTACTGATCCTGGAAAAGGTTGGCGACGTAAACAGGTCGAGCTTTAAAGTTGGTCAGGGTCGAGAGGCCGCGAGGATACAGCTTAGAACGAACAGCAGGGGAATGACGAAGCCAGGTGGCGGTGTCGGGTTCCACCCACACGCAGGAGATGCAGTTAGAACGAATCCAGCCTAAAGCGCGCCGCATCACTGCGGGATCGGTGATGTCGCCCCCAGGGTGGCGACTCGTGTCAAGGTGCACGACGCCGAAGGCCATCCGTTGCAGGGCGCGGGTTGCCCTTCCGTCACAGCCGAGCACCAGCGCGGGGCAGTGCCTGCTTCTCGTAGAAGCCCGCCTGGCAGCGCGCCACAGGCGCGTCAGGCGAAGGCCCACCGTGCAGTGATCGGCGGAGGCGGCGGCCTGACCGCAGGCGGCGTCGGCGTCACTGCCAGCGGCACCTGCCGTGAGAAGACGCTCGAAGCCGTGGTCAGGAGGATGAGGTCGTTCTTCTGCCAGTCCACCTGCTCATTGAACTTGACGACGGTCTAGCCTAGGTCGACGATCCGCTGCTGCATGCGGGCCCGCTTCACGAAGCGGAGAGAGATCTGGTCCGTCATCCAGTGGCCGCAGTCCTTGACCTCGTGCGTCGTGCGCCTGAGCGACAGCAGATCGTCGGACGCACCCCCATGACGAAGCGAGTAGAGAATGAACTCGATCTCCAGACCGATGGCGGCTGTTGCTCGACGGAACATGCCCCGCACCGCGTCGGGGGGGAGGGCCCAAAGGTCGTCGGTCGGGCCCTCGTCGTGTACGGGTCGAGGTCGTATCACGCTCCTCGCCGTAAGGCGGTGGGCCTCGCTTGGCCTCAGGTAAGTGTCGAATACCAGCCCGATGAACAGAGTCGCGCCGAAGAGCTTCCACGCTATCAGGACGCCCACGACGGATGCCATCGCCGCTCGAGGTAGAGGCAGTCGCGTCAGTGGGAACACGAGCTCCCGCCAGCCTGTCAAGGCGCGAGCCGCCCGTGGACACGGGGCGCTGCCAGCACGGATCGCGGGTAGGTAGTGCTTCAGAGCGGGCGTGAGCACACGGCCCGTGGCACTGCCGAAGCCGTCCAAAAAGCGGTTCACGAAGTAGGTAGCTAGGATGACACCGACCTCCTCCGTCGTGGCGAGCGTCTGGGGCGTCGAGCGGCACCACTCCTCGAACTTCTTTGCGGCATCCCAGTAGTTGGCCATGGTCGTGTCCGACGCGGCGGCCGACTCCAGCACCGACAGGGCCCCTCGGGCGATCAGCACGGGCCCAGGATGGGACCTGGTCCTCCGCTCCGCCAGCGGCGTGGTCCGATGCCCTCGAAGTTTGGGATGCAGAGGCCTGGTGCTCCTCGAAGGTCGGCCCGACAAAGAAGCCTGTCCTGGACGGCGAGTCCGCGGCATTGCTCTCACTGGGGATCCACCGAATGGCGTGGCGGATGCCTGTGGCCGCCGACAGGGCACATAGTCGGCGTAGAGGGTCGCGGAGGCCTCGGGCGCCAGAACGGCCCTTGCCAGCGGCAAGAGCTAGGGCCAAATTGTCAACGGTGAACAGGATGCGATGATGACGAAGCCGTCCAGACCGAGCCGAGTGTCGCATCGCAAACCCGAGAGCCTCCGCCTCGTATCGCAAAATGTCCAAGCCGAGCCTTGAATGACGCGAACTGTGTATCGTGGCCCAGCCGTCGGAAGCCGTGATCGAGCCGGGAACCTCATCGAAGCCGTCGAGAGACGCAGCGTCAGCAGGTTGATGTAACGATGATGCCGTAGACGGAGGGCCCCCAGGGATCCTAGGAGGCTTCGTACTGAGGCGGCATTCTTCGAGGCAGTTTTTGTCCACGGTAGCTTCTAACACAGAGCGAGGCTCGATCCCGAGCGCGTGGGCACGGGCGTGCACGGCGTCGGAGAACCGATAGAGCCATCTCTCAGACAAGCGCCCAGCGGCCGCGGCCACCTCCTGGTCGACGGTCTTGCGGCAGACCCCGATGCCGTAGGGGGAGGCGTCGCTGCAGAAGGTAGTCGCCGACCACTGTGCTCTGACGTCGGCCCACCATAGCGGTAGGAGGGCGGCCGCCGCGCGCAGCTCGGCGATGACCGACGGCCACAGCGGCGCGGCCACTCGCGAGTCCAGGCCCATGAAGCGGTAGACTGAGTTGAAGACCGACAGCATGGGTCTGTTGGTGATCATACCCCACGCGCAGTGACCCACCACCGCTGACAAGGCCAAGGGCGATGCAAAGCCGCGTCTCAGTAGACCGAGCAAGGCTTGACGCAACCGGCAGAGCCTGTCGATCTTACAGCGGACGACGCCGACGTCGCCGAGGATGTCCAAGCCATTGAAGACCACGCGCTTGGCAGCGGGGGCGAACTCGTCGACGGACAGGCCCCTCGACACGAGCACGTCGCGTATGGCCTGGCAGGCCGAAGTGGCCACCTCGGGGTCAAGGGACACGGTGGCAAAATTGTCAACGTAACCTGCGCCGATGACGTCTGAGTCCTTCCGCAGCGGAGGGATGGCGGCGCCGCCCACCAGCATGGAGCCCTCGTCGATCCCCGAGTCGAGGATGGCCGTGGTCAGGGCAGACTGGCAGAAGTGGAGGGCCCATGACCAGCCCATCGGCATGACGGAGACGAACGACTGCAGAAAGGCGTCCGCCCCGATGCCCACGCCGCTGAGCCGCTTGAAGCCCAAGTACCGATTCGGGACGACGGGCATAGAAAAATATCGATGCAGATGTGGCGGAAGCTTCATATGGTAAAATGCGCACTGAATGTCCCCCTGGGCCACGTAGAAGTCGCGGTCGGCCTCGAGTGCGCTCCGCGCCGACGGAGTCGGCAATCTCGTAGAAGGAGGGGCCGAGAAGGACATGTTGGCCACCCGCGTGTCGAATACGAGCCGCAGGTTGACGCCGTTGGACATCTCGACAAAGAAAAAGCCAATAGAAAAGGTGGCCTGACGATCGGCGACCTCCCACTCAAGCATGCCAGCCTGGTCCAGGCGTAGCAGAAAATCAGCGTACTCCCGAGGCCGAAACCGAAGGCGTGGGTCCACATAGGGCGACCCCAGTCCCGAGTCCTTCCTGAGAGCAGCTGCATCAGCAGGGTCACGTAGCATTTGATGCCTCCACCCTAACAACATAGAACGATCAGCTTCAGACACGAGGTCGGCCGCCGGGACGGGGGCCACGTGCTTCGGCCAGGAGACGAGCTCCTTGTTGTAGGGTCTTACCCGAGACTCTCCAGAGTACCCAGGCGCCGATGCGAGCAACTCTGCGAGGGCTGCCTCGCATCTCTGGGGGGATTCAGAATAGCCAGGAGGTAGTTCAAAATCGCGATACTGTTGAGCAAGATACTCCTCAGCGTCACTACGAGCGCGTGGAGGAAGACCAGGAGGCGGGCCGATCACGTCGTTCGGGTCGCAGTGGTACATGTCGTTGAGAGTGGACACCGCGTCGTTGTACCACTCACGCCAAGCAGCTCCTCTGGCGACCCGTCCGCGGGCCGATCCGCCCATGGATGAAGTGCCCGATCTTCGCTCCACAGGTAGAGGGTGGAGGGGAAAGACGTCTCGCTGCCGATGGGTGCGTGCAGCGAGGGGGCAATGAGCCTGGCTGGCGCCACTGTGGCGCGCCCCACAGCCAGGCCTGAAGTTCTCAGGCGTCATGGCGCCCGCAAGGCCCGCTCCTCGCGAGCCTTGCGGCGCTCCTTGCTGATGGCGGCCTCCGCCTTCATCTGGTCTGCGATGTACTCCAGCAACTTTGGTGAGATGCAAAGGTTGGCCTTTGAGACGCCTGCGCCGAGGAAGTAACTGGTCGAGGAAGTAACTGGTCTCAGGCGAGCTGGAGGAACCAGCTGCGGCGCCGCCTCTGGCCGCGGCCTTGGCCTTGGGAGCTGCGCCGCTCGGAGGCGCCGATCGCGTCTCGTACACCCGCTCCTCCAGGAGCTGGAGCTGGCGGGCGACGATCTCGAACGAGGCCATCTCAGCGATCTGCAGCTGGTCGTACACGACGGCGAGGTCCAGGACGCGGCAGAGGGTCTCGTGGAGCTTCGCGTACTCGTCCTCGTCGGGCAACGCCAGCGAGGTGAGCCACCTCTGGTGCCACGCTGTGGGCGTACCCGCCATCGTCGACATGAAGGACAGGCACCAGAGGAGGGTACGCGGCCCTTGCACGGGCCAGCCCTGCACAGGCGTCTCCGAGAGGGCGTTGACCGTCTCACCGAACCTCCTCTCGCGCTCGCCCCTCGGGTTGAGCTGCATCGGGAGGGCCCTGCAGTCTCCGACGGGGGCGGGCGCCACAGGGGCGGCAGCGGGAGGCGCAGCCTCCACTGCAGGAGCTGGCACCAGCGGCAAGGCCCCCACGGGCCCAGGCGGGGCGGCTCCCAGCGCGGCGGCCAGCGCAGCGACGCCAGGGGCGACGCCGAGAGGGGCCGCCGCGGCGGCCGCGGCCGCAGGGTGCATCGCCAGAGGGGCCGCGGCCCCCGCAGGCGGCGCCGCCCCTGCCCCGCCAGGAGGTGGCGGCAGGGCCGCAGGCGGCAGGGCGGCGGCCGCCGCAGGGTCCGCCAGCAAGAAGGGACCGGGCGGGGCGCCCGCCACGTTGCCCGCCGCGAGCGCCAGCGGCAGAGGGTTGGCAGGTCTCGGGTAACCTGCGGCCACCGAGCGAGCGACCGCCGCCCACAGCTCCGCGGCCGTCGGGGGGCGGCGGAAGCGGTGCACAGCGACGCCCGCCAGGGCTGGCGGCGTGTCGCCCTGGCCCGCAAGCTGCAGGATGGCCCGCACGTCGGGGCCGACGACGATGGGCTCGTCGTAGTCGTCGAAGTCGGGAGTGAGGATGTAGGCGAGGCCCCCGTTGACGCCGAGCACGAGGCGCTCGTGCCAGAGGGGTACGCCACCGACGCGGTAGCGCAGCACGTGGAAGCTGCCCGCCATGACTGCGACGCTGGGGCGCGGGCTCGAGCGTCTCGGACCTGCTGAGCCGCGAGGGCGGCGATGTCGATGCCGTCAACGATCTCCACCAAGGCGGGCGGCTGGTGGGCCGAAGGCCTGAGAAGCCGCCGCGCCGCCCAAGCGCCTCCCACGGTCCCGACGGCGAGGCCGACGGTCAGCGCGGCCACCGCGTAGGCCGTGACGAGGCCCAGGCACGAGGGCTCGACCACGTGCCCGCCCGCACCCGCGCAGACGCAGGCGGGGCAGGAGGCAGGCCAGCTGCGGCGAGCAGGCCCCGCAGCTCGGCGCGGCGGCCCGCGCCACGACTGTGGCCCCCAGCGCCTGCGCCCCGTACCTCAGGACGTCCGCCGCATGGTGGGCGAGGTCTTGCATCCCTGAGCAAGACCCTGAGAGACTTGAGAATGGAAGCGCGGCCCGGAAGAAAGCCACAAATAGCCGCGGGCAGCATAATGATGAGTGGTAAAATGATGATGATGAGTGAGTGAGCCGTGTGATGATGGTAGTGGTGATGATGATCATCACACTCTCTCACGCGCACACTCATCATCATCATCATCATCATCATCATCATCATCATCATCATCATCATCATCATCATCATCATCATCATATGTGAGTGCTGATGAGTCAGTGAGTGACTGAGTGAGTGAGTGTGTGAGGGATGATGAGTGAGTGAGTGAGTGAGTGAGTGAGTGAGTGAGTGAGGAATGAGTGATGATGATGATGATGATGATGATGGTGGGTTCTTGTTCCTGCGCGGGGTGTCCAGAGAAAACAAGAAACCCACTTTGGATGTGGGGAAATATCAAACAATAGTCTGGGCAGCATTTTGGGTTTTTTTTTTGTTTTTTTTTGTTTGTTTTACTTTGTTGGTGCACTTTTGGGGTATTTGTTGTTTTTCGTCGACAATCCCCATGTGGGGGGACAGGCCCGACTGAAGCTTCGGCCCCAGAGTCGAGGCAGGGCCACAGAGACGTGGCGCAGGACTCAAGACCACGACATGGGAACACATAGAGGCAGACACACGAGAACGCGGAGGTCCGCGCGGATTTCTCGGATCGGCGCTGGGCCCCCCCCCCTGGCGACGCCATTCCTGTGGAGGAGCAGGCGAGGGGAGCGGACAGCGACAGCATACACAAATCGCATCGGCAAGCGTGCCGGACACTTACCATGGTCATCGCAAGGCTGTCCTGCGAACGAGGCACCTGGCGCGCTCCGCACGCCAAGGAGAGGGATCCAGCGCCGATCCGAGCAATCCGCGCGGACCTCCGAGAATGTATGCTCACAATCAGACCTATAGGCCATGACAACATCCCTCAAGACCAACACGACCCTCCACCGGCCAAAAACACACAGAGCATCCGAAGGTACCCTCCCCCAGGATGCACAAGAGCGTCCAACAGACACGAAGAGCACCAGGGTACCCTCCCCGAATCGACCTCGATCTTATACTTCGGTCCGACTCCATCTTACCATGAGCTCGGTCATCTTTGTTTCAAGATCTTGGAGGATGCTGCTTTGCGCATGCAGGCGCGCGCATGTGGCACGATTGGGTATTTTCCACGGGGTTCACGAGATAGGCCAACGACTTCAACAACGTACAGTGACTGGAAAGGGACCGGCAAAACATCGAACGAATGCCCAACACGTAGCAAAACGTTCTCGGCGAATGCTTTTGCAGTTGAGATGGGTGGGCGCGGGACCGACAGCACACGACAGCGCACGAAGCAGTGCCCCGGGCGTGGCCCGGCCGGCAGGGCCCCGCCAGAGAGCACGACTCAGACAAGGAGTCACGGACATCGGTCTTGAATCGAGGGATCGAGGATCAGGGACTCGAGGAAACGAGGAAACGATGGTGGAGCATCTGGTCATGGTCTCTGCTCGTCGCCCATGGTCCATGGTCGTGCCCCGCGGACCCTCGTCCTACATCACAGTGTGGCCAGGGCGACCGAGGAACGCGAGCACACCAAACCGCCCACCCCCTCTCGGCGGCGATCCCGGGGGGAAGTGAGACGGAGAAGGTCTTCTCAGAAGGCCCGGAAGTCCCCCGGCCTTCTGAGAAGTGTTCTGAGCTGCCCCCGAAGAGCCAGGAAACTTCTCAGAATGCCCGACGGCTTCTGAGAAGCCCGCCGCCCTCTGAGAAGGCCTTCTCCTTGTCACTTCCCCCCTCGCTCGCCGCCGACTACCATGACGCGTTACTCCGTCTGACCCTATCGCGTGCGAAGGGCCCATATGTTCCACATGTGTTTCCCAACCCTCCTTTTTTGGTTTCCCGTTTTGCATGGAGCAATGTTCGCGCACCTCCTTCCTTCCTGGCTCCAGTCTCCTCCCTCGTCCTTCTTTTCCTGTGCCCCCCAACTAACGAATTGCGCAGCTGTCGCCGCTTTCGTAGGCTTCTGGGAGTTCCAGCGGAAGCGATAATTACAGTAAAGGCCAGTCCACAAGAAACCTTCCACAAGAAACCCAACCCTGAGACTTCACGACATCAATCGATTTTCGGTGTGGGAACGTCACGCTTCCCAACGCAAAACCCTCGCAACCCAAGAAACTCAGGGCACCCTGGAGGCAAGCACCCAGGGCACCCTGTTTCTTGGCATGGGCCTCCACTGTAGTCACGTAGGCCCGTTTGGGACCTCGCGGCTCTCTGGGGGGCTGCGAACTGACAACTGTGGCAATTTTCTTGGGCTCCTGGGAAATCCAACGGAGTAGGTCGTCACGCGGAAACGTTTGAGACCTCGCGGCTCCCCAGGGTCTGCGAACTGTGCAACTGTCGCCAATTTCGTGGGTCCCTGGCTCACGCGGACCCGCTTGGGACCTCGCAGCTCCCTGGACGGCTGCGAACTGCGCAACCCTCGCCACTTTCGCTGGCTCATTCGAAGATCAGCGGGCGCGGTAGTCACGCGGACCCGTTTGGGTCCTCGCGGCTCCCTTGCGGGGTGCAAGATGCGTAACTGTCGCCACGTTCGTTTGCTCGGAGGTCCAGCGGAGGCGGTAGTCACGCGGACCCCTTTGGGACCTCGCGGTGCCCTGGGAAGCTGCGAATTGCGCAAGTGTCGCCGCCTCCGTGAGCCTCTTGGAGGTCCAAAGGGGTGGGGAGCCACGCGGAACTGTTTGGAATCCCGCAGCTCCCTGGGCGTTGCAAATTGCGCCACGGTCGTCGAATACGTGGGTTCCAGGGAGGTCCAGCGGAGACGGTAGTCACACAGAGACGTTTGAGTCCTCGCAGCTCACTGGGGGTTGCGAACTGCCCAACGGTCGCCAATTTCATGGGTTCCTGAAAGGTTCAGCGGGGTGGGTCGTCACGCGGCGACGTGTGAGACCTCGCAGCTCCCTGGACGGCTGCGAACTGCGCAGCAGTCGCCACTCTCGTGGGCTCCTGGGAGGATCAGCGGAGTGGGCAGTCACGCGGGCTCGCGCGGGACCTCGCTGCTCCCTGGGGGGACTGCGAACTGCGCAGGTGGTGCCACGCTCGCGGGCTCCCGGGAGACCCAGCGGATTGGGCAGCTAATGCATTCCGGTGGGACCTCGCGGCTCCATTGGGGGGCTCTCCCATTTTAAAAAAGGAAAAAATACGAGCATGAACTTTTGGCGCTCCGAGCGGATTTCTTTTCTTGGATCTGCTCCGGACCCCCCTCCCTGGCGCGCGGAGCGCGCCAGGGGCGGCGCCGGAGGCGCCGCTGGGGGGGCCCAGCGCGTATCCAGGAAATCCGCGCGGAGCGCCAAATCGTATGCTTACATTCAGATCCCGACCACATCTAACCCTGAGACCCCAAGACACCCATCGACTTTTGGTGTGGGAACGTCACGCTTTCCAGGGCACCCAGGACACCCTGGAGGCAAGCAGGGTGTTTTTTGGCATGGGTCCCTGCTGTAGCACGCGGCGCTGCATCACAAAGCGCAGAGCGCTGGAGCGCGCCAATCGGCGCGCGGCGCTGTCCTCAGCGGCCAGTGGCGCCCGCCCCCCCCCCCTCCTCGGCTGCCTGCCGCCCGCCGCAGCTACTGGAGGGAGCCAGGCAGGTGCAGCGCACTCCCTCACCAGTGTGCGTCCCCATTCCCCTCCTCCATCCTTCTCGTCTCCTCGTGCTCTCTCCTCCTCCTCTTGTCCCTCCTGCACTTGTGCCTCCTTTTTCGATGTGCCTCGTCGTGTCTGTCAGGTGCGCGACGGGCATGGCCCGACGACGATTTGGCGAAGCATTTCAAAGGGCTGCGTCTCTCGCAACGTGCGCTTTGTATAGAACGTTTGTATACTTGGCAATCGTGGAGAGGTACGTTGGTACCTCTCGGGTAATTGAAAAGACTCGGTGTTGAAGCAACATGCCTTGAAAGATGACTACATGCCCAATTCCAAGAACATTAAGCTGCGTTTGTCACCAATCCCTTGTTTTACTTCTGTATACTGCCGCCAACCTTCCGCAAACAAAAATCATTGTGCTGCATTGTTTCCGCATTCCTTCCGAAATCCTTCAACAACCCTTCCACCAAACCCAAACATGTGCCAAAATTGACTTCTCACGAATGCAGACGCGACGTTCTGCGCTAGAATTCCTGCAATCACACACGGCTCAACACGTGATACCATCAACATCTCAGACACACGGTATGTCTAACATATGTTTGCCCATGCCGGAACTAAACAACACGCCACGTTCAACACAATACCACAAAACAGTAGTTCCCGCTTGCGCGTCGCCCCCTCAAAACAAACACAGCACAGCAGATCACGACACTACCATCTCACAAGCCATGTTGATTATGTAACGTTAAAAGCCTAACATGCTCAATTTCAAGACAAACACCTTATTTCCCACTTCCGCGACGTCCCCTCGAAACATACGCATCACAACACATGACAATACTAACAACTCAAAACACATGATTGTATGCTGATAGACCCAATCCGGAGTTTGGACACGTCAATAAATTTCAAACCGAAGACATTAGTTTCCGCTTGCGCGACAACTGACTGGAACAAAACACATCATAATACAGAACAGCGCTAAAAACTCAACTACAAAATATTAGTTCCACCAATTTTAAGCCTAACCAGGGCTGCATGATATTAGTATTGATGCTCTCTATACTGCTCACCGTTTATCGTTCAGGATCGACCGACAGGGCCCCGAGAGGGCCCCAAGACGCCCACAAGACGGGGCCCCCGGGGTGGCAAGATGGTCCCGAGATTTCCGAAGACGGCCCGATAATGCCCCACGGGATGGCCCACGAGACTACCCCGATAACCGCAAGACTTGAGCAGGGACCGACCGTCCGGGCATTCCTATAGGCCTACCACGAAAGCAGTGTTCTTAGAACCTGACCCCGACGTGTTCAAACAAAACGGTCTCAGCCAGAAAAGGTTCTAGGAACATTTCGCGCAGACCACAAAATGTTCCTAGAACGTTCCTTGGCCTTGGTGGACGTATATCGGGTCGGGCGAAAGGGGGGGATAGCAAAGGGGGGGTTTGAGAATCAGCTCACGTAGCTGATTTTCCCGGCGCCTCCCGGCGCCGGAGGCGGCATGTATCGAGGAATGGGCCCCTCGGTGAGGCCGAAACCAGCTGCATGCAGCAAATTTCGTAGCCCCCCCTTTCCCAATCCCCCCCTTTCGCCCGACCCGAGTATAGGCGCGCCACGACGCTCCGCCACTGCTTCAAAGATGGCTCCGTCCGAGGGGCCGGCGGGGGAGGACGCAGCGTATTGGATGAAAAAAACAATCGCGGGGCAGCACAGCCGCTTCGACGGTGGGCGCCGCTCGCGCGCCAGAGGCCACGCGGTCTCAGCCTTCGTCGCGCTCCGCGTCCAGCGCAGAGAGGACGGATGCGGAGATCACCTGAGGCGTCGGGGGAAGCCCCTGCAGGGGAGAGGTTCCCCGTCGCCTCCTCCTCCTCCTCCTCCTCCTCCTCCCTCCTCCTCCTCCTCCCTCCTCCTCCCTCCTCCTCCTCCTCCTCCTCCTCCTCCTCCTCCTCCTCCTCCTCCCCCTCCTCCTCCTCCTCCTCCTCCTCCTCCTCCTCCTTCCCATCCTCTTCCTGCTCTTACGCCTTCTCCTGCTCTTCCTCCTACTCCCTCTCATCCTCCTCGTCCTCCTTCTCCTCCCCTCCCCGTTG
>CAUYUJ010022061.1:60000-62500 GCA_963575745.1 Prorocentrum cordatum | reverse complement strand
TCCACCCTCATTGCGACGCACCCCCTCACAGGGTTCGTGGCCCCATAGGGAGCTCCACCGAAGGCCCCAGTGGCAGCGCTCGCATGCAGTTCCGCCATGATTTCGGCGCACCCCTCACAGGGTTCGTGGACCCATAGCGAGCTCCACCGAAGGCCCCAGTGGCAGCGTTCTCATGCAGTTCCACCCTCATTTCGGCGCACTCCTCACAGGGATCGTGGCCCCATAGGGTGTTCCACCGAAGGCCCCAGTGGCAGCGCTCGCATGCAGTTCCACCCTGATTCCGGCGCACCCCCCACAGGGTTCGTGGCCCGATAGGAAGCTCCACCGAAGGCCCCAGTGGCAGCGTTCGCATGCAGTTCCACCTTCATTTCGGCGCACCCCTCACAGGGTTCGTGGCCCCTTAGGGAGCTCCACCGAAGGCCCCAGCGCTCGCATGCAGTTCCACCCTTACTTCGGCACACCCCTAACAGGGTTCGTGGCCCCATAGGGAGCTCCACCGAAGTCCCCAGTGACAGCGCTCGCATGCAATTCCACCCTCATTGCGGCGCAAACCCTCACAGGGTTCGTGGCCCCATAGGGAGCTCCACCGAAGGCACCAGTGACAGCGTTCGCATGCAGTTCCACCCTGATTCCGGCGCACCCCTCACAGGGTTCGTGGCCCCATAGGGAGCTCCACCGAAGGCCGCAGTGGGAGCGCTCGCATGCAGTTCCGCCATGATTTCGGCGCACCCCTCTCAGGGTTCGTGGCCCCATAGCGAGCTCCACCGAAGGCCCCAGTGGCAGCGGTCGCATGCAGTTCCATCCTGATTCCGGCGCACCCCTCACAGGGATCGTGGCCCCATAGGGAGCTCCACCGAAGGCCCCAGTGGCAGCGCTCGCAAGCAGTTCCACCTTCATTTCGGCGCACCCCTCACAGGGTTGGTGGCCCCGTTGGGAGCTCCACCGAAGGCCCCAGTGGCAGCGCTCGCACGCAGTTCCACCCTCATTGCGGCGCACCCCTCACAGGGTTCGTGGCCCCATAGGAAGCTCCATCGAAGGCCCTAGTGGCAGCGTTCACATGCAGTTCCACCCTCATTTCGGCGCACCCCTCACAGGGTTCGTGGCCCCATAGGAAGCTCCACCGAAGGCCCCAGTGGCAGCGCTCGCATGCAGTTCCACCCTGATTCCGGCGCACCCCTCAAAGGGTTCGTGGCCCCATAGGGAGCTCCGCCGAAGGCCCCAGAGGCAGCGTTCGCATGCAGTTCCACCTTCATTTCGGCGCACCCCTCAAAGGGTTCATGGTCCCACAGGGAGCTCCACCGAAGGCCCCAGTGGCAGCGTCCGCATCGCATGCAGCTCCACCCTCATTGCGGAGCACCCCTCACAGGGTTGGTGGCCCCGTTGGGAGCTCCACCGTAGGCCCCAGTGGCAGCGTTCGCATGCAGTTCCACCCTCATTGCGGCGCACCCCTCACAGGGTTCGTGGCCCCATAGGGAGCTCCACCGAAGGCCCTAGTGGCAGCGTTCGCATGCAGTTCCACCCTCATTTCGGCGCACCCCTCACAGGGCTCGTGACCCCTTGGGGAGCTCCACCGAAGACCCCAGTGCAGCGTTCGCATGCAGTTCCACCCTCATGTCAGCGCACCCCTCACAGGGTTCGTGGCCCCGTTGGGAGCTCCACCGAAGGCCCCAGTGGCAGCGCTCGCATGCAGTTCCATCCTGATTGTGGCGAACCCCTCACAGGGTTCGTGGCCCCATTGGGAGCTCCATCGAAGGCCCCAGTTACACCCTCATTTCGGCGCACCCCTCGCAGGGTTCGTGGCCCCACAAGGAGCTCCATCGAAGACGGTACTCACAAGTGCGGCACTCACAACTGCATATGGTTGGATCCTTCGCCAGGCTATTTTTTTGTTGTTTCTCTCTCTCTCTCTTTCTCTCTCTTTCTCTCTTTCTCTCTCTCTCTCTCTCTCCATTTCCCCAACATGTAAAAGCACAATTCGGTGAATATGTTGCTGTTGACGTTTTGGCGGACTGTAGATGGGTTCGTGGCTGGGGCTCGGACCGTCCGAGTTGCCCTTTTCAGATGACAGCCCCCAGCATCATTTACTGAAGGGGCTTCCCCTTCCCAGAATTCGGTGCCGGAGCCCACGCCGTGGGTTGATGTAGCCACTGCCCCCGTGAAAACTGAATACAAGAGCTCATCCCCGTCAACGGCAGAACCTGCCAGAACCACTTCCCCTGCTGATAATTGGGTGCTGGAGCCCACGCTATCGGCTACTGGAAACACTGCCATGTATAAAACTTTGGGTGGAAGAACTTGACCTTCTTGACGACATAAACCTGCTGGAATGACCTTCCCTCGTGCAAGATTGGGGCTGGAACCACACCCAATATAATATCAAGAAAAGATGGCATGGCGAAAGACCCAACCATGTGCAAATGTGAAGGCCGTGTTTTGGCGCCGCTTTCGGTCTCCCTATGGGGCCACGGCCTGTGTGAAGGGTGCGGCGAGATGGGGCGAC
>CAUYUJ010022061.1:20000-57500 GCA_963575745.1 Prorocentrum cordatum | reverse complement strand
CCATCGCCGTAGTCGTAGTCGTGGTCGTAGTAGTCGTGGTAGTAGTAGTAGTAGTAGTAGTAGTAGTAGTAGTAGTAATAGTACTAGTAGTAGTAGTAGTAGTAGTAGTAGTAGTAGTAGTAGTAAGAGTAATAATAATCGTAGTAGTCGTCGCAGTAGTAGTCGTAGTAGCCGTAGTCGTCGTAGTTGTAGCTGTAGTAGAGCTCGTAGTGCTGGTCGTGGTAGTAATGGGTAATCGTAGTCGTAGCCGTAGTCGCAGTGGTAGTCGTAGTAGAAGTGATAGTAAGAGCAGTAGCCGTAGAGGTAATCGTAGTAGTGGTAATAGTAGCAGCAGCAGAACTAGTACTAGTAGTAGTAGTAGTAGTACTACTACTACTACTAGTAGTGGTGGTAGTAGTAGTCGTAGTAGTAGTAGTAGTAGTAGTAGTAGTAGTAGTGGTCGTAGTAGTAATAGTAGTAGTAGAAGTCGTAGTAGTAGTAGTAGTAGCAGTACAAGTAGTAGTAGTAAGTAGTAGTAGTCGTAGTAGTAGTCGTAGTCGTAGTAGTGGTTGGTTGCATCAGCAGCAGAACTGGTATTAATCGAAGTCGTAGAAGTAAGCGTAGTAGCAGTAATAATCTAAGTAGTAGTATTATAGTAATAGTACGCAGTGCATACGGACACAATATTCGTACCAATCGTGATTTTCAGTAATGGCAATACGAATAATATATAACAGAAAACAGTGGTGGTGGTAACCGTAGTAGTAGTAGTAGTAGTAGTAGTAGTAGTAGTCGTAGTAGTAGTAGTAGTAGTAGTAGTAGTAGTAGTAGTCGTAGTAGTAGTAGTAGTAGTAGTAGTAGTAGTAGTAGTAGTAGTAGTAGTAGTAGTAGTAGTAGTAGTTAGTGTAGTAGTAGTAGTAGTAGTAGTAGTAGTAGTAGTAGTAGTAGTAGTAGTAGTAGTAGTAGTAGTAGTAGTAGTAGTAGCAACCGTAATACTAGTAGTAGTGGTGGTCGTAGTAGCGCTTGATGTTGCAATCCACATACTCGTACTCGTACTCGTACTACTGGTCGTGGTCGCCGTCGCCTTCGTCGTCATCGTCATCGTCACATGAGTCGGGGCCACTGCAGTAGTCTCAGCCAGCCCCCGCGCCGCGCAAGGGAAGCCCCGCCTCCTCCACGGCGCAGCCCTCCCGCAGGGCCCCCGTCGGAGCTGCTCGCGCTCTGTCGCTCGAGGCCTTCCCTCCAGTGTTCGACGCCTGCTCTGCAGAAAGCGCCCCGCCCCGCCTCCAACACTCAAAGCTCCAACCTCCTCCTCCTCTTGCTCCTCCTCTCCGTTCTTCTCCACCTCCTGTTCCTACACCTACATCTCTTCCTCCACCTCCTGCTGCTCCGCCCCCACCTCTCCGTCCACCTCCTGTTCCACCTCCACCTCCTGCTCCGCATACACTGCTCCTCCTGCTTCCTCCTCCACCTTCTGCATCTCATCCGCCTCCTTTCCCTCTTCCTCCATCCCCGCAGCTGCACATCCCGCTCCTCCTATCCATTGTATTATCTCTCCCTATGTCTCTCTGTCTCTCCCTCTCGCCCTCCCTCCTCCTCTTCCTCCATCCTTGTTCCTTATCAACAACTCCTCCCTGTCGTTCCCTGGAACCGGTTGGTAGCGCACGCCGGGCGTTCCGGGTGAGGCTTTCCCACCGTGCATGGTCCCGAAACTTAAATTCAGCAACAATTTCACTGATGGAGGTCGGGTGGTTTCAAAATGTGGCTCTCGTCCAAGTTCCGCGCACATTCGCCTTCTAAGTCTGCAAGAGTCTCACCAAATGGAGGCCGAGCCATTTTCAAGATGTGGCTCTCGCCTTAGCGCCGCGCACAGTCGCACTAATTGTTGCAAGGGCTTCACGGATGGAGGATGAATGGTCTTTAACATGCGGCTCTCGGTTGGCGCCGCGCATATTCGTCGTAGACGAGCGCCAGTGTTTCACGGGTGAAGGGTGGTTCGCTTTCAAAATGTAGCTCTCGTCCTAGCGCCGCGCACAATTGTCTGAACTGTTTACAGCAAGTTCAAATGTTCTTATGCGTGTCTTCACAAAAAAATGTTCTCTGGCACGATTCAGGATTGTAAGGGCGCGGCAGTCACGTTGATTTGAGATGTTGAAGTCCCAAGAAAGGCGTCCTGGGATCATTCAGCATCGCCAGCACGCAACAGTGAGGGGGACTCACGGCGTTGAAGTCCCACGTATGGTGCTTTGGCATGGTTGTGGATGTTCTGATGGCTGTCTTCCGACGGACCACTTCCCGCAGTGAAAATAAGTCCCTGCAGGGACCTGTAACGAGGGAAGGGGCTTATCGCAGCATCGTTGGCGAGTCTTGGGTTCAGACTGGTCCTCCTTCTCCTCCTCCGCCTGCTTCCTGTTTCATGTCGGCTATAGTGCTCGTCCTCCTCCTCCTCCGCCTCCTCCTGCTCCTCCCCACCCATCCCCCCACGAAGAGACGAGGGATGGCCCAGCCACCTCCGCGGGGCGCGCGGGCGGGGAAGCCGCCTCCTCGCCCTTGCCCACCCTCAGGACCCACTTTCCCCTGTGCGACCTCGGGCGCTCGAAGGGACGACGACGCTGAGGAGCGGAGCGGACGAGGCCCGCGACACGTGCGCGGACAAGGGTGGGCCGGGGAGCGCTCTGAGAGCCGAGGGGCGTGCCATGAGATCTTGTAGATTCCATGGCGCCGGCGCCTCGCGGTCTGACAAAAAGGCCGCGGAACGCCAGGGAACCGCCGAGGAGGCGAGAAGGAGGGGGGGGGGGCCCGAGGGACGACGACGTTGAGCTCGAAGGGGCCCAAGCAGGAGGCTCCCTCCTGCTCAGAAGCCATGCGCCTCACGACCGTGGAAGGTTTATAAGGCAAGCTGAGGCCCGGGACTGCCTGGCACCAAGTTGGGTCCACGGGCAGTGCGGTGCCACACGCGACGGACTCGGTTCGCACTGGAGGCTGCAGAACCTCCTGCTGGTGTGCGCTGCCGTCCAAGTGCAGCGCAGCACCGTGCAGTGGATTGGCCGATGTGCGTGCGCGTGTGTCTCATGTGCTTCACTGTTCTGGGTATCGCTGGTTTACTGGATGTGATATGGCTTGCGCTGTCTCTCTGTGGATTGCGCGAACTTGATCAGATTTGGCGGTGCGTTGCTTTGTTGGTGTTGCACCGCGTGTTTGAGGTTTGTCAACTGCGCGACGCTGTGCTGCTTGGCATGGCTTCTGTTCGTGCCAAATTGAGTTGCTGTGAGACCAACTTCGTCGGTTTCCCCATATCCTACGATGGGGTTATTGTTTTTACTTGGACGGAGCCCGCTCCAACCAGAACCCCTCCTCTCCTCCCTCCTCCTCCTTCCTCTCTTCCTCCTCACTCCCTCATGCACAGATTTACTCTTACTCAGACTCAGTTATACTCAGACCTAGTCATACTCAGACTTAATCATACTCAGACTTTCTCATGACCAGATTCACTTACACTCAGACCAAATCATACCCAGACTTACTCAAACTCAGTCTCGCTATCCTAAGATGAGGTTATTGTTATTACTTGGACGCCTCCTATTCCTCTTCTCGTCCCCTCCTCTTCTCGTCTCATTCTACTCGGACTCACTCATACTCAGACTTACTCATACCCAGACCTACTCAAAACACAGACTTTCTCATACACAGACTTACTCATACTCAGACTTACTGATACCCAGGCGTACTCATACACATACTTACTCATACTCAGACCTACGCATAGTCAGACCTTCTCTTAGTCTGACTCAATCAACACACCTCAGATTTGGAGGATGTCTCAGGCGGGGCGCTGGTTTCAGCACCCCTAAAGGGAGCCGCCAGGGGTGTTTGCACGGGCCCGTTCGCGGCCATTTTGTAGGGAAGCCTCAAGCGGTTTGCCTGTTTTCATGCTCAACATCCTTCGCTTGGAGAGCAGAGTCTGAGGATGTCTCAGGCGGGGCGCTGGTTTCAGCACTCCTAAGGGGAGCCGCCAGGGGTGTTTGCACTGACCCGTTCGCGGCCAGTTTGTGGGGATGTCTCAGGCGGTTTGCTTGTTTTCATGCTCGACATCTTCTGCTTTCAGAACAGATTGTGAGGATGTCTCGGGCGGGGCGCTGGTTTCAGCACCCCTAAGAGGAGCCACCAGGGGTGTGTTCACGGGCCCGTTCGCTGCCATGTTGTGGGGATGTCTCAGGCGGTTTGCTCGTTTTCATGCTCAACATCCTTGGTTTTCACATGAGGTTTTGGAGATTTCTCAGGCGGGACGCTGGTTTCAGCACCCCTCAGGGGAGCCGCCAGGGGTGTTTTCACGGGCCCGTTCGCCGCCAGTTTGTGGGGAAGCCTCAAGCGGTTTGCCTGTTTTGGTGGGCAGACCCGTTTGCGTTTAGAGCAGTTTGTGAGGATGTCTCAGGCGGGGCGCTGGTTTCAGCACCCTTGAGGGGAGCCGCCAGGGGTGTTTTCACGGGCCCGTTCGCGGCCAGTTCCTGGGGATCTCTCAAGCGGTTTGGCTGTTTGGGTGGGCAGACTCGTTTGCGTTTATAGCAGTTTGTGAGGATGTCTCAGGCGGGGCGCTGGTTTCAGCACCTTCGCTGAGGGCATACTCAAAGACCCCCGCTTCATGTCACGCTTGCCAGCTGTCCTCTGCACGACTGAAACTGAGACTGATGTGGTCCAAACCTGAATCGGCAATAACCCATAACACGATCAACGCAGCAACAAGACTGACAACACCGACATTGATAAAACAACTCTACACAGCAACCGCGACATCAACAACCATGTCGTACGCGCAAACATGGTAGGGTATCAGGCGACACGTGCTGTGGTACGTGTAACGTGTAAGTACAGATGCGCAAATCGGGACTCATCCGTCCTGCCCTCCGGTCCGTTTCATAACGCGGTTTTGTCACACACACACACACACCTCAAACAGAACGCGTCTCGTGGACGCTTGCCTTGGGACAGCAGTTGAATTCGTGGAACCTCGGGGGCGCGCAAACATGGATTAGCGATCCATGGATTTAGCGCGCTGTCGCCAAATCCATGGATCGGGGAAGGTGCCCTCCCCAAAATGCGGCCGGTGCCGCCTCGCTCGGCGGCGGAAATCCGCGATTTCCCATGGAAGCGGGACCCGTCGCTAATCCACGCCCCCATTGATCCATGCTTGCGATTACCTGCAAAAAAACATTCGGCATGCGTCCTGAACAGCGCACCCCCCCAATTGGGGGGGGCTCGGACCAGGGCCCCCCCCCTTTCCGAGGGACGAGGGGCTCGAACAGCCCCCCACCGAGTTGCCAAGGGGGGGGGCTCGAACCAGGGAAGGGGAGGAGCCCTGCCCCAAACGGGGACGTTGGAACCGCGTGCCCTCCCCTCCCCCCTCGAGTTGCAAGGAGGTGGTGGGGGAGGGTTCGAGCCAGAAGACGGGCCCCTCCCCCGCGCCCCCCTAGAATAGAACCCTGCTGAAACTCGACCCTCTTCGATCGGAAGCCTATCATATTTGGATCCATGCGTAATCGAACCCAAGAATATCTAGGTGGGAGCAACTCCGATTGAGTCCAGCTGAACAAAAAAATTGACCCAGGTCGAAGAGGACCCCACTATTGCTGGATCCAAATTACTACCATCCTGGTCGAGCTCGATCCTGCTCGATGAAACACATGCTATAGCTGGATCCTGTTAGCAGTGAATCCGACTAGGCCCGATACAACTTTCATTGGATCCGACATGGCTGCGTCGAACTGGAATAACGTCCTATCCTGGCCGGATTCAACTTTCATAGTCCTACGCAAGCGGAATCCAGCTGCGATCGAGTCCTACCACAGCTCGAACCAGCTCCACTAGAGTCCTACTATAGCAAGATTCAGCCCCAGTCGAATCCTACTAGTGCTCGGTCCAATTCTTTTTGAATCTCACCAAAATTCCCTCCAACCTTAATGGCAGCCGGCCAAGGATCCATCGTCAACATCGTCGTCGCCGTCGTCATCGTCGTCGGCGTCGGCGTTGTCGTCGCCGGCGCCGTTGTCGTCGCCGTCGTCGTCGTCATCGCTGTCTTCGTCGTCGTCCTACTAAGGCTTAATCCAATCCTGATAGAATCCTAGTGCAGCTGGACCCAACGATACTAGCATTCTGGTCGAGCTTGACCCTGGTCTGAAAAAATACGGTGAGAGCTGGATCCAACTCCAATCGGATCATGCTACGGTTCGGTCGAAACATGCCTGAACCTTAATATAGTTAGGTCAAAGTTTGAGAGCATCCTCATCGGACCCCGTCGAGCTCCAAAATAATCATACGAAAGCTATACGCGGATCCTACTACAACTCGGTCCAGCGTTAATAGGGTCCTAGTGTAGCAGGATCCAGCTCGAATTGAATCCTGCTGGTGCTCGGCTCAGCAGCCATGGAAACTCACCAGGGCTCGATCCAGCACTAGCAAAGGCAAACTAAGGATCGATCGTCGTCGTCGTCGTCGACATCTTCGTCGTCGTCCTACTAAGGCTCGATGCAGCGAGATACAAAAAAACACTACAGCTGGCAACGTCTACTATCATCTTGGTCGGGCTCGATCTCAATCCTAGTGCAATCCCCATGTAGCTGGATCCAGCTCCAGTTGAATCAGACATAGGTTCGGTCCACCCATACTTGATTGCTACTACAACTGGACCCGACGTCAATAGCATCCGAATCGGACCCGGTCCAACTCTCATAAAAAATCGTGAGATTGCTCAGCCTGAATATTACTATAGCTCGATCCAAGGATAATGGAATATTACTTTTTCAGGATCGAGCCTTCATTGAATCCTGCTCGGGCTCGGCGCAGTTGTAAAAGTATCTTACCATGGCCCGATCCAGCCATGAAAGCAGCAGCAAGCTAAGGCTCGACCCACCTCGAATAGAGTCTGGATCCAATATGTACTAGCATGCTGGTGGGGCTCGGTCCTGATCTCGTAGAACACTTACTATAGCTGGATTAAGCTCCACATGATTCGCACTAAGGCTCGATCCAACTCCAACTGGGTTCCTGCTACAGCTGAACCGAACTATTATAACATCCTGATCGGGCCCGATCTAGTTCTATTAGACACCCACTATGGCTAAATCCAGCTATAGGCTACAGTTGATGCCTGCTACAGCTCGATCCAGCTCTCATAGAATCTTAACAAGGCAAGATCCAACTCTAATTGACTACTGATAGCGCTCGATCGGAAGTCAGGCGGGTTGGATTGGACGGGCGGGCCATCAAATACATGGTGGTCGCTTGCTCGCGAGCGAGCGAGCCGGGCGAGTCAGGCCGGGAAGGCGGGAAATGGAATGCATGGAGCTGGCTTGCTCGCTCGCCATCTCGCTCGAGCACGCGAGCAGGCGAGGAAGGATAGGGCCCTCTCGCGCGGCCGCTCGCTGAAACAAATGAGGGCCGGCTCGAGCGGGCGGGACATCAAGTGCATGGTGCTCGCTTGCTCGTTCGCTCGCGGAGTCGAGCAAGCGCGCGAGTCGGGCGTGTCGTGTCGGTCGGCCAGAACATCAGATGTATGGTGCTCGCGTGTTCACTCGCTCGCACGAGCAAACGAGCGAGCGAGCGAGAGAAGGATGGGGTCGGTCCATCCGCACGCTTGCTCGCACGTGACGACACACGTGACCCGACTGGGGCTCGATCCAGCTCAGAGAGAATCTTCCGCAGGCTCGATGCAGTCTTAAAAGCAAAATCCTACGGATCGAACGTCGTCGTCGACGTCGTCATCGGCGTCCGCGTCGGCGTCACCGTCACAGTTTTTGTTGTCGTCGTCATCGTCGTTGTCGTAGTCGTCGTGGTCGTCGTTTCGGTCGTCGTAACCGTCGTCGTCGTCGTCGTCGTCGTCGTCGTCGGCGACTTCGTCGTCGTCGGCATCGTTATGATCACCGTCGTCGAGATCATCGTCGTCGTCGTAATTGTCGTCGTTCTCGTCGTCATTGTCGTCGTTCTCGGCATCGTGGCCGCCGTCGTCGTCGTCGTCGTCCCCGTCGTCCTCGTCGTCGTCGTCGTCGCCGTCGTCGTCATCGGCGTCGACACCTTCGTCGTCGCTGCACGACGGCGCCGGCGCCAGCGCCGGCGCTCGCCATCGTCGGTTGCAGGGCAGGGGGGGCCTGATTCGAGCACCCCCCCTTGCATTTCAGGGATGGGGGACCTTCCCCTCAGGTTTGACGGTTCGAACCCTCACCCTCTCAATTCAGGAGGGGGCCCTCCAGTTCGACCCCCCCTTTCCAAGCGTCCACAAATCGCGCTCTTTTATACCTCCCGGCATCGTGTCAACAATCTGGTTGGAGCTTGGAGTCTACTCTCGATATCCATCTATCACCATCGGCATCATCAATATCTTCTTCTTCCGCATCCCCACATGTTTCCTTCCCTCCCACCCGGATTCTAGCGTCCCTGATCTAGTACCTCTTCGCCCTCCGTTCCAATCTCCTCGCATCCTCCTACGCATTCCCTTCCGTCCGTACTTCAGCCTCCCCTTGCCCATGCGTCTCCCCACGAACGACCCCCCCCTCTTGCCCCTGCTGCCCCTTCTCGCTCTGGCCCCCTCCCTCGCATCGCTCCCCATCCCCTGCGCCCGTTTTCCTCGCCAGGTGGCATGAGATACGAGCGCAAGGGACGAAAACGGCACATTCTGACGTGAATAGGAAACCATGCCCTCACAAAAACACACACATACACACAATTAGACACAAACGCACAGACACACAGACAGACACACACACACACATACACCTCACGGACATACAAACACACACTACGCATACACCCACACGCACAACACATAACACACAACACACACAACACAACACAACACAACACATCACACACAATACACAACACACAACACACACACACACACACTACACACAACACTCGACACATAACACACACAACACATCACACACAACGCACAGCACAACACTTACACACAACACACAAACACACTACACACAACCTACAACAACACGCACTCACAACACGCACTCACACGAACACACGCACAAACACACACACACAAACACACACACACACACACACATCACACACACACACACACGCACGCCGCTGCCCGCATCATTTTCCCCCCCGCCGCCCTCGTTCGTGGGGCCGGGGACGTCTTCTTCACCACGTGCGTGCACGAGATGGGCACGCGGCCGACGGAGCCGGCGGAGGTGCAGATGAGGACCTGCAAGCTGGATGTGGTTTGCAAAAGGTGGAGTTTGCAAAAGGCGTGGGGTCCGAAGAATGTGCTTTGCAAACGGTGGTGTTTGCAACCGGCACCCTGGGGGCACCCTGGGGGCGGGCGGGGACCTCGATCGAGTATTCTGCCGCGCCACGAGGAGGCCCGACGAGGACGGCGCCGTGCCCCCCGGGCCCCAACAGCGCCGATCGCAAGCCACACCCCGGCGCAACCGCACCCTGTGCAGTCGCCGAAGGGGCGACCCTCGGCCACGGACGCGCTCCCCGACCCTGATCTCAGGAACGGCCCCGAAACCAGGGCCCCTCCCGAGCCCAGGGTTGCCGATCTTCCAGCTTCTCGACTGAACAGGGGAGGGGGTGCAGGGAAGACGTGAGGAATGGGGGGAAAAGCGGGAGAATGGAGGGGAGCGGGCTCTGCTGCGATGCCATCCGCGTGGCCACTCCCGCAATCGGCAAGTCCCCTCGCTGCTCGCTCCGCAAAAGCTGAGAGCAACACTGCTTACGTGCCACAAAACTCTCGGGGCACTCCAAGAGTGCCAAACAAATTCGACGACATGCGAGGCGCCTCCGCAAAAAAGTGCGAAGAAGTACGAGGGGAGCAGCAGAAAGACAGCTGCAGCCACAAGCTAATGCACCTTCCGTCGGGGATTCCAGCCCGCCACAAAACCAAACTACAAACTCCGCCGCCTGCTCACAGGACCCACACACTCGTCACCATATCAGGTTTTGACTATTCTTGAATATCCCTCCTGCAGGGGGACATGCCCGACTTCAGTGTAGCCGAAATGTTCGATCCTCGCTGTTGTTCGCGACGCGATCCTGTCTGGGACAGCGGCAGCAGCGGAGCCCAGCCGCAGAGACGAGGGCCCCCCCTGCTCGAGGCCCCCGACACAGCGCGGCGGCAGGCCGGAGTTCCACCCTCGAGCCCCGAGGGCTTCGATCCTCGACGCAGGCCGAAGCTCGATCCTCGATCCTCGCATGCTCGGCCCTCGATGCTCCCACCGACGACGCGAGCACGTCTGGGATGCCGGCAGGAGCGGGCGACGCCCTGCCCCGTGCGGGAGGGGCTGGCCTCCCCCAGGCGCCGCCGCAGCTCCTCCTCGGCGGCCTCCCACGCGGCGTCGGCCTGCTGGTAGGCCTCGAGCTCGCGCCTGGGCCACTCGTGCTTCTCCTTCCTCCTCCTCCTCCTCCTCCTCCTCCTCCTAAACCCTTCGCCTCGGCCTTGGTGGTTGAGCGAGGGCAATTCGGGGCTCCCACCCACCACTGGGGGGGAACTACGTGATCCGCTGCTGTCTGCGATGCTGCTTGTTCGGGTCTGCACCCAAGCTTCGACCCGATGGCGACCCGCGCACGGCCCAAGCCCTTATATCAGCATGCGGACGTTCCTCCTCCCCCTCCCACCTCCTCGCCTCCACCCTCCCTCCCCCCTCCCTCCTCCTCCTCCTCCTCCTCCTCCTCCTCCTCCCTTTCCTCCATCCTTCCTCCTACCTCCCCCCCTACTCCTCCCTTATCCCCCTCCCTCAGGCTAGCACTTGGGTGCCGCATCGTATGCTGAACGCTCCTCCCGGTCCCTTTCCGCCCTCCCTCGCATGCGGATGTCATTCCAGGGGCGAGCCCTCGGGAAACCCTGCCAGCGAGGCCTCAGCAAGACTCGTCGCGAACATCTGCGAAGGATCGATGCTGGTCTCTGCTTGAGGCCTCATCGTTGTTGGAGCGACGAGCTAGAGGCCCAGCACCGCCTCATTCATGCAGATTCTAGCTTCTCGCACTCACCGTTTCCATCTCCCCTCGCCACTAATCCTCCGCCCCCTCCCGCCCCCTCGTTGGCCAAAGCAAGAAGGGACAGAGGCGACGGGCCAGGCAGCAGCAGCGGCAGCAGCAGCAGCAGGGATGGAGATGTCCTCAGTCCTCGGCACCAGCCCCGGGAAGCAGAGCCCGCCCCCTGTGGAAGCCTCCCTCCCTTCCTCCTCCACTCCCTCCCCGGCTCGCCGTGCGGCCGAGGCGGCCGCCCGCGCACTCCCGACTTTCCTTGTCGGGAGCCTCTCCCCACCAGCCCTCGGGGGACGAGGGCTGCCCTGCTCGATGCCGCGGACAAGGAAGGCCTCGCGCTCCTGGCATCGCCGGGTCGTCCTCGCTCTTCCTGCCCACTCCTGGCCATCGCTCGGACGTCAATTTCCCGCGCATTTGTCGGTGTCGTGCGTGTTTTTTTTGCTCGATGGTCCAGGATGGTCCTCGAGGGCCCTCGCCGAGAAGAAATGCACGGTCGGGAACTCGTGGTCCGCGACTTTCGCGGAGGCGGCCCCCGGCGGTGCGCTGTGCCGTGCAGGCGGCGAGCGTGCCGCTCTGTTATCCGTGGGGTGGGGGCCTGGAAGAGGCGCGGGGAGCCGACGCTCAGAAAGGGAATGCGGATCGTGCGTCGCCTCGAGAAGAAACCGTCCACCAAAAAACCAAAAAAGAACCGCCCACGAGAAACCCAACCCTGAGACCCCAGGGCGTCCGCTGATTCTTGGCGTGGGAACGTCACGTATTCCATAGCATTCCATTGCTTCCAGGGCACCCTGGAGGCAAGCAGGGTGTTTCTTGTCATGGGCCTCCACTGTAGCGCGTCGCGCAGAAGCGTGGTGGGCCATGCCCCGCGGCGAAACACGCTGGGCCAGCGCTCCTGACAGTGAGAGCTCGTTGCCACGTCATTCGAGGACGGCGTCGCCAACGACGACGGGGACGGTGCCACCGCCGCCTATCCGACGGCGACGCCACCGCCGGCGGCCACGCCGTCGTCGTCGTCGCCGTCGCCGTCGTCGTCGTAGTCTTGGTCGTCGTGGTCGTCGTCGTCGTCGTCTTCGTGGTGGTCGTGGTCGTGGTCATCGTGATCGTGGTCGTCGGCGTCGTCGTGGTCGCCGCAGTCGTCGTGGTCGTCGTCGTCGTGGTGGTCGTGGTCATAGCAATCGTTGTCGTCGTTGTCGTCGTCGCCGTTGTCGTCATTGTCGTTGAAGACGTCGTCGCAGACGTCGTCGCCATCATCGTCGTCGTTGTAGAAGTGGTCGTCGTGGTCGTGGTCGTGGTCGTCGTCGTCACCGTCTTCGCCGTGGTCGTCGTCGCCGTGGCCGTCGTGGTTGTCGTCTTCGTGCTCTTCGTCGTTGTCGTCATTATGGTCGTGGTTGCCGTCGTGGTCGTCGTGGTCGTCGTCGTGATTGCCGTCTTTGTCGTCGTCGTCGTGGTAGTGGTCGTGGTCGTGGTGGTCGTCGTGGTCGCGGTCGTGGTCGTCGTCGTCGTCGTCGACGCCGCCGTCGTCTTCGTCGTCGTCGTCATCGTCGTCGTCGTCGTGGTCGTCGTCGTAGTCGTTGTCATCGTGGTGGTCGTCAACGCCGTTGTGGTCGTCGTCGCCGTCGCCGTCGTCGTGGTCGTCGCCGTCGAAGTCGTCGCCGTCATCGTCGTCGTCGTCGTGGTCGTGGTCGCGGTCGTCGTCGTCAGCGTCGTCGTCGTCGTGGTCGTCGTCGTCGTCGTTGTCGTGGTCATGGTCGTGGTCGTGGTCGTGGTCGTCACCGTTGCCGTCGACGTCGTCGTCGTCGTCATGGTCGTGGTTGCCGTCGTGGTCGTGGTGGTCGTCGTCATGATTGCCGTCGTCGTCGCCGTCGCCGTCGCCACCGTCGTCGTCGCCGTCGCCGTCGTGGTCGTGGTCGTCGTCGTCGAGGTCGAGGTCGTCGTCGTCGTTGTCATCGTCGTCGTCGTCGTTGTCGTAGTCGTAGTCGTGGTCGTGATCGTCGTCGTCGTCGTATTCGTAATCGGCGTAGTCGTCGTGGTCGTCGTGGTCGTCATGGTCGTGGAGGTCAAGGTGGTCGTCGTGGTCGTGGTCGCAGTTGTGGTCGTCGCCGTGGTGGTCGTGGTCGTCGTCGTCGTCTACGTCGTGGTCGTAGTCGTCGTGGTGGTCGTCGTCGCGGTCGAGGTCGTCGTCGCCGTTGCCGTCGTCGTATTCGTCTTGGTCGTGGTCGTCGTCGTCTTGGTCGCGGTCGTCGTGGTCGTCGTCGTCTTCGCCGTCGGCAACGCCGGGTCGTCGTCGTCATCGTCGTCGTCGTGGTCGTCGACTTCTTAGTCATCGTCGTCGTCGTCTTAGTGGTCGTCGTCGTCGTAGTCGTCGTCGTGGTCGTGGTCGTGGTCGTGATCGTCGTCGGCGCCGTCGTCGTCGTTGCCGTAGTGGTCGTCGTGGTTGTCGCCTTCGTCGTCGTGGTCGTCGTCGTCGTCATCGTCGTGGTCGACGTCGTCATCGTCGCCGTCGTCGGCGTGGTCGTCCACGTCGTCGTAATCGTGGTTGGCGTGGTCGTCGTGGCCGTGGTCGTCGTCGTCGTCGCTGTCGTCGTCGTCGTCGCCGTCGTCGCCGTCGTGGTCGACTTCGTCGTCGTCGTCGTCGTGGTCGTATTCGTCGTCGTCGTCGTTGTCGTCGTCGACGTCGTCGTCGTGCTCGTGGTCATAGTGGTCGGTGTGTCGTGGTCGTGTTCGTGTTCGTGGTCGTCGGCGTCGTCGTCGTCTTCGCGGTCGTCGTCGTCGTCGTCGCCGTCGTCGCCGTGGTGGTCGGGGTTGTCATCGTCGTCGCCCGCGTCGTCGTCGCCGCCGTCGTCGTCGTTATCGTCGTCGTCGCTATCGTCGTCGTCATCGTCGTCGTGGTCGTCGTCGTCGTGGTCGCTGTGTCGTCGTTATCGTGGTCGTCGTGGTCGTGGTCGTGGTCGTCGTGGTCGTCGTCGTCGTCGTGGTCGTCGACGTCGTGGCCGTGGTCGTGGTCGGCGTCATCGTCGTCGCCGTCGCCATCGTGGTCGTCGTCGTCGTGGTCTTCATCCTCGTGGTCGTCGTCGTCGTCGTCATCGTCGTCATCATCGTCGTGGTCGGCGTCGTCGTCGTAACTGTCTTTGTCGTGGTCGTCGTTGTCGTCGTGGTCGTCGTGGTCGTTGTGGTCGTCTTCGTCGTGGTCGGGGTTGTCGTCGTCGTCGTGGTCGTCGTCGCCGCCGTCGTCGCCGTCGTCATTCACTTAGTGGGCCCCGGAAACGGCAGGCCGTTTTTTACCAATTCCGTTTTTCCGTTTTTCTGCCAATTCCGACGCCGTTTTTCTACGGGTTCCGTCGCCAATTTTTGACCGGTTCCGGCTCCGGTTCCAATCCTGGACCGTTTTTTCCAGTCGCCGTTTTTGTTGCTGTTTCAACTTTGGGAAACGGTAAAAAAACGGCCCTGCCGTTTCCGGGGCCCACAAAGGTCATTCATCGTCGACGTCGTCCTCGTGGTCGTTGTCGTCGTCGTCGCCGTGGTCGTGAGCGTTGTCGTCGTCTTCATCGTGGTCGTGGTGGTCGTCGTCGTGGTCGTGTCGTCGTCGTCGCCATCGTGGTCGTCGTCATTGTCGTTGTAGTCGTGGTCGTTGTGGTCGACGTTATCGTCGTCGTGGTTGTGGTGGTCGTCGTCGTGATCGCAGCAAGCGTCGCCGTCGTCGTCGTCGGCGTCGTCTTCATGGTCGTCGTGGTCGTCTTCTTCGTGGTCATCGTCGTCGCGGTCGTGGTCGTGGTTGTCGTCGTCGTCGCTGTCGTCATCGCCATCGTTGTCGTGGTCGTCGTAGTTGTGGTCGTCGTGGTCGTCGCGGTCGTCGTCATCGTCGTCGTAGTCATCGTCGTCGTTGTGTCGTCGACGTCGTCGTGGTCGTCGTCTTCGTTTGAGTGGTCGTCGTCGTGCCGCCTTTTTCGTCGTCGTCGTGGCAGTCGAGATCGTGGTCATGGTCTTCATCGTCGTGGTCGTCGTCGCCGTCGTTGCCGTTGTCGTCGTCGTGGTCGTCGTGGTTGTGGTCGTGGTCATGGTCGTCATCGTCGTCGTCGTCGTGGTCGTGGTCGTCGTCATCGTCGCCGTCGTCGTGGTCGTCGTCCACGTGGTCGTAATCGTGGTCGTCGTCGTTGTCGTCGTCGTCGTGGTCGTCGTCGTCGTCGTAGTCGTCGTCGTCGGCGACGTCGTCGTGGTCGTTGTCGTAGTCGTCGTCGTCGCGGTCGTGGTCGTCGTCGTCGTGATCGTGATTGTCATCATTGTCGTCGTCGTCGCCGTCCTCCGCATCGTCGTAGTCGTTGTCGTCGTCGACGTCGTGCTCGTCGTCGTCGTGGTCGTCGTGGTCGTGGTCGTCGACGTCGTCGTCGTCACGGTCGTGGTCGTCATTCGGCGGCGTTGCCACTGCAGGCGACGCCGTGGTCGTCGTGGTCGTCGTGGTCGTGCTCGTCGTCGTCGTGGTCGTCGTCGTTGTCGTCGTGGTCGTCCTCGTCGTGGTCATGGTCGTGGAAGTGGTCGTGGTCGTCGTCGGCAACGTCGTTCGTCTTCGTGGTCGTCGTCGTCGTCGTTATCGCGGTCGTCGTCGTGGTGGTCGTGGTCGTGGTTGTCGTACTCGTCGTCGTCGTAGTCGTGGTCGCCGCAGTCGTCGTCGTTGTCGTGGTCGACCTGTCGTCGTCGTTCATGTCGTCGTCGACGTCGTCGGAGTAGTGATCTTCGTCGTCGTCGTGGTCGTCGTCGTCGTCGTGGTCGTCGCCGTCGTCGTCGTCGTCGTGGTCGTCGTGGTCGTGGTCGTCGTGGTCATCGTCGTTGTTGTCGTCGTCGTCGTGGTCGTCGTCGTAGTGGTCGTCGTGATCGTGGTCGTCGTGGTCGTGGTCGTGGTCGTCGTCGTCGTGGTCACGGTCGTCGTCGTCGTCGTCGTCGTCGTCGTCGTCGTCATCGTCGTTGTGGTCGTGGTCGGCGTCGTTGGCGTCGTCACCGTCGTCGTCGTCGTCGTCGTCGTCGTCGTCGTCGTCGTCGTCGTCGTCGTCGTAGTGGTCGTCGTCGTGGTCGCCGCGATCGTGGTCGTCGTCGTCGTTGTGGTCGTCGTGGTCGCGGTCGTCGTCGTCGTCATCGTCGTCGTCGTCTTCGTCATCGTCGTCATCGTGGTATTCAGCGCAGTCGTGGTCTTCGTCGTCGTCGGCGACGTCGTCGTGGTCGTGGTCACGGTCGTCGTGGTCGTCGTCGTTATCGGCGTCGTGGTCGGGCTCGTCGCCGTCGTCGTGGTCGTCGTGGCCGCCGTCGTCGTCGACGTTGAGGTCGTCGTCGTCGTCGTCGTCGGCGTTGTCGTGGTTTCGTGGTCGTCTTCGTGGTCGTCGCCGCAGATGGGTGGCCGCCGGAGGGCGGGCGTCGGGGGCCGCCGCCGAGGGCCGCCCCCCAGCATGACCCCATCGTGCCTCGCGCAATCAGAACGGGGAGCTGTGCGCACTGGGGGAAGAGGGGGAGGAGGCGGAGGAGGAGGTGGTGGCGGGCGAGCAGGCGGGCGTGGACAGGAGCAGGAGTGCAATCGGGCTGAGGAAGCGCCCCCGCTTTGCCCCAGGGGGCGCCTCCGTGTACGAGGAGGGCCACAGAGACAGCCCCACGAGGACCCCAGGCACCTCGAGCCTCTTCCGCACCTACACCGCTCTTCATTTCGGCGCCCTGACTGTAGGAGGAGCGGGAGGAGCTGGCGGAGGAGCTGGCGGAGGAGGAGGAGGAGGAGGAGGAGGAGGAGGAGGATAACAAGGAAGAGGAGGAAAAGGATGAGGAGGAGGAAGAGGAGGAGGAGGAGGAGGAGGAGGAGGAGGAGGAGGAGGGAGGACGAGGAGGGAGGGAAGAGGAGGAGGAGGAGGAGGAGGAGGAGGAGGAGGAGGAGAAGGAGAAAGGAGGAGGAGAGGGAAGAGCAGGAACACCTCTCCACGGCGAGCCCTTCGCGGCGAGGACGGCACCCGCGGCGACCGCGCCGGCGACGGCGACGGCGATGACGACGACTACGACGACGACGACGATGACGATGACGATGACGATGACGTCGCAACCCGCCCCCCTGTGCTTGGCGGCCGTCCCAAGGGCACGCGCTGTGCTCGAGGAAGGGCGCCTGCAGCGGCGGGGGGGCGGCGCCGCCCGCCGGCCTCCTCGTCCGAGCCCCCCCGTCTCGGCTGCCGGCAAACGACTGATCCCAGGCAAGAAGGGGCCTTTTGCTGGGCCTGTTTTCTCCCACCACCGCCATGCGTTGGGGTGGGGGATGAGGAGGAGGAGGAGGAGGATGAGGAGGAAGAGGAGGAGGAGGAGGAGGAGGAGGAGGAGGAGGAGGAGGACGAAGAGGAGGAGGCGGACGGGGAGGAGGAGAAGGAGGATGAGGAGGAAGAGGCGGAGGAGGAGGACCCCCTCCCCCTCCTACTTATGGTGGTGGCGGTGGAAAACAAACCCACCACTTTTGGTGGGCAGCTTTGGGGGGCGCGGGGGGGCCAAACCCAAAAGCGCGCATACCGCTGCCGTCGCCTCGCACTCCGCGATCGGGGAGGACGAGGAAGAGGAAAACGAAGAGGAGGAGGAGGAGGGGAGGAGGAGGAGGGCCACTCTCACGTGCAGTTGATCCCCCCGCGCCGCACCGAGAAAGCATGGCGGGAGGCTCTCGTGGCAGCGCTCGCCCATGAGGGTCAGGTACCTATCGGGCGTCAGCCCCTGTGAAGGGATGATGACTGGCTTGGCCACGTTAGGATCAAGACCTGCGGCGGCGGCAGCGCCCCCCCCCACCCCCCCAAAAAAATGAGGCAGCGGGGCGAGCGAGCGGTAAAGATCTTGTGCGACCATGCCTATATCGTCGGCACACGCGGCCAGCAAGGATGGCGAACGTGACAACCTCGACCCTATCCTGCGAGGGACTGGACCCATACATAAAACAAACAGTGACGATGATCATGGGCACCTTTGCTTGGTGCCGCGACGAACCGACCGCCTATCCTCCTGAGGCCCGCAGAAGTTGACCGATACCCATACTTCGCAAGAAAAGTCAGCGACGGCCCTGCGCACTTCCCGCGGGAAATTCATCTCTTTCAGAACGGACAGGACCATGGCGCGCAGCGCAGAGAAAAACGCGGCACAAATGCGAGCCGGAATATAGATGGTAACATGCCGCGCAAGGATAAAACCGCGCTGGATTTCAGAGCAAGAATCTTGGATAACGCGAGTGACAGGTCGGTTGGCAGCACGGCTGATCAGTTTGCTGTCAAGGTTGCCCAACGTAATCGGGCGCGTCTGAGCTGGGGCGCCAAAGACTTCATCGACAACATCGTCGAGGCAATGTCCTTTCGAACGGAAAACAGCCACACCGTAATTAAAGTTGTCGGGCTAGCCAGAGGCCAACAGTTTTTGATACACGTTAAACAGTGGCTCCATCGTTAGAGTGCCTCCTCGCGACCACACAGAATGGGGGTGCCATAGGGCCCAGGCCAATAATCTTTGGCTGCCGCAGCAGACTTGCCGAATTCATCGAATTCAAATTCCGAGAATATGGGGGCCGGCGCTCTTTGGATGAACGGCTGCAATTCGCGACGCTGGGCTTCGCCCAAAGCGCAAACGTGCCCTCGGCTCCAGCGAGCAGTAAGCTGATGTGCTACTTCGCAGGGGTCGGTAAGCTGCAAACCAGAAGAATCAGACACACCTGACAGTGTGATGCGACGCCGCCGAGATCCCCATGCACAGAGGTAAGACGTCAGCTTAGACCTCAAAGCATCGGCGTCACGAATCTGCCCTTCAAGTTGAGCGGCCTTCAACCTGCTGAGGTATTCGTGCAAACCGGGCAGGTCGGCCCACATGCGGCTGCAAATGTAAACGCCAAGCTCGGGCGAAGCCTGTAGAGCACGCTGGAGAAATCTGAGGCGACCCTGCCGAAGACTTCGCATGGAAGACGGAGCCCAGTCAATCTTTCCACTGTGGGAGGCCTCCAGAGCGGGCGTGCTCGATGACGGCATTGGCGGCAGCCTTGATGACGTCCTCGACTTCACCAGGAGTTCCTTTCTCAGAAACCTCTGAGTGGGGATGGGATTCTGCGGGCGCTCGGTGACCCAAGACGGGATCCGAGCGCCCCCAGGCCCAAGAACGTAAGCAGAAGTGCAACTGGGGCATGATCCGAGAGCGGCCGGGTGCCGCTGGGGGCCCACAGGACCACGCCATTTGGCTCACAGCCAAAGAAGCAGACACTGGGGATACTGCAGCAGATACTATCTAGCCGCCCAAGGGAAGCACTGACAGGGCCCTCGCCAGACTTGCCCATCACGCGATGGGGACGCGGCCGTTCTAAATCTCGCACAACTGCGGGAACAAATCGCTGAAGCAAGCCGAAAGACTGCTAGTGCCATATCGGACCCTCCCCGCTGCGCGGCACGACCCTTCCCCTCCAGCATGAAAATTAAAGCCGCCCAGCAGGGGGAAGCGCAGACTTCGGCAGGTAGCATGTGCTGCTGCAGCTCGTGCGAGGGATTGTTTTTCGGGAGTGATGGTCGCGCTAATGATTTGCATGACGCCGTGCTCGCCGCGGAGGGTGAGAAAGCAAATGCGACCAGGAACGAGAATGCGACCCCGGGAGACTTGCAACTGTGAGCGGAGGCGCGGGTAAACTGAAATGGGACTGCCACCGGCCGGGCGATCCTCGAAGAACACACCCCAGCCCAAAACGCTGTCGATATCATTTTTGGAGCAATTCCAAATCATGTTTGGACGCGCGAACTTCCTCAAACAGAAAGCATCGCGTTTCAAAACGAGCTGGCACAAGGCTTCCCGTTTCTGTCTGAGCATAGCGTGGCTGGTGGAGGGACCTTCCATGTAGCAATCGAGAAATCGCCGCTGGGATAAAACAGGCTCGGCGGGGCACTGGCGGGGGCGACCGCCGCGGCCGAAAGAGGAAGACGAGGAGCTGGAACTAAATGAGCTGCTGTTGGAGGCCGAAGAAAAGATGGAGACGAAAAGCACGCAGAGCCCGAGCTCGAAGTCGAGGCCGGACGCCGCCGTGTCTTGCGACCCGCAAGAAGGCGACCACGCATGCGACCAACGTCAAACACAGGCTCATGAACGGACGTGACCGGCGAGGGGGCCCCCTTAGAATGGCGCTCTTGGCCATCGCTGCCGTCTGCTCTTTGCCAATGTGCAAGCTATCGAAGGCTGCAACACTGGGCTCGATGGTGGCAGACATTGCAGGGTTCTCATTCAGTGTGCGCAGGATAGTGACCTCGTCGTTCTCCATGGAGCATAGAATACTCTTGTGCCCCTTCACTCCAAGGAATGTGTTTTATCCAATCACTTTGGCGGCAACATGCTGCGATATACCCTGGCAGACATGTTCAATAAGTTACGACGACGAAGATCGGGTGGGGCGCCGCGCCTCGCGCGAAGCTGAATTGCACCGCTGCTCGACTGGAACGAAAGGCCGGTGGCCTTGACAAAATCAAGGAATGCTTTGGCGTCGGTAGCGTTGCTGAACGAAACACTCAAGGCTTCGGTAAGATTGCGAGCCTTCACTTCAGTGGGGTGCTTGATGCGCGAAGGAAGGTGCTGGATCATTTGCGTATCCATGTACTGGTTCATGACACGAGCGAGCATCGGGGACTTGAGCCCACCAATCCGTATCGCACACGGATCCGCAGCATCACCATAGCTGCCTCCGCCTGTGAAACTGCCACCGCTCGAAATGGGGAACTTACCCTTGAACCAGCGGGGGACAGCGGGAAGAGAACTGCGAATGCTAGCTGAGTCGACGGAGCTCTGCACCTCAAGGATATTAACCTCGATCTTCGCGAGCAGGGCCTCCTCGTTGGCCTCATCAGAGCCCACACGCATATGCCTCTCTATGGTCGTTATGCGATCGCGCAACTCGACGTAGTTGTTGTGTTTGTTGAAAGATTCTTGCATGACGGAGAAGCCCATATTTGAGGCCATGTTGGACTCCATTCTGTTGAAATAGCCAGGAAACCTGCACCACCTTCTTTAGTACGGGGCCTCACTTGACGAGCGTTGCCGACGGCGTCCAGGCCTTTCCCCAGGCCCTTGGCGTCACCAGCAACTCGAGTGAACGGCGTAGTTCCAGGTCGGTGCGGTGGTGCAAGCGATGGTCGCGTCGACGGGCTCACCACCCGAGGAAGCAACCTCCATGGCGGATGCGGGAGACTGAGGGAGTGACATGTCCGCCCGGGCGCCTGGGCACGACACCCGGATCGCCCTCTGAAGAGGGCTGCCCGCTTAGAACGCTGCCTGTCAGCAAGGCGCTTGAGCCAAAATGGCAGCGGAAGGGCGAGGAGGAGGAGGAGTAGGAGGAGTAGAAGGAGGAGGAGGATGATGCCCGCGGGGTGAGGCGGACCGCGTCGAGCCACGGCCACCCCTGCTAGGCGCGCGCCCCACGCGCGCCCGCGCCTCGGCGCAGCTACGCGCCCGAGGCTGTCGGCCAGGCCTCACCCCGCGCGGCCCGCAGCAGCCTCGCCACCTTGGCTGCGAAGCTTGGCGAGCTGCTGCGCTCCCGCGCGCCGCGCCTCGGCCTCGGCCAGCCGCCTTCGCCGCCCGCAGCCCCTGCTCCGCATCGAGCAGCAGAGTCACCTGCGGGCGGCAGCCTCTCCTCCTGCAACTCGCCCTCCATGGCCACGTAGTCGCCGCCCGCAGCCCCTGCTTCGCATCGAGCAGCAGGTTCCCTTGCGGGCGGCTGGACCTCCTCCTGCGGCCTGACCTCTGTGGCCTCGTGCGGCGGGGACGGTCCGCCGTCACTGCCACCTGCAGCCACCTCGTCTCCTCTCTGTGCAGGGCCCGCCACAGGCCGCTGGCACACGTCCTGCTGCTTGGCCACCTTGGCCACACGCCTCGGCGACTGCGAGGGCGGCGTCAGCTCGGCCAGCCTCGGTGAGCTGCTGCGCACTCGCGCACGGCGCCGCAGTCCTGGCCCTCCGCCGCCGCCCGCAGCCCCTGCCTCTCCTCGTGCCGCGGCATGGCGCACCACGGCTGCACGCCTGCCGCCAGCTCGCCCGCTCGGGCCAGCCGCTGCGCTGTGGTCCTCCACGTTGTCCGCCAGCACCTGGACTCCGCTGGCCTCGCGTGGCTGGGGTGGTCCGCCGCCGCTGCCACCTGCCGCCACCTCGTCTCCTCTTTCGGCAGGGCTCGTCTCAGGCCGCTGGCTGCCCTCCTGCAGCCTGGCCACCTCGGCCGCCGTCTTCGGCGCCAGCGAGGGCGGCGTCGGAGCGGCCTGCCTCGGCGAGCTGCTGCACACCCCCGCGCGGCGCCGCGGGCCTGGCCCGCCGCCGCCGCCCGCGGGCCCTGCCTCGCCTCTTGCGGCATCCTGGCGCGCCGCGGCTGCACGCCCTCCGCCAGCTCGCCCTCTCATGCCAGCCGCACCGCGGTGGCCCTCGGGGGTCAGGGGCCGCAGGAGGCTCGCGTCCTCCCTGCCACCTTGAGCTCCTTCTGGCTTGCGCAAGGCGTGGCCGTCCTCCTCCCCCGCGACGTCCTGCGCCTGCGGCGACTGGCCTCTCACCTCCTGCGCGTCGTCCGCCATCATCGGCGGGGGCGGTCTGCCGCCGCTGCCTCCTGTGGCCACCTCGTCTCCTCCCTCTGCAGGGCCCGCCTCAGTCCGCTGGCTCTCCTCCTGCTGCAGCTTGGCCACCTTGGCCGCCCGCATCGGCGACCTCGAGGGCGGCGTCAGCGCGGCTTGCCTCAGCGAGCTGCTGCGCACACGCGCGCGGCGCCGCGGGCGCGGCCCTCCGCCGCCGCCCGCAGGCCCTGCTCCGTCTCCTGCCTCGGCCTGGTGCGCCGCGGCTGCACACCTGCTGCCAGCTCGTCCCCCCAGGCCAGCCGTCGCTCTGGGGCTCTCAGGGGTCGGGGAACGCCGTGAGCCTGCATCCTCCCCTGCCCCACCACCTGAAGCTCCTACTGGCGGCCTCAAGGGGTGGCCGTCCTCCTCCTCCGCGATGTCCCGCGGCGACTGGCCTCTCCCCTCCTGCACGTCGTCTGCCAGCACCGTGATGTTGACTGCCACCTCGCTGACCACCTTCGGAGCTAGCCCCTTCCTCAGCCTCGCGACTGCGGCGGCACCTGCCGCCGACGGGACACTCCTGCACTCTAGGTGGAAGGAGCTCGCTCTGGCCGCGCCTGTGAAGCCGCACGCCCTGCAAGCGACCAGCGGCATCCTGCGCACCAGCAGCCTCCAATCCACAGGCGCAAGGAGCACCAGGTCATGCGACGCCCTCTGCTGCGCCTTCAGCCTGTTGTTGGCCCTGATCGCCTCGGCGACGATGCTGCCAGGGCACTCACCTGATCTGCCTGACCATCTGCAAACCTCGCACCAGGGACGCTGGCCAGGCAGCCTCCGCCAGACGCAGGCCATCCTCGCCGCTGGCTCCTTGCGCACTGGCAGGGCTCGCTGCACCTTCGTCTTGCCGTGCGTGGTGTCACTGCCGTCGACCCAGCTGCCGACAGCCGCGCACCACATGGCTGCTCGTTCGACCACGTCTCGGCTCCTCTCCAGGCGCTCTCTGCCCCGCGCGGGGAGGCGCCCGCTGGCCGCCGCAGCCTTTGCCGCCCTGTCAGCCAGTCGGTTGCCGTACCAATCCCTGTGCAGCACCTCGCCTGCCGCCACCTGCCGCCGCGTACTGTGGCTGGGCATCCACCTGAGGCTAACCTCATGCCCAAGACCTCCTCGCTCGTCCAGCAGGTCCCAGGCTCGCCGCCACAGGTGCGCCCATGTGTACGCGTAGCCCGTGGTGCCTACCCTGCCGACCTTGCAGAAGCCGTCGTACACGTACTTGGAGTCGACCACCAGCACCGTGACACCTTGGCCAAACCTGAGCGCCATGATCACCGCCGTGAGCTCCCCGCCGTTGATGTCCACGCAGTGGCCCTCCATCTGGCCAGCGATGGAGGCCCTGTAGCCGTCGCAGTGCGCCTGCAGCGCCACCACACTCCAGCCAACTGCCGCCACCTCCTCATAGTCCGCCTCGAACGCCGAGCCGTCGAGAAACAGCTCACCTTCAGGAAGGGTGCCTCCTTCGTGGTCGCCCTTCCAGCACACGTCGCTGCACGCTGGCGGGCGGCGGATGCCCCGTGGTGTCGGCCACAGGCACCTTTCCAGCAGCAGCTGCACCTCAGGCCTCCCGCTCTGCCTTCGAAGATCTGCCAAGTCCTCTGGGATCGTCAGCACCTCATTCCAGCACGGGCAGTCGAAGTGCCTGTGCATCAGCGTGCCTCTGGCGCCACACCTCAAGCACCCAGCACTGGGCGCCAGCCCCTTCTCCTCCTTGCGCGCCTGAGTCCACTGCCCGTCGATGATGAGGGACCTCAGGTAGGCCTGCTCTCGCGCCGTCAACCGAACCCTGGTGCGTGGTGCCCCCTCCTCTCGGCGTGGCTCGTCGGCTTTCCTGGCACAGCCAGAGGAGGTGAGCCTGACCAGGGGCTCCAGCTCGCCGCCACCAGCCAAGTGCGCGCAACCTGGGGCTTTGCTGACCTGCCTCCACTGCCAGCGCTGCACTGCTCTCCTCATCAGCTTGGCCACGACCCACGGCGCACAGTCGAAGGGCGCAATGGCCACGCCGTCGTCCATGACCCAGCGGTTGGCGGCGACGACGTCCCAGCCGATCCTCCTGAGGGAGAGCACCGTCGCCGCGCACGGGCCCTGCACGTGCACCCAGGACACGGGCCGCTTGTCCTCGAGTCCCTGCCACACCATGTGCAGCGGCACCCACTGCTCCCAGACCGCACGCAGCAACATCAGCACCGGCTTGCAGGTCGCGTCGTAGATCGGGTCGAGGCCAGCCTGGAGCATGAGCCCGAGCGACCTGGACTTGCTCGCCGTGGTGTTGGAGACCGCGACGAACGTGAGGGTCCTGGCGCGGTCCAGCTCCCCTTCCGTGCAGCCCGTGATGGCCGTGCCGTACCCTATGCACGGGTGCAGCCCCGTCTTCACAATCCTCTTGGTGGCCTTCCGCTTGGCCTTGACCACCTGCAGCACTTTGATCCTGCGCAGCCTGCCTCTCGCCTGCGCCATCCTGTCGTGACGAACAGCCCGACCTATCCTCTTGCCCCCACTGAAGTCGACCCCCAAGTTCCTCTCCTGCCCCGTGGCGCGCACCCCCAGCGGCTTCATCAGGCGCTTCTCGAGCTCCTGCCTCGCTGCTGGCACATTCGCTAGCGCCCTGGATTTCTTCACCGCGATCTCTAGGTCGGCCTCGCCGAGCAGTACCTTGAGATGCCTGGCCGCCAGCGTGAGGTCATTGACTGTCCGCTGGAAGCCGCCCACCCTCTTCAAGATGATGTCATCCACGACCACCGACATCGCCAGCGTGGGCACCAGCTCCTGAAGCTTGTCCAGCGGCTCCAGCAGCAGCATCTTGAGCATGAGCGTCGCCAGCCCGTCTCCAGGCAGCACCGCCTGCTCGGTGCAGATGGCGTTGCTGACGGCTTCGTCCCGCGCCAGCCACCTGGGCGCTCTGTACAAACTCACCTGCAGCTTGAGCTGCCAGAGCGGGAAGCCCGTCCGCTGGGCGGCCTGGATGAGGCGCCCATGCTGCACTTGCTCGTACGCCTTGAGCAGGTCCAGGAGGATGAGAGCCGCGACCCAGCTGGATGCATCGCCAGCTTCGCGCCCCTTCGCTGTCGCCCACTCGCACTCCACGGCCTGCTGCCAGACTGCCCTCTCGCAGCCTCTGCCGCGCGCCGCCCAGAAGAACGGTCGATCATTCCTGCGCTCCCACTCCTCCGCCAGGGGCTTGCGTAACCTCGTCTGCACCCTCGCGAGGACGTGCGCGATGGCCACAGGGCGCACGCCGCCCAGCCTCTTGGCCAAGAACACGATCTTGCTCTGGATCTGCGGCCACTCCGCGGCCTGCTCGACCGCCACCACGATGTCGATGAGGGTCTCTATCCCCTCGTCGCTGAGCTCCAGCAGCTGCCTCGGCTTGATCGCCTCGAAGCCCGTGGCCGTGCCCTTCCTGAAGGACCTCAGGACTGCCCGCATCACCTCGCAGCTGGGCCTGGGGGGGCGCTCACCTAGATCGGTCGGCCACTCCAACTCGGCGTGACTGCACTGCACCCTCCAGATCTTGCTCCACTCCTTCTCAAGGTCGTCCAGCTCCTTGCTCAGGCTGGCGGGCCCAGCATCAACGCTGCAGTCGCTGCCCTGCCAGCCCACCGCCACTCGCGTGACCGCGTGGAGCCCTGCCGCTCCTCCTGTGAGCTGCTTGCCAACCCACTCGTCGAACTGCCTGCCCCTCTCGTCGACATCGCGCTTGGCGAGGTGCCTGGCGTGCTGCTTCGCGCGGTCGGCTAGCCTCTCGAGCAGCAGGGGGTGCCAGCACGCCAGGCCCCCATGCTGCAGCATCCTCAGCCAGCGCCCAGCCTCCATGCTGCAGGAAGTGCCGCCTCCTTCCCCTGAGCGGGCCTCCTCGTCCTGCTGCAGCTTCCTGACTCTCTTCGGAACCGCCGCCACCAGCTGGGGCAAGTAGCAGATCGCGTCGACCCTGGCCCTTGGTGTTTTCAGCTGCGCCATGGCTCCCAGCGCGTGTGCCACCCTGGCCATCCACGCTGCCTCAGGCGTGAGCCTCGGCGCCCTGGGGTCCTGCACCCCGCTGCGCTTGACCAGCTTGGTGGAGAAGCCGTCCGCTCTACCAACGTACCTGGCCCTCTGCTCCTCCAGCTGGTATACGTCGACCCACTCGTCCTCCGCGCACTCCAGGAAGGTGGCGAAGGCGGCTGCGAGGGCTCCCTTAGCCCCCTCCCCCGCGGCGCCCTGGGCCCTCACGCCCTGCTGCAGGTGCTGGGCCTGCCCCGCCGCGGAGGCTGCCTGCCTCTTCTCGACCCAGAGGCTGGGGGGCCTCACGTGCACTCCTTCAGCCGCTTCAACCTGAAGGGGACTACCCGCGATTCCGTACGGTGCCTGGCTCGGATGTGCACTGCCAGTCCCAGCATGGGGAGGAATGTCCGCCTGCTCCTCCTGCGCAGCGCTGCCCGCGGCACTGCTACCCTCTCTCTCCGCTGCGTCGGCTCCATGCGCTCCTGGCGCCCGAGCCTCTAGGTGCGCTGGCTGGACCTCGCCGCGAGGTGCTGCACCGCTGCTGCTGAGCTGAGCGGCCTCCTCCTCGGCGGCAGAGGTCGCCTGCCTCTTCTCGACCCAGAGGCTGGGGGGCCTCACGTGCACTCCTTCAGCCGCATCAACCTGAAAGGGCCAACCTGCGATTCCATACAGAGCCTGGCTCGGAGGTGCACTGCCAGTCCCAGCGTGGGGAGGTATGTCCGCCCGCGCCTCCTGCGCAGCGCTGCCCGCAGCGTCACTGCCTTCTCTGTCCGCTGCGTCGGCGCCCTGCGCTCCTGGCGCCAGGGCCCCGAGGTGCGCTGGCTGGTCCTCAACGCCTGGTGCTGCGCCGTGCCCTTCCGCGCCAGCTTCTCGCCTTAGCCCGCAGTTGCCGAGGATGCTCTGCCACTCCTCGCCGTGCTGGACGCATCACCTCATCAGGTTCACCTCCGTCACGCAGGCCGGCGGCGCAGGTGCGATCGGGAGCGCGCTGCTTAGCGGTCCCCATTTCTCCGCCGCAACCATCCCCACATCTCCCATGCCCTTCACTGGCCTGGGAAGCTCCTGGCCTGCTGCACTCTGTCCTGCTGCGCCACCACTGCTGCTGGGCTGAGGGGCCCCCTCCTCAGCACGTGGGGTGCTCCTCGCCGCGGCCTCGCCCTCGAACCTCAGCACCGAGGCGAGCTGCTCCTGCACCCTCAGCCTGGCTTGCCTCCAGCTGCTGCCGTGATCCCTCTCGCAGCACCCTTGTGGTCGCACCTCAGGGAAGGCCCGCGGCTTCTGGACCAGCCTGAAGCGCTCCTCCTCCTGCTGCCTGCGGATCTCGAGAATCACCGCCGAGTGCGGGTACACTGGCGAGGCCTCCACCACCCGCACCCCCAACGCAGCCAGCCCCTTGGATACCAGGAAGAAGTCGATGGTCCTCCCTGATGCTGCGCACGTGGGCGATGCAGGCCTGACCACCTTGCCATCGAACATGTCGGGCACCCCTCCTGCCTGCAGCTCTTCCTCCGTGAGGTTCCAATCACCGCCCACTACGAAGTCCCTTCGGCACTGCCTCAACCTCCTTGCCAGCCTCCTGAGGCTGGACACGCTGCTGTCGTTGAGGCCGACCCCCGCCTCCAGGTAGATGTTGGCGAGCAGGAAGCCGCCGCGCGTCACGCCCGACACCCAACACAGGTGCACTCGCCCAGCCACCAGCACCGCTGCCTGCTGGTCCTGCACCTCCGCCATGCCGTGGCTCCTCCTCACCATGGTGAGGAGTCCTCCTGTGCTGAGGCCCCCTGCCGCTGACGGCACCGCGGGCGTGCCTCTCGCCCTCCATCCTTGACCTCGAAGCTGCGCCTCCGCGTCACTGCTCCTGCCCTCCAGGAGCCTCGTCTCCTGGACCAGAATGGCGTCGCAGTCCTGCACCTCGCTCACCGCCATGCACTTGCCCAGGTTACAGAACGCATTGATGTTGACCGTGCAGATCCTCCAGACCCCGCACCTCATGCTAGGACTCCTCCTCCATCTGCTTGACCTCCGTCCGCATCCTCTTGGCGTCACCCAGCAGCTGCTCGGCTGCTTCCCTCTTGGCTGGGTCCTCCATCCCGCACGCGATGTCCTGCCACACCTGCTGCACCGCCTGCGACACGCCAGGCCCCTCCTCCTTGGGAGCGTCCACCTGCTGCGCAGCTGCAGGCACCGCCGAGGGCACGGGGACCGCCGCAGCCACAGGCGCACGGGGGGGCGCCCCCGCAGCGGCGGCAGCGCCAGGCAGGCCACTGAGCTCCGCCAGCACCTTCCCGAGCTTCGCGATCTCGTCCCTCGACAGGCGGCCGATCGCCTCCTGAATCGACTCCAGGGAGGCCGCTGGTGCTGCTCTCGGCTCGGCGGCAACTGCCGCCGCCTCAGCCTCCTCGGCCGCCATCCTGGCGCGCTGAGCCGCCAGCGCCTCTCGTGCCTTGGCCGCCGCCTCGTCGCGCTCCTTCCGCAGCAGCACCAACTTGTCCGCGAGGCAGGCCGACTCGTTGATGGCAGCCACCGCCTTGGCCTTCGCCTGCTCCAGCTGGCCCTCCATCTTCTTGACCTGCACGACCTTGGCGTCCGCCAGCACCTGGGCCGCCTTGACCGTCTTGTCCTTGGACAGCTCGGCCCCCAGCCCGCCCTCACGTAGCCTCCGCGCCTGCAGCAGCTGCTCGCGGACCTTCGGGGGCAGGAGCGCGGCGGCGAGGGCGAAGTCGGCCTCTGCCATGCACACGAAGCCACAGCGCTGCTCCTCGCTGAGCACCACGGCGCCTCCAGCGTCACGGCCGCCACCTTCTCCACCACGCCACCACGGGGCACGAGTGGGGGGCTTGCCGCCGCCAGCCCCGCGCCCGCCGATCCCGCCGCCAGCGCCGCCAGGAGCACCACCACCGCCGCCGCCTGCATGCCACCCACGCAGCGGAGGAAAGGCGCCCAGCTGCCGCGGCGCTGGCCACCCCGCAGGTTGGCACCCCTTGCGACAGCACGTCCTCTCGGCGAAGTTGTAGTAGTCGCACACCGAGCACTTCCACTTCGCAGGCCACGCCGCACGGCCGCCTCCCCCACGCCCAGCACCCACGCCGCCGCTCCCCGCCATGGCGCGCGTGAGTTTGGAAGGAGGCCGCCCGACTGCCAGAGTGCACACACTCTTGCCTGCGCACGGTAGTGCGATCCAGTGAAGCACGGAGGCTGAAAGCCCCCCGAGCAACCCATCTTGAGCCAAAATGGCTACGGAGAAGGAGGAGGAGGAGGAGGAGGAGGAGGAGGAGGAGGGGCCCAGACATCAGGAGGGGGGGGGCACGCCGCGAACAAAACAGAAAAACGCGGCGTCCTGGCCTGGGCCTCGCGCCGCCCACGCCAAGGCCCGAGCGAGAGGCCGCGGCGGACGCGAGAAGAGCGACGGGGGCCCCAAGACACACAGACGAACGGGCACGAGCCCCACGATTCCCCATCCGTTCCGGTATGCCTGAATGCTCGTTTTCCCCTTCGCTTTCCATAGTTTCCAGTGTTCCCCTGGCGATCGATCCTCCTCCTCCTCCTCCTCCTCCTTCTCCTCCTCCTCCTCCTCACCCTCCTCGTTTTCGCCTCGTTTCGTATTCGTTTCGTATTCGTTTCGTTTCGTTTCGTTCCGTTTCCTTCGAGGTGGTGCCTCAGCCCTGCACGCTGGCGCGCGTGTTCATTGCGTCTGGATGCCAGCGGCGCTCGCGTCCTATGGCTCCAGGAAAACAGTGCGTCCAAGATAACATCGGGCTCCAGATTGTCGTTCATCCTCCTCCTCCTCGTTCTCCACCTCCTCCTCCTCCTCGTCCTCCTCCTCCTCCTCCTCCTCCTCCTCCTCCCCTGGTGCGACGACCGGTCACAAAGGACACACATTCAATGGTTCTGGGTTAAGCACCGCCCCCAACCGCTGAAAAAGCCGCCATCTCAGACTTGGTCACGACCGATCATTTCCCACACTGCTTCGTCGAATCTCAGCGTGACTGCATACCCTCAGACCCAAATGGGTTCTCAGAAACCCCCCAAAAGCCATCTCAGAATTGCTCACGACCGATCATTTCCCACACTGCTTCGTCAAATCTCAGCTTGCCTGCCTACCCTCAGACCCAGGCGGGGGCTCAGACACCAAGAGCCTGATCCTACACATCCGCGGATCAGCCTATTTCGTGTTTTCGTTGGAAGCCCGAAATGCGGAGGCAGGAGACAAGTGGAAGCGGGATGAGGCAGGCTAAGAGTTAGAAGAGTGATAAGAGAAATGAGGGACCTAATAATGGCACGATCGATAAGAAGAAACATAGGAATACTACTGAGAGCGCGAACGGTAGCAAAACACAAAAACATAGGAATGCGAATAATAATGAAAATAATAAGCATATTAATAAGAAGAAGAAACGAACGTGCAAGGATGGCGCCCTGCCTGGACGACAGACAGGAGATATGGGGAACAAGAGGTGAACGAGGAGACGGGTCAATAGGATGGAAATCAATGCAAGGCGGGCGATGAGGAAAAGCTGGGAGAAGGTTGAAGGTGGAGCCAAGAGCAACACGAGGAAGTCGATGACTGCGGGAGTGAATAGAAGTCCACAAGTGAGGAACTGTGGGGAACACGCATCCTCATCATGCGCATTCTACTGCGGCCGTCAAACATGATAGGGACGATGACCCTTCTCGCATAGACTGGGGCTGCGGGCTTACCATTCTCCTCGGAGAAATCGAGAACCAGGGATGGCGGGATGGTGGGAGGAGAGGGACGATGGGAGAAGACGAGCAGGACGACAATGACGACCTCGACAAGGACGAGGGGCAGGAGCGCACGGAAGAGGAGGATGACGGCGACGATGACGAGGACGAGGATGGGGCGGAGAAAAGGATGACGACGAGGACGCCGATTGGTTGGCTCTCGCGCGCAACTGACCTGCGATCTGGAGGGCCGTCGAGCGCGACGGCCGAGGCGAAGCTTGGCACTTCGGCACGCCCTCCCAGACTGCCCTGTCATGGACAGTGCGCGAACAGACTGGGCAGAAAGGTGTGCCGAGCATCGACCCGACTCGGGACGTCTCGTCGCACTGAGGTGATACGGGCCTCCCAACATATGTCCGATTCTGGCGACCCTGAACCCAAAAACGGTTTCACCTCTTCGGGGCACATCTTCTACTTCCGCAGCCTTCCGCCGAACTTCTGCCGGCTTCCGCCGGCCTCGTTATACTTCCGCCGACCTTCCGCCGCCTTCCGCCGAAGAAGGGATGGCAACTCCTTCGATCCACAAAGGTAAGGCCCGTTTGTGGAGCGCCTCAAACAGTGTCCGAGCAACCGGCGTCGGAGGACCGCGCCGCATCGCCGATGCATCGGCGCCGCTGACGCGGGAACCGACGGGCTCCGCGCCGAGCCGCACCGCCGATGCACCGGTGATGCGGCGCGATCCTCCGACCCCTCTGCTCGGACCACGCTCGGGAGGCCTGGAGGTGAAGCGAGGGGAGGGTGGGCGTAGGGAGGAGGGGCGAGCACTCCCAACATCATCAGCGTCTGGCCATCGCTCGGACGTCCATTCCCTGTGCATGCCTCGGCTCCGTGCGCGCTTGTTTTTTGCTGAGTGATCCAGGCTGCTCCTCGACGGCCCTCTCCGAGAGAACATGTCCACGTCCGAGCGATGCCGAGGCGCACAGAGCTATGGCCACACCAGTCGCACGCCGATCCGTCGCGTCTGCCCGCGGGGGGTACCGACGCCGATCCGTCCACACAGTCTTTATGCGGACCGTGGCGCCGGGCCGCAGCGGCGGGCAAGGCCCGCGCCGCCTTTGAGCGTGACGCCCACGAGCAGACAGCTGGCCACGGAAAGAACAGCACGCTCGGCAGAAAGTGCCGCCGCACCTGTGCCAACAAGGAGACAGAGCCAACCGGGGCTCTGTGTAAAAAAGGATGCCTGGTGGCGTCAGCGGATGCAGCGGCTAATCTACGCTACACCTGGGGTACGAGACAGGCGGATGAGGAACAAGCCGAAACGCTGGAAAACACCGCTTCGCTCTTGTCCTCGCCTGCTCTCTAGCACCGGTGCGATCCAGCCAGGCCCTCACCCTTCAGAACTTGTCGCCAAGGAAATTCGAGGGCCGCTCAACTTGCCTGGCGCGAGATGGTCAAAATTCGACACATGTCATTGAGAAGCCTCGATGAATTCGGTCATGTTCTTCGCGCACACGTAGATGGTCTTGAAGTATTTGAAGAACTCCTCCTTGTCAACCCAGAACACACCGTCATCGGCCGCAACAGGTTTCAGGGCTTCCTTAACCTGAGGGTACTGCGTCCAGCCAGGGCCATCGTCGTCCCACATGCCCGACTTGAACTCGCCCTGGCCCCACGGGTTGCGCACCTTGATCAAATCGAACTCCGTGCCCCCCGCGTTGTTGACACAATCTATGATCGTGTAGGCGTGGCCATCCACGATGCCGTCGGTGTCCTGCGTGTCCGAGCCGGCCTTGGTGCCCGCACCCATGATGTAGTTCTCGTCGTCAAACGCGCACATGCGCTCGAACATCTCGTCCGAGTCGATCTTGTGCATCAGGCCGCCGCCGCCGCCCACTTCGGGCCACGGGTTGGGCCACAGGCCGCGGAATCCGTCGTGCGGCGAGTTGGCGAGCTCCTCCCACTCGTTCGTGTTGGGGTTCATGGCCCCGAAGCAGCCGTACATGCCGCTGGGGTCTGGCATGAAGGTGTACTGTTCTCTGCAGCCCGTGAGCATGCGCCAGGCGTGCGTGCACTGGCCGCCATTGATTTTGTCCCATCCTCCACAGTGGATGGCGCACGCCTTCTCGATGTAAGGTGCCCACAGGTCCCCGGACGCGCTTGGGCCGCAACCCAGCAGGCCGCTGCCGTTCGGGTTCCCAGGGAGCCGCTCGTCGACCTCGATGTCGACCGGCTTCCAGGTCTTCAGGTCGTACAACGTCACCACGTACCTGTTCTCGCCCTCGCCCGGCATGGACTCGATTCCAGGAGTTTTAGCAAACACCTTCTTGACTGCGCCGGAGAACTCCGCCAAGGCGGACATGGCCGGAGGAAAACCAAAAAACGGCTTGAGAACAAACTTTCGGAGCTCCTCGCGGATTTGTTGGATCGGCGCAGGACCCCCCTCCCTGGCGCGCTTTCGCGTGCCAGGGGCGGCGGCGGAGGCGCCGCCAGCGGGGCTCCAGCGCCGGTCCGAGAAATCCGCGCGGAGCTAGGACAGCGGGTGGTCATGTCGTTGTTTCTTCCTCGAATGGCGGAGAGCAGCCAGCAGTCGCCGACGCTGCCCTGCAGCACGTCGTTCGGGTCCACGTCCTTGAAGAGGGCACGGGGGGACACAACTGAATCGACGCGCGCTCCAGGAATGTTCATGTACTGTCCGCATTTCCCAGACTGACCTCTCCCTTTCCATTGCCCATACGTTCCTGGATTTTGAAGTCCAAAAACAGGCTTTAGAATTAAAAGCGGCTGATGGATTCAGAAAGCTGTTCGAATGTTAGGAACAAAAACTGGTTTTTGAATTCTACAGGTTGGTGGTTGAATTCACCACGAACTGGTTACTGAACTCAAAAACTGGTTTTGGAAATCAAAGAACCAGAACTTTGCCCCCATCAACATGCATTGGCTTTTGGGTCGAATTGTTCCTCCGGGGTCCTTGATGACGCTGAGGCCCGGCACGTCTGCGCAGCCCTGCCCTCGGCCGGGCTGCTTGCCCTCCGTGCACGGGGCGCCCGCGTAGGACATGCCGTCCGTAAACTGGTCGTGCTGCACCTGGGCGGCCATCGGAAGCGGGTCTCCTACGATCCTACGATTACTACGATTACGATTACCATGGGACGCACAGAAACATACGATTACTATATATATATGTCCTCCTTGGAGGCGCGCGTCCGACCCGAACACACAGTATACCCATCCTGCAGTACATCGTTTCCCGAGCGGCGTGGCCAGAGAGCGCCCGTCACGACGCATATACCATAAGATTTCTCGGTGCGCGCGTCGCCCCTGAGGCGGCGACGCGCATCTGATATATGCATGTTGGGGCGATGCAGCTCTTACGCGAGGTGACATAGCGACCTTACGCCGCGGCCTGCGCGGGGCCCCAGCGCGGCACGCCACCTTGGAAACGAGGGCGCTCACGCTCGGCTTTTTGCTCGGGCAGCTCACGAGCGGAGGTCGGCGCAGTCGGGGCTCCGTGTTCTTCCGTCGCTCGCCTGGCAGTCCGGCAGGGCATGGCTGGAGGAAGAAAAAACGGCACAGGCATAGCCTTGCGGCGCTCCGCGCGGACTCTCTGGACGGGCGCGGGCCGCCCCCTGGCGGCGCCTCCGGCGCCCCCCCCCGGCGCGCTCCGCGCGCCCGGGAGTGTCCAGCGCCGATTCCAGAAGTCCGTGCGGAGCTCCAGCAAGGGTATGTCCATGCAGTTGTTTCCTCTTCGAATGGTACTTGCTCTCGACGTACGTGAACGGCGCCCCTTTCGACTCCGTAACGACAATCCTCTGCTTCCTGCGCTCACACAGCGAGTACTGCTGCTGATCAGCGGGCCACGATGTCATGTCCGTCTGGTACCACAGCGAGAGGTACTTGTGCGGTTCCTGCTTCAGAAGGTCCAGACCCTCCTTTGAGCAGGGACCGACCGTCTCGGCATTCCAATACGCCTACCCAGGCATGTTCTTGGAGCCCAAACATGTTAAAACAACAAGCAACGTTCTTAAAACCCGATATGTTAAAACAAGACTGCCCCAACCAGAAATGCTCTAAGCACATTTCGTTTAGACCACGAACACATGTTAGAACATTATCTGGTGGGCCTGTATAGGCAAGCCGGAACGCTTCGCCACTGCTCGATTCCTGGATCGGGCCCGTCTTCTCGTGGACGACGGGTGTCCCGCCGATGATGCCGTAGGAGCCGTCGTACTCAGTGCTGGTCAACACCCACTTTCCTGCTGGCAACTGCTCGGGCGGAGGAGGAGGAGGAGGAGGAGGAGGAGGATAAAGAGGAGGATAAAGTGGTGGAGGAGGAGGAGGAGGAGGAGGAGGAGGAGGAGGAGGAGGTCCTGCGTCGTGGTCGCCGAAGTCGACCACGCGCCTAGCCTGAGGCCGCCGGCTGGCCTTCTGCTCCGGTGCCCTGCGCCTGCCCCGCATGCTGCACTTCACCACCTCCTGCGCCACGGGCGCCACGGCGGGCGCCGAAGGCTCCGCCTCGGCGGGCTTTGCATCCTCAGCCGCCGGCTTGGAGGCCCCCATCGCTTCAACCACTGCCATCCTGAAGTCGGCGACCTCGTCGCGCTTCGCGAGCACCGCGGCATACTCGGGGCCCGTGAACCAGCCCATGGCCTTCTCGAAATCAGCGAACTGCAGCACGAAGGCCATCTGGCCTGTGGTGCCGAAGCCCTTGGACTCCTTCATGCCCATCTTTGCGGCCATCTCGGGCACCAGCGCATGCTTGATGGCAAACTTGCCTCCGTAGGGCTCTAACGTGGGCTCGGCCATGGGGCTGTAGACAGTCTTGAACTCCTCAGGGTTCTTCATGTCGAAAAAGCCAACCACGAGGCCGGCACCAGCGGGGATCGGGGCGCCCTCGACGACGGCCATCTTGAAGTCGGCGACCTCGTCACGCTTCGCGAGCACCGCGGCATACTCGGGGCCCGTGAACCAGCCCATGGCCTTCTCGAAGGTGTCGAACTCCAGCATGAAGGCCATCATGCCCGTGGTGCCGAAGCCCTTGGACTCCTTCATGCCCATCTTCGCGGCCAGCTCGGGTACCAGCGCGTGCTTCATGATGAATTTTCCTCCATAGGGCTCCAGCGTCGGTTCGGCCATGGGGCTGTAGACAGTCTTGAACTCATCGGCGTTCTTCAGATCGAAGAAGCCGTAGACATATCCTTTCTTGTCCTCACTCTTCTCTGGAGGGAACTAAAATTGGGGCCATGACCAAGACTGGACGCGGAAAGTCGGCGTCGATCTTGGTCATCGTTCATCTTGGTCAGCGGACCAGCGACGACCAGCATTAGGTGGCGACATCCGGACCCTACCCCCACCAACCATCGATTCCAATGAATCGATGGGAGGCAGGGTTAGAGTTTGGATTTCGCTACGTGTTCGGCGAATTCCGAACCCTAACCCCGCCGCCCATCGAGTTGCCTGAATCGTGGATCGGTGAGGGCGGGTTTCGGAACTCGCCGCCACAGAATGGACCATGACCAAAATCGGTAACGAAATGTCCCGCGACATCTTGGCCATGGCCCCCATGTTCCTTCCCTCGATGCTCCGCCGGCTTCGGCTCCGCGGCCGCGGGCGCCGGCTTCGGCTCCGCGGCCGCGGGCGCAGGAGTGACCACCTCACCGGCCTTTGCCGCGGGGGGCGGCTTGTCGACGGGCTTTGACGCCGCACCGCACCCCATGGTGCAGGCTGACTTGCCTGATGGGGCAGGCGGCTGCGCAGGTCCGGGTAACTGGATGGTGTCGGAGGATCACGCCGCATCGCCGATGCATCGCCGATGCATCGGCGACGTCGGCGGCGCATCGGCGGCGCCAGCGCGAACAACATCGGGTTCCACATGGAGCCGCGTCGCCGGTGTACCGGCGATGCGGCGCGATCCTCCCGACCCCACCTACACGGACCCAGTTGGGAGGCCTGGACTTGTGCGCGCTCGAGCCTGAGCCAAAAGGGCTTGAGGCAAATCGCTGCGGAGGGCCGAGAACAGGCGAACAACGAGGATGCTGGATCCTCAAACGCAGACGGCCGACGTCATGAGTGTGTACGTGGACCCACTTGAGGTCTGAACCATCTCACTGGGACCTGTTCTCCGTCCTGTGTCATTTCTTGACGGTCCTCGGTCCCAAGGTTAGGTCGCGCCTGTACCCCTGCAGGCGGATTTCGGCAGACAAATGAAGAATACCCAAACAAGATTCAAAAGAGTCAGATAGAATAGATTAGACGACTCAAATCAAGGAATCAAG
>CAUYUJ010022061.1:0-12500 GCA_963575745.1 Prorocentrum cordatum | reverse complement strand
CAAGAAAATATGACGAGGAGTGCTGGAGGAGGGGGATCACAAGGAGCAGGGGTAGAGTCGGGGGAGAGAAAAGGAGGGAGGAGAGGGGGTGCCGAAGTAGAGGGAGGGACATGGAGGGAGGGGGGGCGGGATGGACTGGGAGGATGGAGGACATGAGGGAACGAGAACTCATGGAGGGGGAGGGGCGGTACGGTAGGAGGAAAGCTGGAGGAGGGAGTTCAGGACGAGGACAAGCAGAAGCAACAGCGGTAGCATCGGCGATCAGCAGGAGAGGAAGACCGAGAGAGAGAGAGACAGAGAGAGACAGAGAGAGATAGAGAGAGAGAGAGAGAGAACACAACATGATAGAGGAATAACATATCTTAAATCACATACAGGATGAGGAGACGATGACATCAAACATTCAGGTCAGCACGCCCACCTCTTCTCCACTCTTTCTCCCCTCACAGAGGCAGGGGCTGATACTGCGATGAGGAGCAGGGGGGCGGGGGAAGAGAGGAGAAGGAGGAAAGGCGAGGGTAGGACGACAAGCCGAGCGCGGTTGCGCTGCATCTGACATTAAGCATGTGCCGCCCATCCCTTCGCACGGCGCTGAACTCTGTTCCATCCGCCGCCCGGGCGGAGAGGCATTTCCAGGTCTAAGAAGAGAGAGAGAGAGAGAAAATACGAATATTAATACTAACGTTAATAATAATGATAATAATAATGAACAACATCAAAAACACAAAATATCACCAACCATGTGGACGAATGTGCTTCAACGGGTTCTTTCTCTGGACAAACCCTGCTTCACCCTGTTCGCCAACTAGGTTTCACTCCATGTGTCTCGTCGCCCCTGTCACGGGCAAGGTTCCTGGAGGAGCTGGGGGAGGAGACGCGAAGCGTGCAGAGCTGTACTCGCACGTATCGCAGGAGGCCAGGTTGCAGCAATGGCGCCTCTGAGCATGGTTTATCCGGTCCCTATACCCAGCGGCGTGGCCTCGGCCCCACTGGCCGATTTACCCCCCAAGATGGGGATATAGGCCGTTCCCTCCGGGTTTCGAGGGGTGTATACCCAACTAGGGGGGTAATTTGGTGGGGGTCTCGAAGAGGATGGAGATGGGGATGGGGGTCGCTTAAACGACTGCATGGAAAAAACGCGACAGTGATCACAAGCGCGAAGATGATGAGCGCAGAGATAGCATGATATACAGAAAAACGAGAATCAGGGTGACGAGGACAAGGATGACGAGGCCTTCTGTCACAGAAGGCCTCCAAAAAGTCGCCCTTCTCTCACAGAAGGGCCCAAAGGTCACCTTATATTAAGGCTTTTGGATCACTGCGCCTCGACATCATTCACCGGACCCCTCCTTGGGCGCAGACGCACCGAGCCTTCCAGGCGCGCGCCCAGCGTCGTGGCGACGCCCGGGGCCCAAGCGTTCTATCGACGGCAGCCGCACGCCGAGGCCCCCGCAGAGCGAGCCCCCGGGCGGTGGTCGCGGATGGGGCCCCGCCCTGGAAGGAGGAGGGGCAGGACGAGGAGGGAGGGAGGAGGAGGGAGGGGAAGGAGGAGGAGGAGGACGAGGAGGACGAGGACGAAGAGACTGGGGAAGGACGGGGAGGAAGAGGAAAGGGCGAGGGCGTCGGTCGGACTCGGCATTGCGGCAGTCTGCGCGCCGTCTTGCCTGCAGGCTCTCACCCCGAGAGCTTGATTAGACCGTCGCCCTCCCCAGCGAAGGTAGGCCCAGCCCCGAGCCCCAGAGGGCCCAACGCACAGAAACGAGAGGGTGGCGGACGGTGCGAGTCGCTGGCACCCCTCGTCGAGAAAATTCCGGAAACACGCCATCAGCCTGGAAATGATGAATGAGAAGGAGGAGGAGGAGGAGGGGGAGGAGGAGGAGGAGGAGGATGAGGAGGAGGAGGATGAGGATGAGGAGGAGGAGGAGGAGACCACTGCAAACCTAAGAGTCATCAACGATGTTGGAATTCACCCTCCCTTCAAGACTCCTCTTCATAGGCCCCTACAACAATGCATTTCCAGTGAGGGAACTGCCTCGTTGGAAAACAACCGTTTGAAGATCTTGAGAGGAGGAGGAGGAGGAGGAGGAGGAGGAGGAGGAGGAGGAGGAGGAGGAGGAGAAGGAGGAGGAGGAGGAGTAGGAGGAGGAGGAGGAGAGGGAGGAGGGAAGGAGGAGGAGACGGCGGAGGAGGAGGAGGAGAGGAGGCGAGGAGGAGGAGGAGGAGGAGGAGGAGGAGGAGGAGGAGGAGAAGTAGGAAGAGGAGAAGGAGCAGGAGGAGAAGGAGCAGGATGAGAAAAAGCAAAAAGGAGGAGGAAGAAGAAGGGCAACAGCAGCAGGGAGAGAAGGAGGAACAGCTGCAGCAGGAGGAGGACCAGGAGCAGGAGAAAGAGGAGGAGGAGGAGGAGGAGAAGGAGGAAGACCAGGGGAGGAACGGGAGGAGGAGGAGGAGGAGGAAGACAAGGAGGAGGAGGAGGAGGAGGAGGAGGAGGAGGAGACAAGTGTAAACCCAAGAGTCATCAACGATGTTGGAATACACCCTCCCTTCAAGCTCCCTCTTCATAGGCAACTGAGGGAACTGCAACGATGTTGGCTACAACGATGTTGGCTACACCTCCCTTCAACGATGTTGGCTACACCTCCCTTCAAGAGTCATCAACGATGTTGGCTACACCTCCCTTCAACCTCCCCTGCAACAATTCATTTCCAGTGGGGGAACTGCCTCGTTGGAAGACAACCGTTCGAAGATCCTGAGAGGAGGAGGAGGAGGAGGAGAAGGAGGAGAAGGAGGAGGAGAAGGATGATGATGATGATGATGATGATGAGGAGGAGGAGGAGGAGGAGGAGGAGGAGGAGGAGGAGGAGGAGGAGGAGGAGGAGGAGAGGGAGGAAGAGAAGGAGGTGCGCACCACCTGGCGCGACGGGGGATCCGAGGCGCGGGCAGCTAGGAAAGGGAGCGCCCTCCAGGGGGCGGGACTTACCAGGGCCTGGAAGAAACGCGAGGCCCTGGGCAGAACGGGGGGGGGCATCAATATTTTGCAGCACCTACCTCTGCCAGGCGGCAGAGGCGGCGCCCGACAGGCCCCCCCCTTAAATAGGGTCAAGTGGCCTCCCCGTGCGCGGGTGGAGGCCACGGGGCGCATACCTGATCTTGGTCGGCTGGGAACTCCGAGTCGACGGGCGCAGGGAACGGCCAAGACAGCGCTTCTCGAGCCCACGTAGCACGCCCCCTGGGAGTAGAACGTGGGCCGATCACAACGAGCAGAAGGCCACACGGCCGACCTGCTCCATCTGATGGCCCAGGGACACAAACCGCGCCGTGAGCGTTGCGGTCGGCGGCGCCTGGGCCTGGCCAGGAGAGGACCCCAGGACCCCCACCGCGGCCCCCATCGCCGCAGGCGCCGCTTCCGATGAGAAAGCCACCCCCTCCTCTTCGCGCGTGGCGAACACCGCCTGGACCTGCCACGCCTGGAACGCACTGGACCCACAGTGGCGGCGGCTGCCAGAGCGGAGTTGGGCGAGGGAGGAGGGGGTCTTGGCATACAAATTGCAACGCTTACACCGCCACTCCCCAAGAGCCGGGAAATGATACAGATCGTGCTCGATCAGCGCGAGGCCGCACTCACCTTCACGCTCTCTACGCTTCGGGGCAGGGGACGAGGCCGAGAGCTCCTGGGCACACGCACCGATGCTCTGAACAACTCTGGACAGAAAGTCAAAAGTCAGACGCGTCTGAGAGATCACGGACCTCCGGACCTTCTCAAGCGTCTGGGCCGCAGCGTGGGATCCAGCTCCGATCCGCGCGAAAAAAACGGCCCGGGTGTTCCCCAAACAAATTTGCACCTCGACCTCGGATCCCGACGCGACCACATCATCCCAAACACGGTGAGCTGGGGTCCACTCGAAGGACGGCCTGGGACCCGGGCAACCATAAAGCTGAAAACTCTGCCTCCAGGCAGCCGCGTGGCGCCCACCACTGGCCGCCAGGCCACGGTCCCAAGGCTGCCCCTCGAGGACCGCGCTCAAATGGTCTGACACCACATGCACATTCAGGGGACCGACTCGAAGCGCCTGGAGAACCGAGGAGGAGAAGGAGGAGGAGGAGTAGGAGGAGGACGGAGGAGGAGGAGGAGGAGGCGGGAGGAGGAGGAGGAGGAGGAGGAGGAGGAGGAGGAAGAGGAGAAGGAGCAGGAGGAGAAGCAGTGGGATAAGAAGAAACAAAAAGGGGGAGGAGGAGGAGGAGGAGGAAGAAGGGCAACCGCAGCAGCAGGAAGAGGAGGAGGAGGAGCAGGAGCAGCAGGAGGAGGGATGGGAGCAGAAGCTGGAGGAGGAGGAGGAGGAGGAGGAGGAGGCGGAGGAGGAGGAGGAGGAGCAGACAGGGAGGAGCATCAGGGGCGGGAGGATGGGGAGGCGGAGGAGGAGGAGGATACAAGAGAGGAGGAAGGAGGGTAGGAGGAGGAGAAGGGAGGATGAGGAGGAGGAGGAGGAGGAGGAGGCGGAGGAGGAGGAGGAGGAAGACAGGGAGGAGAAGATGAGGAGGAGGAGGAGGCGGAGGAGGAGAGGAGAAGGAGGAGGAGCCAGAAGAGGCGGAGGAAGGAGGAGAAGAAGCAAACAGGTGGAGGAGGAGGAGGATGAGGAGGAGGAGGAGGAGGACGAGGAAGAAGGGCGCAAACAGCAGCAGGAAGGGAGGAGGAGCAGCAGCAGCAGCAGGAGGAGTGAGGGAGCAGAAGCAGAAAAACAGGGAGAAGGAAGGAAAGAGGACAAGGGGGAGAACAGGGAAACAGAGAGGAGGAGGTTGGAGGTTGGAGGAGGAGGAGGTTGGAGGAGGAGGTTGGAGGAGGAGGAGGAGGAGGTTGGAGGAGGAGGAGGAGGAGGAGGAGGAGGAGGAGGAGGAGGAGGAGGAGGAGAAGGAGCAGGAGGAGAAGGAGCAGGAGGAGAAGACGCAAAAAGGAGGAAGGGGAGGAGGAGGCAGAAGGGCAGTAGCAGCAGCAGGAAGAGGAGGAGGAGCAGCAGCAGCAGGAGGGAGGGGAGCAGGAGCAGGAGCACGAGGAGGAGGATGAGGAGGAGGATGAGGAGGAGGAGGAGAAGGAGGAGGATGAAGACCAGGAGGAGGAACAGGAGGAACGGGAGGAGGAGGAGGAGGAGGAGGAGGGGGAGGAGGAGGACGAGGAGGAGGAGGAAGAATTTGCTGGCCTCCCGTCCAGCCCGATTCTGCCGCCCTCACAGACCCCGTGTGGCCCTTGATGGGGCCCTGCGCGGGCCAGGCACAATGTCCTTGCTGATCCGCCGCAGGCTCTCCTCGGACGCCTCCTAAGTCCTAGATAGGGTCGGAGTGGGTGGGGTCGGGGGATCGCGCCGCATCGGCGATGCATCAAGATCGTACATCACGGCCACGTTCCAAAAATGATGTCTCGAGCACCCAGACAAGACTATCGAAACAGGGTCTGCGCGACACGCTGGCGACCCTTCAGTTTCGATGATTTGTTTCTGGTGTTCGAAATCCATTTCTGGTGATCAAGGCTAGCAAGTAGGTTGGGACATCTGGTGATCAAGCCTGGGGACGGCGGCCGTCCGAGGCGATCGGGGCGCCCCCGGAATGCCGCCGGCGAGGTGCAGCGGCTGGAACGCGCCCCGAGGCCAGAAAACACTTCCCCCGTCTCGTTCCCCCCCCCCCCCCGCTCGCCGCCGAACCGCAGAGGACGGGGGCCACGCCCCTGCGCCAAGACCACCGACGTCATGATCTTTGCGTGGCGTCGACCCGTCCCTCACCTTGGTAGTTTTTGGACGGTCCCGAAGCACGGTGAGGGCCCCAAACTGCAAGACGGAACCGGTAACAAAAACGGCCCTGTCGTTTCCAGGGCCCACGAAGCTTATGTCGGGCGTGTCCCCCTACAGAGGGATTTTCGACGAAAAAATTAAAATACTCCAGCAATATGCCAACAAGGACAAAACATACTCAAAACAAATCAACCCCGGACTATTTTTCATTATTTTTTGATTGTTTTTGGATTTCTTTTAAATTTTCCTCGAAAATCCCCCTGTAGGGGGACAGGCCCGACTTAACACTAAGCCCCGGAGGCCGAGAATGTAACGAAAACGGGCCGTCGTGTCTTCACTGCGCGAGGGAGTCTGGGCACCGCTGGCTCGCGCGGCCGAGCGCGGCCGCGCCGCGCCCGCGCCGCGCCCGCGGCGGCGCTCTGGGCGCCGGGCGCGCCCGCGGCTGCAGCAGCCGCCTGGCCGGCGCTCGGGCGGGCAGGCCGGGAGGCCTTTGTTGGGCCGTCGTGGGGTTTTTCCTCGGGGAGGACGTGGGCCGCTTTGGATCGTCGGGCCGGGCGAAAGGGGGGGGAGCAAAGGGGGGGGGAGAATCAGCGCACCACGCAGCTGGTCTTCCCGGCGCCTCCCGGCGCCGGAGGCTGCTATGTATCCAGGAATGGGCCCTCGGTGGGGCCGAAACCAGCTGCATGCAGCAGATGTCGTAACCCCACCGGCCCGAGATAGACCTGGCAGGGCCTTCTGAGCTCTCTGGCCCTCCAGGAGCGCGAGAAGCTCGAAGGGCGAGAACTCGAGCACATCAGGGGGACAAGCTCGAAGGGCGAGAGCTCGACAAAGATCAGGGGAACAAGCCTCGAGGGAAGGCGATCCCTGACTGACGCCCCTCTCTTGGGGGTGCTCTTGGGGGGCTGCTTGTCTGTGGCGTCTTGGGCGGCCGCGGGGCGGAGCGGCCCGGGGAGGGCACGGGGCGCGGGGGCAACACCAAGGCCTTATCCTCTCATTTTCCTCCTGCTCCTCGTTTCTCCCCCCTTCCCCTCCTCGTCCTCGATCTCCTCATTATCCTCATCATCGTTCTCCTCGTCATCCTCGCTCTCCTCTCCCATTCCCATCCTCGTCATCTTTCTCCTACATCTGTACTATAGCATGATGTGGTATAACGTAATATACCAGTACACAACATGCGATGATATACGATAACCAAGTGTAGAACAGCTTATACCATACACCATGGCAGAACCAGCGCCCGTCAAGACAGAACGGGCTTCATCCGGGGAGGCGTCTCCCCGCCCCCGCGGTGGGGGACGCGCGCGGGCGGCGCGCGCGGGGCCCTCCTCGGCGAAGCGGCAGAAGCCGCCGCGGGGAGGCGGGGCGGACGCTTCGGCCGCACGCGAGTGACCCGGCAGTCGGACCCAGCACAGAAGAGCGGCCTGCAAGAACTGAGCAGTTTCTCAGGGTGGAGGGCTCAGGGTGAAATCCAGATGGGCCTTTGGCAAAGGCCCATCTGGATTTCGAGGTGCAAAGGCCCTTTGCACCTCGAAAATCAATCCGCCTTGTGATCCACCGTCTGCAGAAACGAGCCTCGAGGATCCATCGAAACGGCATCTCAGATTTCACCCTTTGCCCTCCACCCGGAGAAGACGCTCGGAAGCACATAAGGGGGCCCTGCGCCGGCCCACACACGCAGATCGTCCAAGGGCACCCTCCCCAGGACGCACACGAGTATCCAGCAAGCACGAAGAACATTTACCCTCCCCGGACCAACCTCGATCTTTATACCTCGGTCCGACTGTAGGCAATGGCCTGTGGTGCGCGGCTTGTAAGGGGGCGCGAGGGGGCCAAACCTGGGCGCGGAGGCCGCTGCTACCGCTTCGCGTTCAGCGATCGGGGACCCCATGGAGCCCGCATCAAAGGTCACTCCGGCGAGAGGTCACTCTTCCGTCGAGTCGAACATTGAGAGAGAGGGAAGCATACACATACGGCCAGACCTAAAGCAGAACAACCCCCCTGAAGAATATGAAACCCTCCGCCGGCCAAACCGAAGAGCATTCGCGGGTGCCCTCCCCTAGGATGCACAAGAGCATCCAACAAACGCGAAGAACATCAGGGCACCATCCCCGAAAAGACCTCGATCTTCGAACGGTCATTCACAGTCCCTGCATGCGTGGCTGAAATGGGGTTTCGCGGCGCGGATGGTTGATGCGTTGTTATTGTTGGTTGTCGTTGTCGTTGTCGCTGCCGTTGATGTTGTTGCTGTTGTTCTTAATGCTGTCGTTGTCGTTGTTGTTGTCCTTGACGTTGTCATTGTTGTTGTTGCTGTTGTTGCTGTTGTTGCCGTTGCTGTTGTCGTTGTTCTTGTCGTTGGTGTTGTTGTAATTGGTGTTATTCTTGTAATTGAACCCACTACTGAATAATAACAAGTGTTGATCCCCCCCTCCGGGGCACGTTGTGTTTTTCATTTGAAATGCCCTTCCCGGGGCTCGCACCCTGTTTTTGTACCCGGAAAAATCTTGGGGTTCAGAACTGTGCCTTTGACTTCCGGTTTACAACAACAGCGGCTTCCGCCTGACACTTCCTCACAATGTATTCCTAAATTGCGCTCTCGCGCGAGACTTCCTTGCAATGTATGTAGAAATCGCGCTCTCGCGTGGGACTTCCTCGTAACTTATTCAGACGCTGCGCCCTTGACACTCAGGTGTCACGTTCTCGCCTTTGCCGGGTACCTCAGGGTACGAACGAACACGAAAATGGTGGGTATCGAAGGTTTGGGATATACGTGTTAAATGGCTCGCGAGCAGATAAGAGCGGACAACCTTAAACTGATCATTGTTGACGTCGTCGTCGTTGTCGTCGTCGTCGTCGTCGTCGTCCCACTCGCGACCCGGCCCGCGACCAGGCCCGCGACTCCACTCGCGACCCACCCGCCACCCACCCGTGACCCACCCGCGCCCCGCCCGCGCCCCACCCGCGACCCACTCACGGATAGATACCAAAATGAATACCGCTGCCCTTGCAGGGCAAACCCTCCTGGACCGGGCGATGCCCTCGGAGGGCGACAGGGGGCAGCCTATCGCCGACTGCATGTCTACTTTGCCAGCCCCCTCGCTCCCCACTCCGCGCCCCGGGCCGCTCTCCTCCTGCCGCCGCTCCCTCCGCCGCCCACTCGGGCCCCCGTGCAGCATGCTCGGGTGGCCTCCGAGGAAAACGCAGCACTCGGAGGTCCGCGCGGATTGCTTCGGTTGGCCCTCCCCGCACCCCTCACCACCCTCGCGCCCCGCTCTGGGGGGGCGGCGCGGGAGGGTCCCGCGTCGACCCCGGAAACCCGCGATGACCTCCAAGCATTTATAGCTACACCGCTTTCGGTTTCTCAAGCCTCCCTGGAACTCCATGGCCAGCCCTGAGTCGGGAACAGAACCTGCAGGGGCTCAGACTGGCAAGTTTGTGATCCCCGATCGATTCCCGACGGTCCCGTGGCCCCGAGCGCGCGGAAAATCATGAAAAATGCTCGAACAGCGAAATTCGATCCCCCTTTCACATCGATCCTCCACCTTATTCTCTCATCTGCCTCTTCCTCCTCCTCCTCCTCCCACACCTCCTCCTCCTTATCTTCCTCCATTCCCTTCCCTTAGAAAGAACTCCTCCCTATCGCACCCCGAGTCCAGTCAGAAGGGCAGTCCCAGCGATTCGCCTAAGATCCCTAACCACTCTTGATCGTGAAGCTGAGAAATTGATCGTGAAACTGAAGATAGAGGGCGGGCCACTTCCCAAATGCGCTTTTCGCCCTAGCGCCGCGCACATTCGTTTAAAACATCGAAGAAGCGTCACGGATTGAGGGCGGGCGGTGTTCAAAATGTGGCTCTCGCCTTATTGCCGCGCCCATTCGTTTTAAACATGTGCAAGCGGTTCACGGATTCCGATGGTCAACGTACCAGAAATCGAGCTGAGGAGCTTTGGAGTGATTCAGGACTGTCAGGGCGCAACAGTTACGCTGATTCGTGGTGATGAAGTCCCAGGAATGGCGTCCGAGCGCGACTCAGGATCGCCGAGACGCATCAGTGAAGGTTGAATAGTGGCGTTGAAATTCCACGAATTGTGTTTGGGTGTTCTTCTGGATCTTCAAACGGCTGTCTCCCAACGGGGCATTTCCCTCAGTGGAAACGATGTCTTGTAGGACCCTATGAAGAACGAGCTTGGAGGGTCTACTCAAACATCGATGATGAGCCTTGGGCTTACACTTGTCCTCCTCCTCCTCCTGCCCCTCCTCCTGCTCCTCCTCCTCCTCCTCCTCCTCCTCCTCCTCCTCCTGCTCCTCCACCTCCTCCTCCTCCTCCTCCTCCTCCTCCTCCTCCTCCTCCTCCTCCTCCCGTCTCTCCGCCTCCTCCTCCTCCTCCCGTCTCCCCGCCTCCTCCTACTTGTTTGCTCCTTCCTCCCAACCCCGCCACCTCCGCCTCCTCCTGCTCCATCTACTCCGCCTCCACGTGCTCCCCCTCCTCCGCCACCTCCGCCCTCTCCGCCTCCTCATCCTCTTCCTCCCCGCCTCCTTCCTCTTTCTCGTCCTTGTCCTCCTCTTCATCTCCGCCCGCTCCTGCTCCTCCTCCTCCTCCTCCTCCTCCTCCTCATCATCATCATCATCATCACCATCACCATCACCATCACCATCATCATCATCATCACCATCATCATCATCATCATCATCATCATCATCATCATCATCAGCAGCAGCATCACCATCATCATCATCATCATCATCATCATCATCATCAGCAGCAGCAGCAGCAGCATCAGCATCAGCATCAGCATCAGCATCATCATCATCATCATCATCATCATCATCATCATCATCATCATAATCATCATCATCATCATCATCATCATCAGCATCCTCATCCTCATCCTCATCCTCATCCTCATCATCATCATCATCATCATCATCATCATCACCACCATCATCATCATCATCATCATGAGCAGCAGCAGCAGCAGCAGCATCTTCATCATCATCACAACCACCACCACCACCATCACCATCATCATCATCATCATCATCATCATCATCACCATCATCATCCTCATCATCATCATCATCCTCATCATCCTCATCATCCTCATCATCCTCATCTCATCCTCATCATCCTCATCATCCTCATCATCCTCATCCTCATCCTCATCCTCATCCTCATCCTCATCCTCATCCTCATCCTCATCCTCATCCTCATCATCATCATCATCATCATCATCATCATCATCATCATCATCATCATCATCACCATCCCCTCTTCCTCCTTCTCTTGCCCCCTCCCTCCCTCTCTCCCTGCTTGCCCCGCGGGGCCCCCGACCCCAAGAGAGCTCTCGCCCGCGGCCGGCCGCCCCCGCGGGACCCGCGCGGCCGCCTCCGGCGGCTGCTCTGGGACTGGATCCTGCAGGCGCCGCCGCTGCAGCTCCTCCCAGAACCTGGCCTCGCAGCGGCGGGCGGCGGACTGCCCCTCGAGGTCGTCGTGGTCGTGGTCGTGGTCGTGGTCGTCGTCGTCGTCGTCGTCGTCGTCGTCGTCGTCGTCGTCGTCGGCGGGAGCGGCGGCGGTCGCGGCGGCGGCGTCGGCGTCGGCGTCGTCGTCTTCGACGTCCTCCTCGCCCTCGCCCTCCGCCCCAATCCCGTCCACATCCCTGTGTCCTCCCGTTGGCCACTGGAAGACAGCCCTTTCCCTCCTCGGCCTTGAATCGCTCCTCCCCGTCCTCCCCCCTCGTCCACGCCCGCCCCCCTCTCCCCTTCTTCTTCAGGGGAGCACGCAACGACAGAAGCATAACAACTCGGAGGCCCGCGCGGACTCGAATCGGCATGGAGCACCGAGTTCTGTTGTTGTTCTTGTGGTGGCTTGTTCCCCGAGTCTGCTTCCTCCTCCCGAGGCTCCTCGGCCACGCCTGGCGCGGACGTGATCCTGTCTGCGCGCTGCTTGCCACCCTCGCCGCCGCACGGCCGAAGGGGGGGCCAGGGGCGCAGACGCGCCACACGGCGTGGCACCCAGACGCATGGAGAGACCGCCGCCGCCCCGAGACCCAGCCGATCGATCGGGGCGGGCGGGCCCACGAACGTGGCGACAGTTGCGCAGATCGCAAGCCCCCCAGGGGGCGGCGAGGTCCCCAGGTGGTCCGCGTGGGACCCACCTCCGCTGGGCCTCCCAGGAACCCACGAAAATGGACACAGTTGCGCAGATCGCAGCCCGACGGCACGAGAGAGGAGGAGAGGGGAACACGGGAAACAGGAGAGGGGAGGAGGGGAGGAGAGGGGAGGAGGAGGATGGACGGGGCGACCACACTGCTTGATTCAAAACGAGAACCCAACACAGGAGGGTTGGGTGAAAAACGTTCCCACACAATGTTTCAAATGTTTGCATATTCCTCCTGTGGCGAGGCGCCGTGAAGGTCGGCGGCGAGCGGAGGGGGGTAGAGGTGCGAAGGAGAAGGCCTTCTCAGAAGGAGAGAAAGAGAGAGAGAGAGAGAGAGAGAGAGGGGAGAGAGAGAGAGAGAGAGAGACAGAGAAGAAGGAGAAGGAGAACGAGAAGGCGAAGGAGAAGGAGGAGGAGGAGGCCTTCTCAGAAGGCCTCCTCAGAGGAGACGGAGGAGAAGGAGAAGGAGAGGGCCTTCTCAGAAGGCCTCCTCAGAGGAGACGGAGAAGAAGTGAGAAGGAGAGGGCCTTCTCAGAAGGCCTCCTCAGAGGAGACGGAGATGAAGTGAGAAGGA
>CAUYUJ010022060.1:645023-694320 GCA_963575745.1 Prorocentrum cordatum | reverse complement strand
TCCTCCTCCTCATCCTCCTCCTCCTCCTCCTCCTCCTGATCATCATCATCATCATCATCATCATCATCATCATCATCATCATCATCATCATCATCATCATCATCATCATCATCATCATCATCATCATCATCATCATCATCATCATCATCATCATCAGCATCATCATCATCATCATCATCATCAGCATCATCATCATCATCCTCATCATCCTCATCATCATCATAATCATCATCATCACCATCATCAGCATCAGCAACAGCAGCATCATCATCATCATCATCATCATCTTCTTCCTTCGCATCCTCCTCATCTTCATCCTCATCCGGATCCTCATCATCATCCTCTTCTCCCTCCTCCTCCTCTTCCTCCTCCTCGCGCTCCCCCTCCTTCTCCTACCCCTCAGCATGATCATCATCAGCATCGGCAGCATCAGCAGCAGCAACATCATCAGCATCATCAGCATCAGCATCAGCATCAGCAGCATCATCATCAGCCTCATCATAATCAGCAGCAGCATCATCATCATCAGCATCATCATCAGCAACATCAGCAGCATCATCGTCAGCATCATCATCGTCAGCATCGTCATCGTCATCATCAGAAACAGCATCAGCATCAACAGCATCACCATCAGCATCGGCAGTACCATCAACAGCATCATCAGCTTTATCGGCATCATCATCATCCACATCGTCGGCCGTATCAGCATAAGCATTGCCACCAGCATCATCAACACCATGACCAGAATCATCAGCAGCTTCATCATCAACATTACGCCTGCTCATCCATCATTCATCCGCCTCCTCATCCTCCGCCTCATCCTCCTCCTCCTCCGCCTCTTCCTCCTCCTCATCATCATCATCATCATGAGCATCAGCATCATCATCATCATCATCATCATCATCATCATCATCATCATCAGCATCAGCATCAGCATCATCATCATCATCATCATCATCATCATCACCATCAACATCGTCATCATCAGCATCATCATCAGCATTCTCATCACCACCATCAGCATCGTCATCATCAGCATCATCATCATCACAATCATCATCACCACCATCAGCATCATCATCAGCAGCATCAGCATCCTGGTCATCATCAGCATCAGCATCAGCATCATCATCATCACCAGGAGCATCATCATCATCAACAACAACAACAATACCATCATCATCATCATCATCATCATCATCATCATCATCATCATCATCATCATCATCATCATCATCATCATCATCATCATCCTCATCCTCATCCTCATCCTCATCCTCATCCCCTCCTCCTCCTCCTTCCCCTCCTCCTCCAGCTCCTCCTCATTCTCCGCATCCTCTTCCTCCTCCTCCTCTTCCTCCTCCCACCCCTCCTCCTCCTCCTCCTCCTCCTCCTCCTCCTCATCATCATCATCATCATCCTCCTCCCCCCTAACTCCGCCTCCTCCTCCTCCTCCTCATCCTCCTCCTCCTCCTTCTCCTCCTCCTATTCATCCTCCTCCTCCTCATCCTCCTCCTCCTCATCCTCCTCCGCCTCCTCCTTCCTTGTCCTCCTCCTCCTCCTCCGCCTCTCCTCTCCTCCTCCTCATCCTCCTCCTCCTCTCCGCCTCCTCTCCTCCTCCTCCTCCCTCCTCCCGTCCCTCCCTCTCTCCCATATCCCTCCTCCCTCCCTCCTCCCTCCTCCCCCGCTCCCCTCCCCTCCCCTCCCTCCCCTCCCCTCCCTCCTCCCTCCCTCCCGTCCCTCCCCTCCCCTCCTCCCTCCCTCCCTCCCTCCTTCTCCTTCCTCCTCCCTCCTCTCCTCCTCGTCCTCCTCTCCTCCTCCTCCTCCTCCTCCTCCTCCTCTCTCCTCCATCCTCCTCCTCCTCCTCCTCCTCCTCTCCTCCTCCTCCTCTCCTCCTCCTCCCCCCCCCCGCTACGGTCATCCTCCTCCCCCCTTCTTCTCCTCCTCCTCATCTCCTCCTCCCTCCTCTCCTCCCTCCTCCTCCTCCTCCTCCTCCTCCTGCTCCTCCCCCTCCTCTCTTTTTTTTTCCCCCCCCCCCCCCCCCTTCCCCCCCCCCCCCCCTACCCCCCCCCCCTTCACTCCCCTCCTCCTCCTCCTCCTCCTCATCATCCTCCTCATCCTACACTCTTCGCTACCGCCGTTGCCGTCGTCATCATCATCATCATCATCACCATCATCACATCATCATCATCCATCATCATCATCATCAGCATCACACCACCCACCACCACCACCACCACCACCACCACCACTCACCAACCACCACCATCATCATCATATCATCATCATCATCATCATCATCTCATCATCATCATCATCTCATCATCATCATCAATCATCATCATCATCATCATCATCATCCGCATACTCAGCATTATCATCATCATCAGCATGAGCATCATCATCAGCATCAGCATCAGCATCCTCATCAGCCTCATCATCATCATCATCAGCAGCAGCAGCATCATCGCCATCATCAGCAGCAACATCAGCACCATCATCATCATCATCATCATCAACAACATCAGCATCAGCATCATCATCATCATCAGCAGCATCAGCATCATCATCATCATCATCATCATCAGCATCAACAGCATCACCAGTAGCAGCATCATCATCAGCATCATCAACATCATCATCGTCGTCGTCGTCATCATCAGCATCAGCATCAGCATCATCATCATCATCAGCATCATCAGCATCATCAGCAGCATCGTCGTCATCATCATCAGCATCAGCATCATCATCACCAGCATCATCATCATCATCATAATCATCATCAGCATCATCATCATCAACATCAGCTGCGTCTTCACCATCATCGCCAACATCATCATCATCATCATCACCAGCATCATCACCATCATCTTCCTTCTCCCCCTCCTCCTCCCTCCTCCTCCTCCTCCTCCTCCCCCCCCCTCCTCATCCTCCTCCTCCTCGCTCCTCCTCCTCCTCCTCCTCCTCCTCCTCATCCGCCTCCTCCGCCGCCGCCACCCCCTCCCTCCATCATCATCCCTATGTCTGCATCCCTCCTGGCCGTCCTCATCCTCCTCTCCCTCCTCCTCCTCCTCCTCATCATCATTATCATCCTCCTCCTCTTCCTCCTCCTCGGGAGCAGGATCAGCACCAGCACCAGCACCAGCATCAGCATCATCAGCATCATCAGCATCACCGTCATCACCTCCATCATCAACAACAGCATCATCAACATCAGCATCATATGCATCAGCAGCATCATCATCAGCATCACAAGTATCAACATCAGCATCATCATCAGCATCATCATCAGCCTCAGCAGCAGCAAACGAATCAACATCAACACCAGCGTCAACTACATCATCATCAGCATCATCATCATCACCAGCATCATCATCAACATCATCGTCGTCATCATCAGCAACGTCATCATCAGCGTTATCGACATCAGCACCAGCACCATCACCATCATCATTATCATCACCATCAGCATCATCATCAGCATCATCATCAGCAACATCAGCATCATCATCAGCATCATCCTCATTATCGGATCATCGTCATCATCGTCCTCATCAGCACCGACACATTCACCATAAGCATCACCATCACCATCGCCATCGTCATCATCACCACCATCACCATCAGAATCACCATCACCAGCACCATCACCATCGCCATCATCATCAGCATCATCATCAGTATAATCAGCATCATCATCATCATCATCATCATCATCATCATCATCATCATCATCGTCATCATCATCGGCATCACCAGCATCGTCATCATCATCGTCATCACCATCACCATCATCAGCATCATCATCAGCAGCATCATCCTCATCCTCCTCATCGTCATCACCACCACCACCATCTTCAGCACAACCACCACCGTCATCATCATCAGCATCCGAATCAGCATCGTTATCAGCATCATCGTCATCATCATGATCATCATCATCAGCATCGTCATCATCATCATCATCATCATCATCATCATCATCATCAACATAATCAGTATCATCATCATGACGAGCAACATCATCACCATCAGCATGATCATCATCATCATCATCATCATCATTATCATCATCATCATCATCATCATCATCATCATCATCATCATCATCATCATCATCATCATCATCATCGAGTTAATGCTTATCATTATCCTCCTCTTCCTCCGTCTCCTCCTTCTCCTCCTCTCCCTCCCCATCATCATCCTCATCAGCATCATCATCAGCAGCATCATCATCCTCATCATCATCCTCATCATCATCCTCATCATCAGCATCATCATCATAATGTAAAAGCTCCTCCTCCTCCTCATCCTCATCCTGGTTATCATCATCTTCCTCTTCCTCTTCATCCTCCTCCTCCTGCTTCTCCTCCTCCTCCTCCTCTTCCTCCTCTTCCTTCTCATCCCGCCTCCTCCTCCCCGTGCTCCTCCTCCTCCTCCTCCTTCTCCTCCTCCTTCCATCCTTCTTTCCTCCCCTCCTTCCCTCCCTCCCATCCCTCCACCCCTCCCTTCGTCCTCCTCTCTCCTGCCGAGGGGGGCCGGCAGTCATTGGCATGAAGCCATCCGGCGGGCCAGCGGGGAAGTACTCGGCGATCTGGGCGCGGCAGCGCCCAGTCGCCGCCGCTGCCATCGCCGTCGTCACTGCGGGGGTGACGCCAGCAGAGGAGCCAACAACTGCAGAAAACAAGAAAGTGCACATCCCGAACCTGCTCCCGAAACCTACTCCGAAAGAGAGAATATGTGAGGGAACGCGCCCGTGGAACACTCCCAAACGGGGGGGGTCCCCCCTTAGCTATTCCCCCTCGGACCTCCCCTGCCCAGAGCCCCCCCTCTTTTTACCTAACAGCTTTTGCTGATAGGTTTCTAGTGGACTCAAAAGAGAGCAGCAGATGACTCCACAGGGGGGTCGGGGCGGGACCCGGGGAGGCTGCCGCCGAAGCCGAAATCGCTTGGGACATCCTCGCAAAATCGCTCTTGGTGCTCCCAGAACTCCATTCCCGGGCCACATTTTGGATGCCCGGAGCCAACTGTAGGCCACTTCGTGCTCTTCGACTTCCCAGAACTCCATTCCGGGCCACATTTTGGATGCCCGGAGCCACGTGTCTGTAGATGCCACTGTACCCACATCGTGTTCTTCTAGTTCCCAGAACTCCATTCCTGGGCCACATTTTGAATGCTGAGGCAGGCTGAGCTGAGGCTGAGGCAGGCTGAGGCTGAGGCAGGCTGAGGCTGAGGCCGAGGCTGAAGGCAGACTGAGGCTGAGGCTGAAGCAGACTGAGGCTGAGGCTGAGGCAGGCTGAGGCTGAGGCTGAGGCAGGCTGATGCTGAGGCAGGCTGAGGCTGAGGCTGAGGCTGATGCAGGCTGAGGCTGAGGCAGGCTGAGGCTGAGGCTGAGGCCGAGGCTGAAGGCAGACTGAGGCTGAGGCTGAAGCAGGCTGAGGCTGAGGCTGAGGCAGGCTGAGGCTGAGGCAGGCTGAGGCTGAGGCTGAGGCAGGCTGAGGCTGAGGCTGTGACTGCGACTGCCGTTGCCGCTGCGACTGTCATCGCGAATGCGACTACGACTGCGAGAACAGCAGAATTCTACAACTGGATTTTCATCTGAATCTTAAGGGGAATGCTTTCAGGTATGCTTCTACACATCGCTGTTAAGTTGCTTTGCCGGGATAATTTCTTCCCGCCCGTCGGAAGCTGCCCCTTTCACGCGCCTCGAGCCCCCCCCCGTTTCCAAACGAGAGCTACCTCCCCTTGGAACCCCCCCAGCTGGAAACACACACACACACACACACACACACACCTCCTCCGCCCTGCGCAGGCCAGCCCACCTCTGCCCATGTCGCGTTCCAGAAGCTACCTCCCCCTCTCCCTTCCTCTCCGAAAGGAGCGCCGAAGACCACAGGAGCGCCGAACACCGAACAAAAACGCCGACAACCATAAGGGCGCCGAAAAGCAGAGAAGCACAGAAACCAAAGGGCGCAGAAAACCAGAAGAACGCTGAAAACCAAAGAAGCGCCGAAAACCAATAAAGCGCCGGAAACTAAAGCGGCGCCGACAACCAAAGGCGCCGAAACCCAAAAGGGCGCCGAAAACCGAAGGCTCGCCGAACTGCAAAAAAGCGCGGCAAAAACCGTACGGGCACCGAAAACCAATAAGGCGCCGAAAACCAAAGGGTCGCTGAAAACCAAAAACGGCGCCGGAAACCAAAGGAGCGCCGAAAACCGAAGGAGCGCCGGAAATCAAAAAGGCGCCGAAAACCAGAAGAGCGCCGAAAACCAAGACGGGGCGCCGAAAACCAAAGAGGCGGGTGCTGAAAACCATAGGCAATCCGAAAACCAACGATGCGCCGAAAATCAAAACAGAGCGCCGAACAACAAAAAGGGCGCGGAAAAACAATTCGTGCTCGACCTCCACCCGGGGCGCCCCAGGAGGGAGGGCGCCCACCTCGACCGGGCCAGGGGCCGCGGGAGGTGGGCCTGGAGCTGCCTCGGCCGCCTCCGCGGCCGCCGCCTCCTCGATCTCCACCGGGGGCGCCCCCAGGAGGGAGGGCGCCCGCCTCGACCGGGCCAGGGGCCGCGGGAGGTGGGCCTGGAGCTGCCACGGCCGCCTCCGCGGCCGCCGCTTCCTCGACCTCCACCAGGGGCGCCCCGGGAGGGAGGACCTACAACCTCAACCGAGGGCGCCCCGGGATCGAGGGAGGGGGCGCTGCCCGCGTATACACGAGCTCGATGTCGAACTCGCCCGCGCCCATATCGCAGCGGCATCCGGGCGGAGCGCCGGCTCTTGCGCTCTGGGGAACCCTCCTGCCGACGCCAGCTGCCGCTCTGTCAGCGCTGCCAGCAGTCGCTGCGCTGCCTCCGCGTCGCCGGCAGCGCCTGCGCTGCCCAGAGCGCCGCGGGCCCCGGCCGCCGGATTCGCCTCCGAGGGCGGAGCCGCCGGCGCTGGCCTCGCGGCGGCCGGAGTCCACTCGCCCTGGAGGAAGCGCCGCGTCAGTGCGAACTCCGAAGCCCTTGCCTCGGGTTCGGGAGGCGCCGACCGTCGTGCACTCTCCACTGGCGGCTCCCCAGGAGGCCTGGCCGCCGCGCCTCCAGCAGCGTCGCCGACGCCAGCTGGCGCGCCGCTCGCCGGGGCGGCAGCGGCGAAGCAGTCGGGGAGGGTACTGCCGCCACCCCGACGAAGGGGCCCCTGCAGCTCTGCAGGTCGCGGTAGGGCGCGTGCCCAGGGCGAGCACGGCCGCCGCGCGCGCTCGAGGCCGACCTCCGAGAGCGTCCGCTGCCGAGCTCTAGGGCTCGAGCGCGGCACCACCCGGCGGGGAGGTGTCGCCACCGCGGCGGCAGCGGAGCCCCTGCGCGCCGGCAGCTCCCTCGGCGACAACCCCTCGTCATCGCTGTCGGTGTCCGCCCACAAGCGGCGGGGGCTCCCAGCACCATACCGCGTATACGGCTGGCGCCCCGCGGCTCCCTGGGAGCTGCCGCGCAGGCGCGGAACCCGCTCAGGGGGTCCACCCCCTTTGAGACCACCTCGGCTCGGTAGCCCCTCAGCCTGGTGACCCGCAAAGCCGCCGCTCTCGACGGTCTCGCCGCCGCCGGCGGAAGCCCCGGTCTTTGACGCCGCTGCCTGCGGCGCCTTCTCTGGGGGCGCTGGAGTCGCCGCCTCGGGCGCCAGATGAGCGCCGCCCTCTCCCCTCGGCACCGGAGGAGCCGGAGCGCCAGCCGCCTCCTCCTCGCTGTACTCGTAGCTGTACTCCTCGCCCCCCTCCCCCCGCGCCTCGAGGGCCTCCTCCCCTGCCGCGGCCAGCGGAGGCGGTGGAGGCGGGGGGGACGCCGCAGCGCGCGCCCACCGAAGCCGCGGCGGGAGGGGCGGCGTCGCAGGCGCCCGCGGCGCCTCTGCTGCCGTGCGCGGCGACGCGGGCTCCGGCTGCGCCGCGGGCGCCGATGCCAAGCCGCCGAGGTCGCCTGACGCCGAGGGTTCCGCGAGCGCCGGCCTCGCGGGAGGGCGAACGCGCCCGGCCACGCTGGGGGCTCCGCGAGCACCGCCCCTGCACAGCCGCCAGGCGCTGCCGCCGCCGCTACGCCTGGAGCGGCCGCTCCGCCCGCCGCCGCCGCTGCCGCTGCTGCCACTGGCCCCCCGGGGCTGGGCGGCCCCGACCACCCCGGGGCGGGGGGATGGGCACCGCCAGCCAGCTCCAGGTCCACCGCAGGGCCAGCCCGACATTGTGACATGGCTCGGCCCGCCCGCGCTGCCCCGTCCGCCGCGCCCCGCGCGGCCGAGGGCGGGAATGACGCGGCGCCGCCCCGCCCTCGCAGCACCTCAAGCCACCTTGAGCCAAAATGGCTTGAGCCAAAATGGCTACGGACGAACCCCCCCTTGGCACACAGTCCCGGCTGCGAAAGGAGGGGGGGTGCTTCCGAAGCTTAAAAAGGGGAGCCTGGGCTGACCTGGGGCTCCGGAAAAGGAGGGAGGACGGGTAGCTTTGAAGCCCCCCCCCCTGGCAAGGCAATCGCAGCTGCAAAGGTGGAGGAGGGGGTAGCTTCCGAAGCACCCCCCTGTTTGAGCCGGGAGCCTGGGCTGACCTAGGGCTCTGGAAAAGGAGGGAGGGGGGGTTGGCTTGGGTCCCCCCCCTGGCAAGGCAATCTCAGCTGCTAAAGGGGGGGGCGGCAGCTCCCGAAGCCCCCCACCCCCTTCGAAAGGGGAGCCCGGGCTGACCTTCATCTCCGAGACAGGGGGAGGGGGGGGTCCAAGCCCCCCCCCTCAGCCAGGGCCCCTCTAGCTCCAAAATGCCCACAGAAGGCAGGGAGGGGGGGGCAGCTTCGGAAGCCCCCCCCGCCCTTCTCCGAGGAAGGGGGGGTAGCTTGAGGCTGGGGTTCCCCTTCGAGAAAGACATGCTCCACGAGCGCGGATTTCGAGCATATTCAATTTGCTTGAGTCCCCTATCGTCGTCCATGGGATTGTGGAAACCTTCCTCCAGTTTCCTCCTCCTTCACCTCTTCCTGCTCCTCCCTGCCTTTTTCTTCTGCCGCCTCCTCTTCCTCCTTTTCCTCCCGCTCCTCCTCCCCGCACGTAGCATGAGGAGGACTCCGAATTACTCCACATCAGCTTGCTGAAAAAGTTGCGCACGTGCAGCCCGAGCACAATATGCTGTCGAGAATGCTGCCGATCTTCGTTTCACAAGATCCATGTAGCAAACTAAGGACAACTCCCTGGACCGCCAAAGTCCGCTGGTCGTCTGTTATAGATGAAGCGACTTGCTAAGCCGCTTCGCGACCGTGATCTGCAGCTCATCAGAGTGCAGTCTCAGCTAGACCCCTCGCAACCGTTCTCCGAATGGGCGCAAGAGGGTCCAGGGAGAGCGCCTCGCCGAGAGCCTTTCGCGCAGCAAAAACATGGTGGTGAAGGCGAGGGGAGCTCTCGAAACTGCAAGTAGCATCATGCAACTCATGTACAAACGGGCGCGCAGGCCAATGTCTTGGCGACCCAGTGCTGCCAATCCACAGTCTCATCAGAAAGATTCGCTCTACACTGCTGCTGGAGGTGTGGTGCGACCACAGGGTGCGCCAGTTAGTCACAGTCTTCAGGGAGGAAAGCATCAGCGCCGAAAGAGTCTGAATCATTGTCGGGAGCGGTCTGATCTCAGACCAACCTCGGAGCGCCAGCAACTGGTGCAACAGGAGTGGGACAGGTGGGATATAAGTCACTTTGTGCAGATCCCAACACCCCCAGTTCAAGACAGTCTACGGGGCGGGAGACAGATGTGCAATAAAGGAAAACTTAGAGGCGGCATGCAAGTTGTAGAAAGTGATGGCAGTGGCAGGGGGAATCGATGCCCAGTTGGGCAAGTGAGCGCTGAGAAACGGCATCACCTGAAGCCGCAAATCCCCTGAACATCTGCTGTTCCTCCTCCTCCTCCTCCTCCTCCTGCCGTTCCTCCCCCAGGCGCCGTCGCTGCCCCCACCGTCCTCGGGCGCGCGAGTCTTGTGTGCTCTCTTGGCGCCGTCGCGGCCCCCACTGGCAGAAGCACGTCGCCGCTGATGCTCCTCGACCTCGAGGTCGTTTTCGTGATCCTGGTTCTCCTCGTTCGCCTCCTTCCTCTCCCACTTCTCCTGCTTCTTCCCCTCCTCGTCCTCCTCCTCCTCCTCCTCCTCCTCGTCCTCGTCCTCCTCCTCCTCCTCCTCCTCCTCCTCCTCCTCCTCCTCCTCCTCCTTCATTCGTTTTCCTTATACATAACTCCTCCCTGTCGCACCCCAGGGGAAGTGTTTAGGGCGGTCCGGGCGTTTCGCCTGAGACTTCCTCACCATTTATGACCCTGAAGCATGCAGATTGACAACGGTTTCACAGATGGAGGGCCGGTGGTTTTCAAAATGTGGCTCTCGCCTTAGCGCCGCGCACATTCGCTGTAAAACTTTGGAAGAGCTTCGCGGATTGAGGGCGGGTCGTTTTCAAAATGTGGCTCTCGCCTTAGCGTCGCGGACATTCGCTTTAAACGTTTTGAAGGGTTTCACGGATTGAGGGCGGGCCGTTTTTTTAATGTGGCTCTCGCCTTAGCGCCGCGCACATTCGTTTCAAACAATTGCCAGAGCTTCACGGATTCAGGGTGGTTCCTTTTCCAAATGTGACTCTCGCCTTAGCGCCGACCACACTGGTTCTGAGCATTGTAAGTGCTTCACAGATTCTCATGACCGATGTACCAGACATGGCGTTCGGGAAGGATTCGCGATTAGAAGGGTGCAACAGTTACAATGGCTCGCGGAATTAAACTTCAAACGGTTGTCTTCCAACGAGGCAGGTCCCTCTATGGAAATGAAATGTAGGGGCCTATGAAGAGGGAGCTTTGGGGGGGAGGGTTTATACCAACATCGTCGGTGACTCTTGGGTTTGCCCTGGTCTTCCTCCTCCTCCTCCTCCTCTTCCTCCTCCTCCTCCTCCTCCTCCTCTGTCCTCCCCGTTCGTCTCCCCCCCCCCAATCCTCCTGCCCCCCTCCTCCGCGTCGTCCTCCTCCTCCTCCTCCTCCTCCTCCTCCTCCTCCTCCTCCTCCTGCTCCTACCGTTTCCTGTCTCCTCCCGCTCGAAACTTCCTTAACACGTAGTCAGGCCTCAAGACCCCAAAAGTGACGACAATAACAGGAAGTACTGGCCCCACAGGGAGGGTGTCCCCGCTCGAGACTTCCTCACGATCCACTCAAAGGCGAAGCTCCCGCTCGAGACTTCCTCAAGCTTCAGGCCTCGGAAGCCCAGCAGTGACGACAAGTACAAGTTTGCCGACTGCCGCCTCGGATTGGTGACATGAAATGCGGGCCCCATGGGGGAGGGGGCTTCCGCTCGAGACTTCCTCACGATGCACTTCACAAACGAAGCTCCCGCTCGAGACTTCCGCGTCTCGGATTGCTAACATGAAGCGCGGGCCCCACGGGATAGGGGGCTCCCGCTCGAGATGTCCTCGAGATCCAGGCTGTCAGGCGTGAGGAACCATCTGTTTTCACACATTTGCCGATGGCCGACTGGGGTTACAAACATGAAGTGCGGGCCGCATACGGAAGGGGGCACCCGCTCGAGACGTCCTCGCGATGCACCTCACAGACGAGGCTCCCGCTCGCTCGTGTCTTCCTCGCCTCGGATTGGTAGCGTGCAGCGTGGGCCCCATGGGGAAAGGGGGCTCCCTCTCGAGACCTCCTCGAGGTTCAGGCTGCCAGGTGCGAGATCCCTTGTGCTGAAGCAGAGGCCTTCTGATAGCCGCCTCGGATGACTGACATGAAGCGCGGGCCCCATAGGGAGAGGGGCTCCCGCTCGAGACTTCCTCGAGGGCCGGGCTGCCGGGCGTGAGAAACGGGTGTTGTCACAGCATAGCCGACGACCGCCTGGGATTACACGCATGAGGTGCGGCCTGCATACGGAAGGGGGCTCCCGCTCGAGACGTTCTCACGATTCACTCACGGATGAGGCCCTTGCATGAGATCACTGTGATGGTGGTAATGGGGCTGGTAATGATCATCACGCTGTGAGTGTGTGAGTGCGTGAGTGTATGATGGTGTTGGTAATCATGATTGTGACACGGATGATGACGTGACGAGAGCGATGATGAGGATGCTTATGGCCCAATGATGATGATGGTGCTGATGATGATGTTGATGATGATGCTGATGATGATGGCGACAACTACGACGAGGATAAAGACGATGACGGCAAAGATGGTGACGATGATGATAATGATGACGACGTCGACGACGACGATGATGGTGATGGTAATGATGATGCTGATGATGATGCTGATGCTGATGCTGATGCTGATGCTGATGCTGATGCTGATGATGATGATGATGATGATGATGATGATGATGATGATGATGATGATGATGATGATGATGATGATGATGATGATGATGGTAATGTTGGTGGTGATGTTGATGATGCTGCTGGTGATGATGATGATGATAGTGGTGCTGGTGGTGGTGATAGTGATGGTGCGTGCGCTCTGCTGGTTCCTGCGCGGGGGGTCCTTCTGGCTCCTGCGCGGGATGTCCAACGAAAACAAGAATCCCACTCAGGATGTGGGGAAAAACACATCAGCATAAGCATACGCTTCCGGGTGGCCGCGCTGATTTCTTAGATTGGCGCTGGACCCCCCCCCTCGCCGGCGCCTGGCGCAGCCAGCGCCGATCCAAAAGATCCGCGCGGACCGCGAAACGTAGATGCTCATGGAGCATCGGACCACCTCAGAAAGCAAAGCACGTCAGGTTCGCATCGTGACGACTCGTGCCCTGGTCTCTGACCCGCACTGATTGCTCAACCTTGCAACACCGCGGCGTTCCGATAGCGCAGAACGTTCGATGTCGGCCGATCCAGGGCAGCTGGCGGTGTTCAGCCTTCAACGCCCGCGCCGGCGCAGCCGTCGCGGCGACAGGTCACGAGCCCCCGCAGATGCACGGAGAGAGCCAAGGAGGAAAGCGAGTGAGAGGACGCAAGGTGCATCGAGCCACCTCCGAAACCAAAGAACCCCCCGCCACAAAGTTGTGACTACCCTCCTACCAGTGAGGGTGAACGGCGGGGGGAGGCCAGATCAGGGAGGGAAGCATAGGCCTGGGATCGGCGATGCATCGCCGATAAATCGACAACAGGCACCCAGTCACAAAACCGCATGTTGCTTGGCGGTTTGAACTGTCGGGCCCCTGGCGGCAATGAATGGCGATTGGGGGTCGATGCGTCCCCCATCTGAGCGCGTGTGTACGATTTGCGATACCGGCCCTCACTGGGGATGCTTCCCCCATCCCCAACCCCACCTCGTAACGCCACGATTCGCGCCAGCGCCTTTTGTGACTTGCTACGGGTAACCAATTTCCCAGACGGCGCCAGCGCGAACCATGACGTTTTACCAGCCTTCTCGCTCCCTCCCCCCTCCCAGCAACGCCCGCTATATCGCCCGGGAATGAACAAACACGCTCTCTTTGAGTCTATCCGATCCCCCTACCCCTGGGCTAACGTTGCCCCTGAAGGGGAGACCAAAAGGTACCGATACAGCCAAGGGTGCGTCCTGACCAGAATTCCGAGGCGAACCCAGCGGTGGCGACAAGGACCTCCGAGGAGGCCCAAAAAGGGGAAACGGCCGAAGGGTAGAGGTATGGGTACTTTTTCCTTCGGCGGTGGACAAACCTCCCTTTAGCAAACCTCCCCTTAGTGAAAACGGCCTGGGACCGAAACCGACGGACCTGGACCCGCAAAAATAACGGCCGTGACGCCCTCTCGCGAACCGAAAACGGCCAATTCATTCATCGACGTGTCAGGGTAGGAGGGTTCTCAACCTCCGATTCCTCCTCTGATATATCCCCCCCTGGGCTAACGCTGCCCCTGAGCCAACCTCCGCGCTCGCGAGAGCGCCGAAGAAGGCCAGGGCCTGATCGGCTGGCACCGGCACCGCCGCCGCGACGTCCTCCGCGGTCACCTGGGCGAAGACGCGGGAAGAGATCATGATGGAGAAGGCGTCGTCGGCGTCTTCATCGTCGTCGTCGTGGTCGTCGTCGTCGTCGTGGTCGTCGTCGTCTTCGTCGTCGTCATCGTCGTGGTCGTCGTGGTCGTCGGCTTCGTCGTCGTCGACATTCAAGGTCGGCGGCACTAGCCGTAAGGCCATCGAAAAATCATGGAGAAGGGCGGAGGGAGGAGGAGCCAGGAAGAAGGAGAACACAGTAAGAATAATCGAGTGGAAAAAAGAGGCAGAAGTTTCCATCATCCTCTGTCTTTCCTCCCCCCCAAAGGGGAGGGCGGAGAGGAAACACGTTTGGAACCTTGTGATGCTGCCAGCAGGCCGAATTGCGCCCAACGACGCGAGTGCACACCAGGCCAGGCACAGAAGCCCCCCGATATGGTGCAACCCGCCGACGCAGACACAGCAGGAGCGGCAGGGGGGAGGGAAGGAGATGGGGGAGGAGGGCGGGGAATGAATATGAAGGAAAGGAGGGAGGGAGGGGGAGGGAAAAAGGGAGGAGGCATGAGGAGGAGGGAGGGAAACGAGGAGGAGAAGGGGGAGGTGGGAGGGGAGGAGCAGGAAACTTGGCAGGAGCAGTGGAGGTGGCAGTGGAGATCGTGAAGGCGGGCGAATGGGAAGCGGAGGGAGGGGAAGAAAAACAAGACAGGCAGAAGGATAGTGAAAAAGGGAGGAAGGATGTGCAGCAGGAGGCGGAGCACGAATGTGTGCGGAATGGGTGAAATGAGAAGAGTGATAGCGGCACGCAGGCACGGTAATCTGAAGCGGCCATTGTTGAATCGTCTTGCCTGCAGTACTGCTTGACATGATGTGAGGTTCGTGGGGGGCGAAAAAGCTCGCAAAAGACATCGACACACATGACGCGGGGCTGATGTGAGCGAACGCGCCCCCGAATGATCAGTAAGCTCGTGGGTCGCAGCGCTTAAAGCAAGGCGCGCTCTCCGTCGGCATGAGCTCCTTGGTCGCAGCGGAGAAATACACCTTCATGAGACCTCGCCGCGCCGCCTATTCTCATCCACCCCTTTCCACCTGCCGCTGCTCGTCGTCCTCCTGCTCCTGTCCCTCCTCCTCCTGATGCGCCGCTGACGGCACCACCACCAGCTTTTCGCCTCCCGGTACTTCGCCTCCGGGTTCCTGTCCAAAGCGTTCCTTTGCATGCACTTCGGTTTCGGCACTTGGCCTTGACGTGAGGCCCCGCCTTCTTTTTCCCTTCCCCTGTTAGTTAAAGCTGTGCGCGGCCCGCTTAGCTTCGCCTGGAGGAGGCTCGCTCTCGACCCGCGGATCAAAAAACTGTCTCTTCTGTTAATTAAAGCTGTGCGCGGCCCACTTAGCTTCGCCTGGAAGAGGCTCGCTCTCGACCCGCGGATCAAAAAACTGTCTCTCCTCCTCCTGCCCCTCCTTCTCCTCCTCCTCCTTATCCTCCTCTCCTCCTCCTCCTCCTCCTCTCCTCCTCCTCCTCCTCCTCCTCCTCCTCCTCCTCCTCCTCTTCCTCATCCTCCTCCTCCTCCTCCTCCTCCTCCTCCTCCTCCTCCTCCTCCTCCTCCCCCTCTCCTCCTCCTACTCCTCCTCCCCCTCCTCCTCCTTCTCCTCCTTCTCCTCCTCTTCCTCCTCCTCCTCCTCTTCCTCACCCTTCTCCCACACGTGTCGGTATGGCGGGCCGGGCGTTGAGCTTGGGACTCCTTCACCATTTATGATCCTGGCGCTCGATATTTGGAACAGCTTCACGGATGGAGGGCGGATGGTTATCACAATGTGGTGTTCGCACCAACGCCGCGCACACTCGTCTTCGATCATCTTACACGTGTACCATAGATTAAGGCGAGTCCTTGTATCAAAATGTGGTTATCCCATAGCGTCGCCTGCATTCGCCTTAAACTAATCATGCTCAGCGCGGGCCCCCTGAAATGCATTGTTAGCAACATTTGCCTTGCGCCGAACAACATATCCGCCGGCCCCCTTGTGGGGCCACCAGGCTGCGAGGCACGGGTTCGCAGTTTCCAGTACCAGTTGTAGCTTGTAGTTTCCAGTGTTACAGTTCTGCTTCTTGCTGGTTACTGTAACTAGTTGATTGACCGCGCGAGGGGGGGGGAGGCCCAAACGGGATTTTTAGCACCCCCTGGGCGCGTTGTCTGAATTGCTGGGGGGGCTCGAAATCGACACCCCTCACGCAGATCCGCGGGGTCAGGGTCCAAAAACACATGGGATTTGCCACATTTCTGAAATTCGGTGCCACCCCTCACGCAGATCCGCGGGGTCAGGGTCCAAAAACACATGGGATTTGCCACATTTCTGAAATTCGGTGCCACCCCTCACGCAGATCCGCGGGGTCAGGGTCCAAAAACACATGGGATTTGCCACATTTCTGAAATTCGGTGCCACCCCTCACGCAGATCCGCGGGGTCAGGGTCCAAAAACACAGTGGATTTGCCACATTTCTGAAATTCGGTGCCACCCCTCACGCAGATCCGCGGGGTCAGGGTCCAAAAACACAGGGGATTTGCCACATTTCTGAAATTCGGTGCCACCCCTCACGCAGATCCGCGGGGTCAGGGTCCAAAAACACAGGGATTTGCCACATTTCTGAAATTCGGTGCCACCCCTCACGCAGATCCGCGGGGTCAGGGTCCAAAAACACATGGGATTTGCCACATTTCTGAAATTCGGTGCCACCCCTCACGCAGATCCGCGGGGTCAGGGTCCAAAAACACAGGGGATTTGCCACATTTCTGAAATTCGGTGCCACCCCTCACGCAGATCCGCGGGGTCAGGGTCCAAAAACACAGGGGATTTGCCACATTTCTGAAATTCGGTGCCACCCCTCACGCACATCCATCGCAAGGCGTGGTAACCCAAACTGCGAGTACTCCCTCGGCCCTTTAATCCCAAGGTGTGGTAACCAAGCTCGTAAACCATACACGTCTTACCAATCGCCCTGTGTGGTAACCCCTCTTGTGATCAGTTGGTTTTGCCGATTGCGAATCGGCCTCGCATGAAGTTCCGATACTGCTGCACGACAGCGCCAACGCCTCATGACTTAGCTCTTCCATGGCCCATTCTCCGAGAGAGGGGGCCGGCGGCAGGGGGCGAAGCCCTTACGGATAATATTTATATATATATATATATATATACATATATATATATATATATATGTCTGTGTGCAACCTATGGTTGTGCAACCTATGTGGCGCAGCATATGATAGGCAATCTGGGTGGGGCAAAATGTGTGGTGCTGTCTACGTGGTGCAACGAATTCTCGTTCGCAGCAAATTGTTTTAAGTCCAGGGCTTGCGCAAGCACCCCACCCACCCACCCGCAATGCGGTTCGCAAAACCCATGCGGAGGGGAATTGCGATGGCTGTTTGGTGCTGGTTGGCGCATCGCTGCGGCCGCGCTAGCGCGCGCAGGCTCGCGCGCAGAGCGGCCAGCTAGTCAGGCGCGACCGACGCGACCGAAATGTCGCTGACCGAAGGGGACTCCCAAACGCGTTTCGCAGGCAGCGATGACGCGCGGGCACTTCAGTGCGAGTCGGTGACCCGGGCGGGCGGGGTATCATGGCGACGTCGACAAAGGCATACTCCAAGATAGTCCGAGGGCCCTTCAAGAAAGTCCCAAGACGGCCCAATAGGAATCCAAGATCACCCAAGAGGCTCCCAAGAGGGCCCAGAAGCGGCCCTAAAGCATTCCAAGACGGCACCAAGGGCGGCGCATGCACGCCCCCAAGACGGTCTTCGAAAGCGCTAGACGAGCCAAAAGCTCCCTATGACGGCCCATGAGGCACCACCAAAATCCACGAGAGGTCCCAGGAGGCCTCCGACACGGCCACAAGAGGCCCACACGAGGCTCACAGGAAGCACCAAGGAGGCCCCAAGAAAACAACCCACCAATCGATTTCCTCCTCGTCTTCACATTGCCCATATCCTATTCCCCTTCGTCCCCTCCTCCTCCTCCTCCTCCTCCTCCTCCTCCTCCTCCTCCTCCGCCTCCTCCCCGTCCTCTTCCTCCTCCTCCTCCTCCGCTTCCTCCTCCTCCTCCTCCTCATCCTCCTCCTCCTCCTCTCCCTCTTCCTCCTCCTCCTCCTCTTGCTCCTCCTCCTCCTCCTCCTCCTCATCCTCCTCCTCCTTTTAGGCGTCGATTGTGCGCGGCCACCCCGCGATCATTGTCAATTGGTTGTTCCCACATGCTTAGTGGGGTTCTGGTTATCTTCCTTCCCGCGTCGCACCCGCGTCTCCTCCTCACCCCTCCTCCTCCTTCTCCTTCTCACACAGCACAGCGCAGCACAGCATAGCGCAGCACAGCAGAGCACAGCAAAGCACTGCTCAGCACAGCTCAGCACACAGCACATTGACACACAGCACGTACACAGCACAGCACAGCACAGCACTGCTCAGCACAGCTCAGCTCAGCTCAGCTCAGCTCAGCAAAGCACAGCACAACACAGCACAGCTCAGCTCAGCTCATCTCAGCACTGCACAGCACCTCAGCACAGCACAGCTCAGCACAGCACGGCACTGCACAGCACAGCACAGCATAGCACAGACCAGCTCAGCACTGCACCGCACAGCTCAGCTCAGCACAGCACAGTTCAGCACTGCACTTCACAGCACAGCACAGCACAGCACACACACACACACACTCACACACACACAAACAAACACGCAAACACACAAACACATGACACGCACACCACGCAACACATGCGCGCCGGCAGGAGGTGCGCAGGGGGTGGTCCCTGAGGGCGGCCGCTATGTGTGACGGTCGTACAGGGCATAGCAGGCGTGGCATATTCTCGACACCATAGGGGGTGCGCAGGGGGTGGTCCCTGAGGGCGGCCCCTACGTGTGCCAGGGTCTGAAATCGTGGCAGGCGTGGCACTTTCTCGACACCATAGGGGGTGCGCAGGGGGCGGTCCCTCACCGCGGTCCCTATGCGTGCCAGGGTCTGAGAGCGTGGCAGGCGTGGCACTTTCTCGACAGCATAGGGGGTGCGCACGGGGTGGTCCCTCACCGCGGCCCCTATGCTTGCCAGGGTCTGAGAGCGTGGCAGGCGTGGCACCTTCTCGACACCGTAGAGGGTGCGCACGGGGTGGTCCCTCACCGCGGCCCCTACATGCGTGCCAGGGTCTGAGAGCGTGGCAAGCGCCCGTGCCAGGGCGGGAAAGCCGTCCGGATGTTCTAATGTTTGCGACTTGGGCGCTGTCGGATGCTTTTCGACGAAGATATCGTTTCGTGTCCTGCGTGACCGAAGTGCCTGCTGCCGCCCCGGAAAAAAGAACCCTCGGTGACCTCCTCTCCTCTTGACCGGCCACCAGCATCATTCTCGCATATTCCACTCCAACTATCATCATCCCAGACATAATATGAGTATGTGGGGTTCCTCGGTACGGTAGTGTCAGGGACGGCGGGGGTGGTGGTGTATGGCCTGCTGTGCGCATGCCCATCAGACACAATGATGGGCATTGGTTTTCGACAGGGATGGTGGGGGCCGACATGTTTCCCGATGTGCGCTGTCATGTGCGCAAGCGCACCTGACACACTCTGCACGTGCCCCGGACGTGGCGCACCTGGCGCGGCTGGAGGGAGCATCTGGCGCACTAGGCGTGCCTGGCACGCTCGGACCCCAGGGGTGCCTGGCGCACGTGGCGCGCCTGGCACGCATGGCGCACCTCGCCCCAGCGTCGCGCACATGGGCTCGGTTTTGGTTCCCAGTAGCTGCCCATCAAAAGACGACCGCGGAACATGCTGAGGCTCGGGCGTTACTTAAGTGTTGGGAGGGCGGGTGGGAGTGAGCTAGACGGCTTGCTATCTGGAGGGTGTCTGGACCCCTCCCCCTACCCCCTCCCCTGGACCTGGACGGGAGGGGCCGCGATTCGTTGGAGCGTCCAAGATCGACCCCTGGGAGGGCAAATGTTTGACACTCCTCACGAGGATCGTGGTTCCCGAGGGGGGGGCGCCGATCGGGGACCCTCCCTCCTTTGATCGATAGCCTCGAAGATGGCCCCAAGAGGCGCTCCAGGGCTCCCAAGAGAGCCCCAAGAGAGCACCGGCAGCACCACAGCATCGTCATCGTAAGCATGCACATCATCATTAGCATCATTAGCATCATCATCAGCAGCATGAGTATGATCATCTTCATCATCATCATCATCATCATCATCATCATCATCATCATCATCATCATCATCATCATCATCATCATCATCATCATCATCATCATCATCATCATCATAATCATCATCATCATCATCATCATCATCATCATCATCATCATCATCATCATCAGCATCATCATCATCATCAGCAGCAGCAGCAACAGCATCGGCATCAGCATCAGCATCAGCATCAGCATCATCATCATCATCATCATCAGCATCAGCATCATCGTCAACATCATCAGTATCATCATCATCACCATCATCATCTGTATCATCATCATCATCATCATCATCATCATCATCATCATCATCATCAGCATCAGCATCAGCATCATCAGCATCATCATCATCATCATCATCATCAGCATCATCATCATCGTCATCATCATCATCATCATCTTCATCTTCATCGTCATCATCGTCGTCATCACTACCACCATCTCAACCACCACCATCATCGTCATCATCTTTATTATCATCATCATCATCATCATCATCATCATCATCATCATCATCATCATCATCATCTTCATCATCGTCGTCGACATGATCGTCATCGTCAGCATCAGCATCATCATCAGCATCATCATCGACATCAGCATCAGCATCATCAGCATCAGCATCGTCATGATGAGCATCAGCAGCGGCACGATCATCACCCTAGGCATCATCATCATCATCAGCATCATCATCACCACCAGCATCATCAGCAGCAGCCTTATCATCAGCAGTATCGTAATCATCGTCGTCGACGTCGTCGTCGTCGACATCATCATCATTATCATCATCAGCAGCATAATCATCATCATCGTCGGCATCATCAGCAGCAGCATCAGCATCATCATCCGCAGCATCATCACCACCATCATCATAATCATCATCATCATCAACAGCAGCACCACCATCATCATCAGTATCAGCAGCTTCATCATCATCATCATCATCACCAGCAGCAGCACTAGCAGGATCATCATCGGCATCATCACCATCAACAAAGACTCTCCCTCCAACACCTCCTCCTCCTCCTCCCCCCGTACCAACGTCGGTGTTTTCCAGAAAAAGCACGTGACCACGCCAACTGATATGGCAGAAGCTCTTGTCCAAACACGCAAGATGCAACGCAGACTAAAAATGCTCAAGACCTCGTGCGAATCTGTACGCCGAGCCCATTCGGTCCACCATCAAAACCCTTCGGAATGCTAAGGGATCTTTAGGAACCCCAAGCGATCCTTAAGATCCCCTCAGTAAACGAATGAGAACTCTCCAGACTCCCCAACAAATCATAGAAACCCGACTAATTCGCAAGAAACCAAAAGAAATCTGGGTAACCCTAACTACTCCCAATGATTCGCAGGAGTTGCAGCGAACCTTTCGTAAGTCTTTGGGGCTCGAAGGACTTCGCAGGAATGACCAGGAGATCATGCGAATCCGTTCGCCGAGCCCCTCCCCCCCCCTCCCGCCCCCTGCATCGACGGGCGCCCACCCTTCTGCTCCTGCTCCTCGCCCTACCGCTCCTCCTCCTCCGTCTCCTCCACCCTCACCTCCTCCTCCTCCTCCTCCTCCTCCTCCTCCTCCTCCTCCTCCTCCTCCTACTCCTCCACCACCTCCTCCTCCTCCTCCTCCTCCGCCTCCGCCTCCTCCTCCTCCCCCCCCCCCCCTCCCCCTCCTCCACCTCCCTCCTCCTCCTCCTCCTCCTCCTCCTCCTCCTCCTCCTCCTCCTCCTCCTCCTCCTCCTCCACCTCCTCTGACTACCAGACTGCGTAGCCAACCCAACCCAATCCGAAGACCCAAATTTCGGGTTGGGGGGGTACGGGTTCTGGATCGAGCATCCCCCGCCAGCTCCCTGGCGCCCTGCGGTGCCATCGAGCTTTTCCTGGATGCCTCTCCGAGCCTTCGGAAGCTGTCCTCTTGTCAGCACTATTCACTTTGATCAGTGCACGCACCGTACGGAGGATCCCAGCTTACACGGCAAGGCCGCGACTAGGATACTGGCTCTTCGGCTTCCTACTATGCATGGCCTTCTTAAGGCCACGAACAACGGCAAGTGCAACCACGGCCCCAATGCCCATGCTGTCCTGCTGGGCAAGAACGACGACGGTACTTTCAAAACGAGTGGAAAGAAGGCGTACCACCATCCATGTGCCTGGCGATCGCCAGAGCCATGCACGACAACATCCTAGATGCCTTCCACCACGGACAGGAGCCACCACCAGAAGCTGAGCCCACAACACGGTTGTACGACGACGCGAGGGTGAGACAGTTCTTTGTGCCGTGGTCCGAATCCGAGCAGTTCTGGGAGGCACCCGATTTTGCCGGCAACAAGGGCACTAAACGTAAAGTCGATCCTGAGATGTGGCGCTGGGCTCCTCCCGACCCGCCTCCCCCTCCCTCCTCCGCCTCCTCCGGGTCCCCTCCCCGCCCTCCTGTGGCCCCTGTGGAATTTCCCGAGGTGGCCCCCGAGGACCCGCCTCCGCCCGAAGATTCCCTCGAGGCCGACGAGGAGGCGGCGCGGCACTTCGACCTCGGCGGAGCTCCGCCCCCAGAGTCGATCAGCCTGCTTGCGCCCGCGTCCTCCTCCTTTCTGCCGCTCCCACCGCCACCTCGGCTCACGCCTAAGCAGTTGGCCAGAATCAAGCAGGACAGACAGGAAGCCCGTGAGAGAAGGCGCAAACGCCGCGCTCCATGGGAGTTTTCAGCCATCCTGTGGCCTGAATAGCCTGTCCCCCTTTTGTTGCCCCTGGGCCTTTCCAGGCCCCGAGGGGCATATGCAAAGCCATAGTCAACAGCACGAACACGACCAAGCGTCCATGTCAGCGTCCGCCACCGCCTCTCTCCTCCCTCCTCCCTCCTCCCTCCTCCCTTCTCACTCCTCCCGCCTCCCGCCTCCCTCCCACTTCCTCCCTCCTCCCTCCACCCTCCTACCTCCTCCTCCTCCCTCCTCCCTCCTCCCTCCTCCTCCTCACTCCTCCCTCCTCCCTCCTCCCTTCTCCCTCCTCCCTCCCTCCTCCCTCCTCCCACCTCCCTCCTCCCTGGTCCTCCTCCTTCCCTCCCGCCTCCGCCCTCCTCCGCCCTCCCTCCTCCCTCCTCCTCCTCCCTCCTCCTCGTCCCTCCTCCTCCCTCCACCTCCTCCTCCTCCTCTCCTCCTCCTCCTCCTCCTCCTCGTCATCCTCGTCATCCTTCTCCTCCGCCTCCGCCTCATCCTCCTCCTTCTCCTCATCCTGATCCTCATCCTCATCCTCACCCTCATCCTCCTCCTCATGCTCCGCCTCCTCCTCCTCCTCCCCTCCTCCGACCTCCTCCGCCCTCCCTCATCCCTCCTCCCTCCTCCTCCGCCTCCTCCGCCCCCCTCCTCCCTCCTCCTCCCTCCTCCTCCTCCTCCTCCTCCCCTCCTCCGCCTCCCCTCCTCCTCCACCTCCCTCCTCCTCCTCCTCCTCCTCCTCGTCTCCTCCTCCCCCCCTCCCCCTCCTCCTCCTCCTCCTCCTCCTCCGCCTCCTCCTTCTCCTTCTCCTCCTCCTCCTCCTCCTCCTCCTCCTCCTCCTCCTCCTCCTCCTCCTCACTCCACCTCCACCTTCTCCCTGTACCAAAGCAAGCGTGCCCCGTCACACCCCACCTTCCATGGCCGCGGGCGTAGTAGGTCTTCGGCTCACACGCGGGCAAGGAGCCCTCGCGTCGCGGCAGTGAGCGCTGGACGGAATGCTCAATCGCTAACATGAGTCACCTCTGGTGGGTGAGAGCATGAAGGACCACCTCCCACGCTCCCTCTGCCTCCTGCCTCCTCCAGAAACCTCCAGAACCTGCCAAAGACTCGAGAGACCTCTGCAGACCGCCGACCCACCCTCCCGAGGAGGAGCCCAGAGGTCCAGGGAACCGAGGCCGTCCAAGAGCACAGATCATCCTCGTCCTTCCTTCCCCCCTCGTCCTCCTCCTCGTCCTCCTCCTCCTCCTCCTCGTCCTCCCCCTCTCTCCTTCCTCCTCCTCCACTCTCCTCCTCCTCGTCCTCCCCCCCTCCTCCTCCTCCTCTCCTCCTCCTCCTCCTCCTCCTCCTCCTCCTCCTCCTCCTCCTCCTCCTCCTCCTCCTCTCCTCCTCCTCCTCCTCCTCCTCCTCCTCCTCCTCCCTCCTCCTCCCTCCTCCTCCTCCTCTCCTCCCTCCTCCTCCTCCTCCTCCTCCTCTCCTCCTCCTCTCCTCCTCCTCCTCCTCCTCCTCCTCCTCCCCCCCCCGTGGCCACTCTGGCGCAGGGCCCCTTGGACGGCGCCGCCCACCAAGCGCCGCGCCCCGCCTCGTTCGGCGACCGGGGCGCTCGGCCGCGGAGATCGCGCGAGCGGCGCTGGCGGGGCCGCCCGGATCGCCGGGACCCGGCGCGGCGCGGCACGCGCTCGCGGGTGCTTCGAGCGGGAGGGGCGCGGAGGTGCGCCCCCCGGCAGCCGGGGCAGCCTCGCGCGCCCCGGGGAGGCAGGGCGTGGGCCCAGCTCCGGCGGCGGCTCTCGGGAGCCTCCCGGACCAGCTGGTCGGCTCCTGCGAGCCGGGGGCCAGTCGACGATCATCGGCGCTCATCGACTCCAAGTCGACGATCATCGACGCTGAATCTGCGCTATCTCATCGACTCCCAGACGATAATGGACGCCAATCGACGCCAAAAACGGGAGTACGAGGACATACCGGGCTCCCATGGTCTGCTACCGAACCCTCGGGAGGCGGAGCGCGGGCCCAACGCCACCAGCCGAAGCTGTGAAGGCCAGCGGCATCAGCCTCAGCGGTGGGGCACAGCCGCCCCTCGTTGGCGGGTCCCTGGGGCGGGGCCGTGCCCGGCCGAGCACCTCTCGGCCCTCAGGCACGGGAGAGGAGGCGGAGGGCGCCGCCACCCGCTACAGTAGGGGCCCGACCACAAAAAACCTGCCACGAGAAACCCAGTCCTGGGACCCCAGGACGTCCATCAATTTTTGGCGTGGAAACGTCACGCCTTCCACAGCAAAACCATCGGAATCCAAGACACCCAGAGCACCCTGGAGGCAAGCATGGTGCTTCTTGGCACGGGCCTCCACTGCACAGCGGCACCGGCGTGCGCGCCACCGACTGGGCCACTCCACACGCGAACCTCGTGGTCGACGTCGGGCCAAACGTCCTCGGCCACGGCGCTGGCAGCGGCAAGCTGCGAGCTGGGGCACGACTGTCATCAGCGGAGGCGGTGAGGGATGCTAAGCAGAGCCAGGCCCGCCCCATCACCCCCGCTGCAAAAGGGGACCAGGGTGGAATGTGCGTGGTTCGGGCAGTGGAAGCGGGAGGATGCGAGTGCAAATCGGGAGACGACGTGGCAGCCCGACGTCATAAGTAGAAGAAGAAGAAAAAACGGCATAAACATAAACTGTTGGCGCTCCGCGCGGATTTATTGGATCTGCGCCTGGCGCGCGGAGCGCGCCAGGGGGGCCCAGCGCGGATCAAAGAAATCCGCGCGGAGCGCCAAAATCATATGTTCATTATGCCATTATTTCTTATTCGAGTAGGCTTCAAGGGGGCAGGTTCAGGTCGGTCATGTCCTCCCACAGGCGGATTTGGAAGAAAAAATTGAATAGTCAAAAAGTATTTGAACATATATTCCAAAAAGCGCGAGAAATCGTGAACATGTCTCCTGTAGAGGGTCATGCCCGACTTGATGCAAGGTTGGGCTGACGTGGCCGCAGGTTCGGAGTAATTACAGCGTGAGCCTGGCGCCGACATCGAGCGGCAAGACCAGAAGTCTGAGCCCAGTGTCATCAGCTGCATGGCTGGGCCCAGGTGTGTGAAGGGCGTGCAGGCGAAGCCCAACGTCATCACCTGCAAAGCTAGAAAATACGCACGCGAGGAGGTAGCGCCATGGCAGCAGGCTCCGGCCCTAATCAGCGAGCAGCTGAGCAGCTGAGAGCCCAGCTGCAGCTCGAGGCCGTCGGCGAGAGGCCGGACGCGACGTCAGAGCCCAACGCCATCAACTACGAGGCTGGGCGCAAGCGTGAGCCGAGCGTGCATTCGGAGCCCGACGTCAACCGCGACACAACCAGTGTGAGCAGGCGCAGGCACCCAGCAGCGAGCAGCTGGAGGCACACTTCTCCAAAACAGTGCTTGCACTGCGGAGTTCTGACTTGTCTCCCTAAGGAATTGGCTGGGTCCGGCGAGGATGTTCCACGCTGCCGGCTGTTGTCGCCTAGTTGCCGCCTCGGGCGCTGGGTGGGTCCAGCAAGGCTTCGCCACGTTGCCGACTCGTTGCCGCCTTGTTGCCGCCTTGCTGCTGCCTCGTGCGCTGCGTGGGTCCTGCGAGGTTCCTCCACGTAGCCGCCCGCTGCTGGTCCAGCAAGGTTTCGCCACGTTGCCTCCCGTTGCCGCCTCATGGCCGCCTGGTACGCGGGGCGGTTCCAGCGAGGTTTCGCCACGTTGCAGCCCGTTGCCGCCTCGTTGCCGCCTGGTGCGCTGGGTGGGTCCTACGAGGTTTCGCCACGTTGCCGCCCGTTGCGGGCTCGTTGCCGCCTAACGTCATAAGCTACAACGCTGAGAAGAACGCGTGCGCGGAAGCAACTCTACGGCAGGCACCAGGCTCGGGCACCCAGCAGTTACACAGCTGTCGACGCAACTGGAGCCCGACGCCAACTGCAAGAGGCAGGACGCGAAGAGAAAGCCCGGTGCCGTCCACTATGAGTCTGGGCGCAAGCGTGAGCAGCGCGCGCAGCCGAAGCCCCAATGGACGCGCGCGTGATCCTCATGCAGCTCACTGCGGCTTGGAGTAGTGGGCTCCAGGCGGAGGCTGTCCTTAGTGGCGCAATGGGCCATGGGGCACGTAAAGAGCGCTCGAGCTGGCCGAATGCATGGCCAAATTTGTCATTCGCCTTCTGACGGAGGCAGGGTGAAGCATAGATCAACGCCACCAGCTCCACTGCTGGGGATCGTCGAGCGGGCAATGAGCAGAGGCCGCGAGGGCGACCGCTGCGGTGCGAGAGGGATGGCAGTGGTGGCGAGATGGCAGGGTTATCATTGAAACCTCCGCGTCTTCGGCGGTGCCTCGGTCCAGCGCTCAATCGCTGGCGTGCCGAGGAGGCAGAGACTGAGATGCAGTTGTGGCGAGATGCGGCCTGGCGAAACAAAACTGAGCCCGGTGCGATTGCAATCAGGTCAACGCTTCCTAAGGGACACTGCTTCGCATTGCTTTGCTTTGCTCGGCATTGCTTGGCATTGCATTGCGTTGCTTTGCATCGAACTGCTGTGCATTGCTTGGCGTCACTTGGCATTGCTCGGCGTTGCTCGTCGTTGCTTGGTATTGCTTAGCGTTGATCGGCTGTGCATGGCGCTGCTCGACGTTGCTGGCATTGCTTGGCTACGTGCATTGCTTGACGTTGCTTGGCGTTCCTTGACACTGCTTGGCAATGCTTGGCATTACTTGGCAGTGCTTTGCATTGCTTGGCATTGCTTTGCAGTGCTTGGCATTGCTTGGCGTTGCTTGGCGTTGCGATGTATTGCTTGGCGTTTCTTGGCGTTGCTTGGAAACACATGGTATTGCTTGGCGATGCTCGGCATTGATTGCCGTTACTTTGCAATGACCGGCGTTGGTTTGCATTGCTTTGCGCTGCTTTGCATTGCTTTGCATTGCTTCGTATTGCTTTGCATTGCTTTGCGTTTCTCGGCATTGTTTGGCATCATTGCTCTGATGGCAACTGGGCGATCGGGCAACTCAGCAACCGGGCAACCGGGCAATCGGGCCACCCGGGGACAACCCGGGCAACTGGGCAACTCGGCACCGTGCAGCCCCCGGACAACCGGGGCAACCCGAGGAAGGCCAGGCAGCCGGGCAACCCGGGGGAAGGCTGGCAGGCGCAGGCCTCGCACCCACTGGCCCGTCTTGGTATGGCGATGGGGCAGGAACCACTGACAGGACTCGCCCCCCCGTGCGCACAGCAGCCGTGCGCACCGTTGGAGAAAGATGTCACGCGGCGAGTCACTGGTATGGACGAAAGACGGCGGAGAGTCGCAAGCGCGGTCGCGCTGCAGGCGTGGGCCCAGGCGAAGACAAGGAGGAAGGAAGCGTAGGGGGGGAGGGAGGAGGGAGGGCCAGTCGATAGGTATGGGCGAAGACGGGCGGAGAGTCGCGAGCGCGGTCGCTCGCTCAGGCGAAAACGAGGAGGGAGGGAAGCAGGAGAGGAGGGAGGCAGGAGGGAGGGGGAGGGGGAAGGGGAGGAGGAAGGAGGAGGAGGAAAAGGAATATGAAGAGGAACAGGAAGAGGAGGAGGAGGAGGAGGAGGAGGAGGAGGAGGAGGAAGGAGGAGGGTGGGGGGAGAGAGGGGTGCTTTTTTGGAATGCGCCTCTGATGATGCGCTCGGCCTGTCAGACGAGGGCGGCACGCAGCTGTCTGGCAGCAACTGGTATTCAGCAAGGTCTTGTGAGAAACCGACCCCCCCACGCTACCATCCCCGAGCTCCAATCCATCCCCTTCATCCTGTGGCGCGTGTGACCGCACACGGCGCCTCCAGCAGCCCACTTGCTGGGCAGGGTGGGAGAAGGAGGACGCACTCCAGGCGGGGGGGGGGGGGGCGGAAGCGGGCACGGAAGATGAGCCCAGCCGGGCTGCGGTCTGCGCTGCAGCGGCAGTAGCTACAAGTCCCTCCCCGCTCCCGTGCTCCTCTGAGCTCCCATCCCTCCCGCTTGTCCTGTGGCGCGTGTGACCGCACACTGCGTCTCCAGCAGCCTATTGGGAAGGATGTGAGAAGGAGGATGCACTCAAGGAGGGACAGGGAGGTGGCCGTCCTTCCTTCCGAGTCGTACACCAGGCGGTGCGTGGACAGACAGAGCGCGGAAAATGCAATAGACAAAACACTTGGAGAATCACTATGAGAGAATGTGATGGCGCAGCGTGCGCTTCCAGCCCGATACGGACTGCGCTGCGTCTACCGTCGCGTGAACACTGCCGAAAATGAGCCCAGCCGGGTTGAAATCTGAAAGGCAGCAGCAGCAGCAGCAGCAGCAGCAGCAGCAGCAGCAGCAGCAGCAAGGCAGCAGCTAGCACGGATGCGCAAGGACAGCGCATGAAGTGCAAGCGCGGCGGGGGGGTCCTCGAAAGGTGAACGGTCTCTCTCTGGCCGCGCGTTCGGCTGTGCAACTCGATCGCAACGACAATCGTTAAGCCCAACATGGCTGGCCCAGCCTTCGTTACTGAGAGGGGGCGAAATACCTTCGCGCCCTGCATGCGGAAGGAGAGACGGGACGGCGAAGGACCACAACGCACGATTATGTCAGCCTTACCAGGGAGGGAGGGCGTCCGCCAAAAAGGCTGGCGCATCACTTCCTCACCCTGGAACGCACGGCCCCGTGGAACGCACGGCCCTCGTGGGCGCAGGCTTCCCGTCTGGCTCCCTGCAGCGACCCCTCTCCGGAGCGGCGCACGGCTCGCGAAGCCGTGGGGCCCGAGCGCCTCTGCGAGCGCCTCCTGGCGCACGCCGCCTCCGCTCGCGGCGGGGGCCCCGGCTCTGCCCCGCCGACGGGCCAGCAGGCGGCAGCAGGAAGCACGCGTGGCACCGGCGGCCGTGCACGCTGCTGGGCCCCTCCCCACCGCTCGCCGCACAGCCTGCAAGGAGAGAGAGGGAGGAGGGGGGAAGGGACCACAGGCCGCCGAGCGGGCGAAGAGGGGCGAGCCCTCGGGGCTAGGCCCCCGCACACAGGACCCCAAGCAATGCTTGCACGCCAACCAGCACGCTAAAGTCTAGGGCCGAAGCCTCACCGCGAAGGCCACTGCTTGGGGTCTATTCAGAAACGAGCGCAGTCATGGCGAGAGGCCCCTGGCCGCATAGCAGGCAGGCAGCAAGCAGGACCAGGCGCCAGTGGGCGTGCTTCATGGTGTACTGCTACCAGGTGCTGCTGCCACATGCCTGGTGGTCTGCGCACGGCCGGGGGAAGCCATCATGGGCGCGAGGCTGCGGAGGAGCGACGCAGATTGAAAGCGGGGGTCGGCGACTGCCGCGAGGATGTGGCGGAGGGCGGCGCGCCGGCGCCCAGCGTGCCGATATCCTGGCTGCGCCCAACGGACTGCCGCGAGCGCCAGACCCTGCCGGGGGCGTCGGCGGAGCGGGCCTAGGGCAGGCCGCTGGGAGCTCCGACTTACGGTTGCGGCGCCAGGCGGAGAGCCAGCGGCGCCGCTCAGGGGCCGCGCCCTGGGCGCTCGGGCGGTCCCCGGGAGGCGGGGGGCGAGGCGACGAGGGGCGAGGGGCGAGGCGGATCCGCGAGGCGAGGGGCGAGGCGCTCCTCGCCCTCGAGGGCGAGGAGCGCGGTGGAGAGCGCGGCCCAGCGCCTCTGGCAGGCCGCCCCAGCCCCGGGGACGATCGCCGTCGGAGGCGGGGCCGCCGCCCCCGTCGCTGACTACCTACCAGACCACCCCAACGCAACCCGAAGACGCGAATTTCGGGCTGGGGGGGTACAGGCTCCATGTGTTCTCTCCGTTCCCCAACCCGCCCCCACTGAAAATCGAGGGCAAATCGAGGCCTTCGGGTTGGGTTGGGGTGGTTTGGTGCGTGGCGAACCACCCCGCGACATTGAGCGCCGAGAGCCGCCGCGGCCCACCCGGGACTCGGCACGGGCGCGCAGAGTGACCGAGGGGGCGGACGGGGGCGGCAGGATGCCACCCCCCAGTGACAAAACGCAGCAGGCAGAGCACCCACAGCCTGGGACCAGCGGGACCAGCGTCGCGCACGTCGCCGAGCCGCGCGCCGGCGCCCCCCGGGCGGGGCCGCCCCCGAACAGGCTCCGGATGAGGAGCCCGCAGACAGACTGGCGAGGGCGCCGCTCGGCTCCCTTCTTGAGGGAGGGGCGGCGCTTTCCAGCGGCAGCGCGGGCCAGCCCGCGAAGCTCAGGGGCAAGGGGGGCCTCGGGCGGTCCGGGGGTGGGAGCTCCGGGGCCCACTGGCTGGGGTCGCGGGCCCAGCTCCCGGGGGGGCCGTCGCCCCCGTGGGGCGGGCAACCGAGGGAGATCCAGCAGCATTCCACGACAGAGTGCTTCAGAGCGTGCACCAGCGACCCCCCCTGGGACAACGCGCAGAAGGTTCGAGCACGCGCCCGAAACCAAGGGGGGGGGCTGGTGCAGGAAGAGCCGAGCGAGGCGAGATTGCGAGTCAGGCGGCATACCATCGCGCGCCATGCGGGGGGCGCGCGGGGGCTGGCAGGGGGGGCCCTGGGCAGGATGACCGCCGCCAGGAATGGAGCCCTCGCCGGAGCGGCCTACTCCCGCAAGCGGCGGGCCCCCCCATGCCGGGGCTGGCGCCCCCTGCCAGGGCTGGCGCCCCCGCGGGGCGGGGCCCCGACGCGGCGCTGCCCGGGGCCGGCGTCTTCCCGGGCGGGCGGGGCAGCAGCGCTGCGGCGGCGGCGCCCGCGGGGTCCGTCGGATGGGGCGGAGCAGGAGGTCGGTCGGCACTCCGCCCTTGTCGCCGGTGCCTTCGCCCCCCCCCCCAGGAAGACGACCTGGGCGGCCCCGTCGGCGCTAGCGGCGCCTATGTGGAAGACGCCAGTGGGCCCTCGGCCCGGTGCCCTGCAGGGCGCAGAGACCACCCCCGCGCCCTCGAGGACCGGGCAGACACTGGGGTCGCCGGGCGCAAGCGCGGCTTGAAGTGGCCGCTGAGGACCCAGAAGGCGCCGTCGCCAAAGCCCGTCTCGCCCCAGCCCCAGGGAGCCGATGGACCCCCGCCTGCGGGGGTCGCCCAGGATAGCCGATCCGGGCGCGCACATCGCGAGGCAGACGATGGCCTCAAGGAGGCGCCCCTCGATCGCCGTCCCGGACTTAGCCAGGTCGTTGGTGGGCGCGCCAGAGCGGGCGGGGGCGGCATTCCGGAAGCGCCCGCCTCCGGCAGGGGCGCCTCGGCGCCGTCCCCCGCGATGCTGGAGTCGCGCCAGCGGCCCGATTGCCCTCGCAGGGGTAGGGGCCCCGGTAGCGGAGGAGGGCGCAGTGCTGGAGGGCGAGGCAGATGTTGCCAACGTCGCACCCGAGCACGGGGTGAAGGTTCTGGGCGAGCTGCGAAGCCATATCGCGGCCGACAACGCCGTCGGCAAGGGGGCGCGCGGAGTCGAAGCGGTGAGTGCGCAACCAGAGGACGAAGGCGAGGAGAGGGAAAAAAGGCGGGGCCCCCAACCGACTTCTGAAGCCAGCAGCACGGCTCCTCGCAAGTCTCCACAAAGTCTCCACGCAGGAGAACCTTGTCTTAGGTCGAGCTCCTACAAGCGGACTGTGGACGACAGAGATACGCGAATGATGGCAGACAGATGCTCGAAAGCACTCAAAAAATAGCCCCCGGACTTTTTGGGTAGTTTGTTTGAATACTCCTCCTGTAGAATAGGGGAACAACAAGTGGCATAGACATAACAACTCGGAGGTCCGCGCGGATTTCTCGGATCCGCGCTGGGGCCCCCCGGCGGCGCCTCTGGCGCCGCCCCTGGCGCGCTCCGAGCGCCAGGGAGGGGGGTCCCGCGCCGATCCGAGAAATCCGCGCGGACCTCCGAGTTGTTATGTTTATGCCACTTTCTGTTCCCCGACAGAAGGACGTGCCCGACTTACACCTCGTGAGCGGTGGGCAGCCCGGCGCAGCCCGCCGACCCGACACAGAGGCCCCGCGCGGCGCGCGTCTGCCGGCCTGGCGCCGCTGCGGCGTCCGCGAGCACGATGCCGCCCGTCCTGCCGCGAGCCAGCGCGGCGTCGAAGCAGCGGGGGCAGTCGAGGTGCCCGGGGCTGAGGCTGCCGTCCCAGAAGTGAGCGTGTCGCTGACAGAAATCAGGGCGGGAGGTGTTTGACCAATTTCGGCCTCAGGGGGCCCTCGCCGGGCCTCGGGACCGTGAAAAAACGACTCGGGATGAAAAGCCCGTCCCGGGGAACAGGTCGGGACTTCCAGGGACCCCGTCCTGAAAAAATCAGGACGTCGCATGTCTGGGGTTGGAGCGCACGCAGGCAATGATGACCAAGTCGGATTCGTCCCCTTGCAGCTGGTCAATAGTGCGGAATTGGGCGTTGTCCCATGTGGTTTTCAGCCCAGGGGACGAAGCGGGCGGAGGGAGGATAGAGCGCGAACGGCGGCAAGGCAGAAGCGCCCCAGGAGCGTCGGCAGCACGATCACCACCCTGGCTAGCGCCAAGGCCGTCCGCCCCAGAGCAGGCCCACCTGCAGCCGATACAGGGCGCGAGCACGGCGGAGGCGCCAGGCTCTCGTGTCCCGGCACTCGCCGGGTTCCACACGTGTTTTTTCCCCACATTCTAAGTGGGGTTCTGATTTTCTCTACACCCGCGGCGCACCCGCGTCTCACCTCACCTCCCCTTCTCTACACCCGCGTCACACCTGCGTTCCCACCTCACCTCCTCCTTCTCGCTCGTACACACACCACACCACACCAAGCCACATCGCACCACACCACACCACGCCACACCACACACCACCACACCACACCACACCACACCACACCACACCACACCACACCACACCACACCACACCACACCACACCACACCACACCACACCACACCACACCACACTACACAACACCATCCGTGTGTGGCACTTTCTCGTCACTACAGGACGTGTGCAGGGAGTGGTCCCTCACAGCGGTCTCTATCCGCCCCACGGTCGCAGGGCGTGGCAGGCGTGGCATTTTCTCGACACCATAGGGGGTGCGCAGGGGGTGGTCTCTCACCGCGGCCGATATCCGTGACGGTCGTCCAGGGCACAGCAGGCATGGCATATTCTCGACACCGTAGGGGGTGCGCAGGGGGTGGTCTCTCACCGCGGCCGCTATCCGTGACAGTCGTCCAGGGCACAGCAGCGTGCTCCCAGATGAGTGCGATAGAGGCGTTGTCCATAGTGGTAGCAGTGAACGGGATCATGGAGATAACCTCGAACGCCTGGCTGGCTTCTTCCAGCAGGAGGGTGTGGCATCCGATCCCGTCCCTCTCCCTTAGTAGCGCAAGGGATTTCAAGCTGTGTTGTTTTTCATGTGTACGTTCCTGACACGGCATTTGTGGTTGTTCAAGATGGCACTGTCGCTACAGCAGTGGCCTACTTTCAGGATCGCTATGGAGCTTACGAGCGTCGCTTCTCATTCGAAGTGATGCTCCCGCTGCAGCGATGGTTTCGTGTATGACTCGCAAGAGCTTCGGAATGTATCTGGTCATTCAAGATGATGTTTCCGCTGCAGCGTTGAACCCATGTCTGACACTCATCTCCTCCTGCCTCTCCTCTTCCACCTTTCCCTCCTCCTTCCTCATCTTCCTCTTTCTCCTGCTCATCCTGTTGCCTGCCTACCTGCGTCCGCTTTCAGTGTGCAATGCCCTCCTGTTTTTTGGGGTTACGCATGCACGATAGGGGTCGTTTGGGGGATCAACGCCCGCCAGGACACCCCACTGGCGGACAGAGAAAATGATCCAGCGCAATGAGAAGGGATGGGCGGGAGGCGCAGGTGTCTTCGTCTGCCTTGCCCAGCCACGCTGCGGCGCCGCAACCCGCTTGGCTATGCCTCGTTTTGAATGTCCCGTGCGCTGCATTACCTTATAGTGTCTTCATTTGCTTTGCTTGAACTGCTTCACCGACCAAAGATACGTATATGTGAGTGTATATCTATATATATATATATATACGTATAGGTGCGCATACTTTGATATATATATATATATATATATATATAGGTGTGTGTGTGTGTAAAAGCGCGACGGCACCTAACTTGCCCCTTGCCCCCAGACCCGGGGCTTCTCCCCATGACGCTGGCCCTCCCGAATAGTGCTTTTGACCGTCCCGGGGCCCACAGGCGCCCCGGAGCCCGAGGGTGCCGAGCGAAAACCGGAGGGACCGCTGCCCTAGAGTCCTCGGGCATGCATTAGCGAACAGCATGCCAGATTCATATGTGAATGCCCCATCTGAGGAGGAGCGAGGAGGAGGAGCGAGGAGGAGGAGGAGGACGAGGAGGAGGAGGAGGAGGGATGAGGAGGGAGGAGGGAGTTTCTTGCTGAGGACTGCAGCACGGCGGACTCATGGACGGGCCGACACGCTGGGACGGAGGCAGGCGGGAGGGAGGAGGAGGGAGGAGGGGGAGGAGGAGGATCCCCCAATCATCGGAGTTGGCGGTGGGCTCTGAGGAGCGGCACTTCGACCGCAGTCTTCCCCACGCGTACCAGCTTTGAACTTGGGGGGAGGGGGAGGGACCTGAGTGTTTCCCTCTTCCCTCGGGGCCCTTTTCCTTCAAAGCGATGCTCCCTCCTCCCTCCTCCCTCCTCCTCCCTCGTTACCCTCCTCCCTCCTCCCTCCTCCTCCCTCCTCCTCCTCCCTCCCCTCCTCCTCCTCCTCCTCCTCCTCCTCCTCCCTCCTCCTCCTCCTCCTCCCCTCTCCTCCTCCTCCTCCTCCTCCTCCTCCTCCTCCTCCTCCTCCTCCTCCTCCCTCCTCCTCCTCCTCCTCCTCCTCCTCCTCCTCCTCCTCCTCTTCCTCCTCCTCCTCTCCTCCTACTCCTCCTCCTCACCTTCCTCCTCCTCCTCCTCCTCCTCCTCCTCCTCCTCCTCCTCCTCCTCCTCCTCCTCCTCCTCCTCCTGATCCTCCTCCTCTTCCTCCTCATCCGTGCGTGCCGCATCTGGTTCCGAGCTGCCGCGAGCGGTGGGCCGCCTGCGGCTGCGGTGCGCGGCGGGGGGGTCTGGGCGGTGTCTGAGCCAGGTCGGCGGCGGCTCGTCGCCGTCGCAGTCGTCGCCGTCGCTGCCGCCGTGCTGTCGAGGGAAGAAGGGGCACGGGTCCTGAGGGAAACGGGTCCTGGGCCCTTGGGCCTTGCGCCAGGACGAATACTTCCTCCTGGCTTCTTCTTATTTCTTAATTTAATAAATATTCTTAATACCTATACGACCACCCTTCGGGTGATAAGGAGGTTCGGGGGGGAGGAACCAACGTCTCACTCGGTCGGTCTCACTATCGATCTTACGATCGATCTCACTATCGGTCCCGCTCGATCGATCTCACTCGATCGATCTCACAATCCATATCACTCGATCTATTTCATTCGATCGATCCCACAATCACTATAACTATCGATATCACAACCGATTCCACTATCGACCCCACTATCGATATCACAATATATCTCACATTCGGTATCACTATCGATATCACAATCGATATCCTAAACGATCCCACAAACAACGTCATCATCATCACCATCGACATCAACGTCATCAACGTCATCAACATCATCATCATCGTCATCATCATCATCGGGACAACAACATCATCATCACCTCACCACCATCATCATCAACATCAGCATCATCATCACCATCATCATCCTCATCATCATCATCGGGACACAACCATCTTCGCCATCATCACCAACATCATCATCAACATCATCACCATCGGGACACCGTCATCACCATCATCATCAACTGGACACCAGCATCACCATCATCACCGCATCAGCATCATCATCATGAGCAGGAACGTCAACATCATCATCATCGGGGCACCATCATCATCAGTAGCAACATCATCATCAACATCATCATCATCGGAACACCAACATCACCGTTCCCATCATCATCACCATCATCACCACCATCGGGACACCATCATCATCATCAACCTCAGCATCATTAGCATCGGGCCACCATCATCAAAATCATCATCACCTCATCATCATACTCATCATCAACATCATCATCATCAAACACCAGCATCGTCATCATCATCATCAACATGGTCATCGGGGCACCATCATCATCACAATCACCATCATCAACCACCATCATCGTCATCATCGGGGCACCATCATCATCATCTTCACCATCGCCATCATCTCATCATGCCATCATCATCAACAATATCAGGATCATCAACATCATCATCAGCATCATCGGGACACCTTCATCATCATCAGCAACATCAGCATCATCAACATCATCATCATAGGGACACCATCATCATCACAACCATGGCCATCATCATCATCACGATCATCGCCATCATCGAGTATCCATCATCGTCACCATCATCATCAGCATCAACATCCTCATCATATGGACGCCATCATCATCATCATCGGAACACCACCATCATCACCATCATCATCATCTCATCATCACCATCATGAACAGCATCACCAACGTCATCACCGGGACACCATCATCATCATCAGCAACATCATCATCATCATCATCATCGGAACACCATCATCATCATCAACACTAGCATCATCACCATCATCATCATCTGGACACCATCATCATCATCATCATCAACACCAGCATGATCATCGGGCCACCAACATCAAAATCAGCATCACCTGATCATCGCCCTCCTCATCAACATCATCAGTGTCGGGACACCAAATTGGCCATCATCATCAACATCATCATCGGGACGCCATCATGATCACCATCATCATCATCATCCTCATCAACAGCATCATCATCAACCTACTCATCATCATCGAGACACCATTATCATCATCACCATCTTCATCATCATCTCATCATCATCAACATCATCAGGATCAGCAACATCATTGTCATCATCATCGGGACAGCATCATCATCAGCAACATTAGCATCATCAACATCATCCTCATCGGGACACCAACATCATCACCATCATGGCAATCATCATCATCATCATCATCATCATCATCATCATCAACATCAACATCGTCATCATCATCATCATCATCATCACCATCACCATCACCATCATCATCATCATCATCATCATCATCATCATCATCATCATCATCATCATCATCATCATCATCATCATCATCATCATCATCATCATCATCATCATCATCATCATCATATCGGGACACCGACGGGACACCGGCGGGACACCGCGCGGCACCAGTTGCCGGGAGGTGGACTTTCGGTCCGGCCGCGCCTCAGCCAGAGGCGAGACATTTCTCGCCCGCCTACGCAGCTTCGCCTCGCCCGCACGCACGGCATGCACGAGCACGAAACCGAAACCGATTTCCTGGTAAAGGGGCTCTCCGTTCCACTTCGATCTCACCCCCTCACCTCCGATGATTCGTCTGTTTCTTCTTCGTTTTCGCATTGTTTTTCGTATGCTTAATAGTATTACTAATATTAGCAGTAGTATTTGTTTTGGTAGTATTATTCGTACTATTATTAATATGATTATTCTTATTAGCACTGATCTTATCAATCGTTGTCCCACGTTCCCGAGGCCCCCGAAGGACCCCGAAAGCCCAGAGACGGCGGAAAGCCTGGGGACCCGCTTCCCCTCAGGACACGCTCCCCCTCCTGGCGAGAGGAGGACCCGTCGAGAGGAGGAGGAGGAGGACGAAAAAGGAGGAGGAGGAGGAGGAAGAAGAGGAGAAGGAAGGTGAGGAGGAGGAGGAGGAGGAGGAGGAGGAGGACACGCACATGGCTGATGAGGTGTACGATGTCCGCCGTGAGAGAGCACGGCCGACTGTGGAGGCGTTGGTGCCTCCTCTCATCAGACCTTGGTTGGCGTTTCGCTCACCAATCTGGCCTGAGAGCTAGTGGGGTCTTATATCTGATTGGGGACGACCTTGAGCCCTTGGGATCATGACCCTCCTGGCCACAGGCATGCTGAGTGGCCGCGCCTTGGTGGCTCACTCGAGTGCCGCAGCCTCCAGTGAGCCCTCGATCCAACCCCTCGAAGTAGGATCCACACTTGTGGCACACCCGAATACTCGTGGGATGCTCAAGGTGCTCAAATAAACCAAAATTTGGCCTGTATTATAATGCACGAGGTCTGACATCTGCTTGTGCTGGTCAGGACATTCCTTGGCCGCAAAATCTGCACTCTGTTTGAATGACTTCGTCTGTACCCCACACAGAGTGCACCGACAGTACTGCGAAATTTGCGCCCACGAGTGGGACCCGCAAGGCTCGCTGGGCTCACGAGGGCCTACGTGAGGCACAGGCGACGGAGGGGGAGGGGATGACCCGACCGACGACGGCGACCACGACGTCAGGGCAGAGGCAGCACCCGAGGGGGGAGAAAGGTTCTTCTCTGGGGCGGCCGGACCTTTGTTCTTGCGGGGGGTGGTCGCTAGCCACTTTCCCAGAGCCTGCGCCATGTACTTGAGATACTTAGAAACGGACTTCCTAAATTCATCAAAATTGCACATATCATCTTGTCTGGGCTGGACGCCCTTGTGCGTTGCTGCCTTCGTAAGACGGTCCTCAGCATATTTACCTTCCGCCAAGCGGTGTAATCGGGGGTACTCGGTGCCTTGATGCAGCCTCAGCACTCCCTTGCAGTCAGAGTAAAACCTCTGGCCTACTCGGCCACTGAAATATGTGAAACCTTCATCGTCTCTCCTACAAACAACAGCCATACCTGCAGCATTGAGCACATAATTCGCGTGTTTGGTGCAGCTTCTATCTATATACACTTCCCCCTCGCTGAAGGCCTCTTGTGTGTTGATACCTACTTGAGCCCACCAAAACTCCCCAGCCAGACTAGATCCAGGAGGGGGCGCTCCACGGAACTCAGGAACCAGCGGGGACCCAAGCCGCAAATGAGGGGCCCGGGGGAGGGGCTCAATTAAACGCAGACGCTCCGCCGCCGAGAAGTGAGTCGTTCTGATTTCTACATATCCTGCTGTCTTGGCTCTCTCCATGGTCCTGATACATTGGTTGATGTAGGTGAGCAGGGTGCCCTTCAGGAGTCCAGTGGGGTCTGACGCGAGAGCAGTCCGAGCAGCAGCGAAATCTAACTGAGCGTCCGCGTGGCCGAGCTTGTCGGCCACCGTGGAGACGAGCTGGCCGTGCCAGACGTGCTCCATGAGTTTTTGGAGGAAGGCGGGGATGTGTCCTGGGAGTGAATCATCAAGACCTGAGGTAGTCACAAAGAAAAACGGCCCCTGGATTTTCCAACCAAAACTATTAAGCGAAGGCGACTCCCCACAGCAAGGGCCCCAGGAGGGACCCCACGATTTAGGAGTTCTCGGGGGGGTGTCTTTCGTCCAAACCCCCAGCTGCGGGCAGCTGGTCACGGCTAAGAGTGGGCGGGTGGACGCATCCCAAACTAAACGCTGCCTCATAAGGGCGGGACCGAGGGCAGCTTTCCACAGGGGGTCCTGGAGGATGCGCAACGGCAAGCTGCTGCTGCGGGTCGTCCGTCTCGGGCCCGCGGCAGTCAGACACTGCGGCCTAGCTGCTACAAGTTGAGTGCCGTTGGTGCCAGTGACCTCCACTCCAAGGATAGTGGCCGCTTCAAGGCCATTCTTATACAGCTTGTGAGTGTTATCCCCAGCACGTTTCAACATGCGGACCTTGTTAGGTCTAATACGCATCTTTCCAAGACGCTCCGAAAGTTTCCGAAAATTCGTCCATCTGCTCTGGGGGCGGTCCGTCCCAGTTTCCTTTCCCAGGTTGGATCCCGAACGAGCAGGGTTCGGGCCTGCCTGAGGCCCCATCTTAGTCCTGAGCAGGACCTGCAGGGCTTGGTGAGACGCTGGCACCTGGGTCTTCTTGCTGACCATCTGGCGCTTAAACTCGTGGCTGATGAAATCCGCCCTCGATCTGGCGGCAGTGTTGCAGGAGGAGGAGGACGAGGAGGAGGAGGAGGAGGAGGAGGAGGGAAGAGGGCCTCCAGGAGGAGGATGCACCACGACAGTGCCATGGTGCTGAGACAACAGGGCCGAGCAGAAGTGTTGACAGCCCCTGGGGGCAAGAACGGACTGCGGCAACGCCCCTCGCTTTCCCGCGCGCCGCACGGGAACTGCGCGCTGAGCACGAAGGGCGAGGATCGGGCGGGTGGCAATGGGGGGTGACCCAGGGGGTGAAGAAAAACGCCCTCTAGGGGCCATTTGGGACCCCCCTTTTTTGCCCCTGCTGGCTCCAAGAGGGGCCCTGAAGGTCCCCCCTTAGGGCTAGGAGGAGGAGGAGGAGGAGGAGGAGGAGGAGACACAAATCGTCCTCTGCTGGCCTCGGAGTCTCGACACGGCCCTTGGGTTCGAAAGTTCCGAAAGACATTCGTCTTGCTCGTCTCACGGCTCTCCAAACGGGGACCTGTACAAACCAGCTTGGTTCGCCTAAAAAACGCCCTGGGCGTTTTCTTAGCGTGTTCTAGTTTGGGCTCTTGACAGGCTGAACCAAACAAAACAACACAAACAAAACGCTACGTGTTTTAGCGTGTTTAGGGTCGTTGTGTTGGCGTGTTTTGTGTGTTGTTGCTGCGTTTCCAAACTGAAGACGCTAAACACATGTATGATAACGCTAAAACAACGCATCATTTGCTTAGCGTATTTCGGTTTTTTTTGAAACCTGAGAACGCTAAACAAAAAATCCAAGACGCCGATCTGAACACGCAAAAAAAACGCCCTGGGCATAGTTAAGGCGACCAAGCAAACCAGCCATTTGCACGTCGGGAAAAAGCTGCAGCTGCTGGTCGCGACACTAACTTTGCATTGGCATCTCCCGCTAGATATTGGCAGAGTCATGCTCTGCATTGTCCTGGTTTCTGGGGCCCTGATCGTCTCAGAACGTCGCTGGTCCGCCCCACTTAGCGGGTCCTTTGGCAAGCGACCCAGCGAACCCAACACTTCCCGACGAGTGCAATGTTGCAATGCCCAGGAGAGGCCGGGAAATGTCAACTTCCGGCGCGTTGCCGTAATCCCCGTTCGTGGATAGCCAATGTAGTGCCGCTGAGCAGATTCAGGGGGAGCAGCGCCGAGAGTCTATTCCCTCGCTCGTGTCGTGGCAAGAGAAGCGTCCTTGTTAAACACTGGCTAATCAAACATACCGGGCTGGCCGCCCAAACCTCACGGACACAACCCGGGCTCGGTTGGCCGAGAAGACCCTCCTCCTTCCCTCCCCTCCTCTCCTCCCTTCCCCCCTCCTCCCTCCTGTTCCCCCCATCTTTACTCCTGCATCCCCCCCGCTTCTGTCACCCTCCCCAACCTCATCCCTCCTGCCCTCCACCCTCATCCTTTCCTCCCGCTTCCCTCCTCAATGTATATATATATGTATATAGAGTGTTTCCTCCGTTCCCCCCAAGAACGACCGAACAGGCCGTGCCAAAACCAAAGGCAAACAAACGCTGGCATACCCTTCCCCACCACGACTGCTGTTTGGCCTGGTGATAATCATACTGGTTCGTCCCTGGGCCAAGAGTCCATGGAGCGGGCTCTTCATCTTCCTCGTCCTCCTCCTCCTCCTCCTCCTCGTCCTCCTCCTCCTCCTCCTCTTCCTCCGTCTCTTCCTCCCGCTCCCCCTCCTCCTCCTCCTCCTCCTCCTCCTCCTCCTCCTCCTCCTCTCCTCCTTCCCCTCCCCCTCCTCCTCCTCCTCCTCCTCCTCCTCCTCCTCCTTCTCCTCCTCCTCCTCATCCTCCTCCTCCTTCACCTCCACCTCGTCGTCCACCTCCACCTCCTCCTCCTCCTCCCGCGTCCACCTGTTGCTACCCCCCCATCCCCGTCATAATCACCACCGCCGTCACAACCACCACCATCGCCCTCCTCTTCCTCCTCCTCCTCCTCCTCCGCTTCCTCATCTTCAGCAGCAGCATCATCATCAGCATCATCATCATCATCATCATCATCATCATCATCATCATCATCATCATCCTCATCCTCATCCTCATCCTCATCTTCATCATCATTATTATCATTATCACCAGTATCATCATCGTCATCATCCGCAGCATCAGCATCATCATCACCATCACCACCATCATCATCAGCATCAGCATAATCACCACCACCACCACCATCATCATCAGCATCATCAGTAGCATCACCATCATCATCGTCATCATCGTCATCCTCATCATCATCATCATCATCATCATCATCATCATCATCATCATCATCATCATGCTCATCATCATCAACATCACCAGCATCATCAGCTTCATCAGCATCATCATTATCGTCAGCATTATCGCCGTTGTCATCATGCTCAGTATCATCACCATCAGCATCATCAGCAGCATCAGCAGCATCACCATCATCATCATTAGCACCATCACCACCACCATCAGCATCACCATCACCATTCTCCACAGCATAATCATCATACGCATCATCATCATCAGCATCATCACCGTCAGCATCATCATCACCCTCATCATCATCATCATCATCATCATCATCATCATCATCATCATCATCATCAGCATCATCATCATTAGCAGCAGCAGCAACAGCAGCATCAGCATCATCATGATAAGGTTCGTCATCATCATCATCACCACCGTCGTCATCATCATCAGAGCCCTCAGTATCATCATCAGCATCAGCATCCTCAGCATCATCATCATCATCCTCAGCACAGTCATTATCATCAGCACCATCGTCATAATCATCAGTATCAGCATCATGATCATCAGCGTCATCGAAATCAGCATCGCCATCATCATCAACATGCTCGTCACCAGCATCAAATCGTCGCCGCCGTAGTCACCATCATTATCATCATCACCAATCATCGACATCGTCATCGTCATCGTCATCTGTACCACCATAAATCGTCATCATCAACATGATCAGCATCATCGCAGGCATCATCCTAATCATCATCAGCATCATCACGATCATCATCACCATCATCATGATCCTCATCATGATCCTCATCATGATCCTCATCACATCCGCATCAGCGTCATCATCGACGTAGCCATCGCCAGCATTTCCGTCATCATTATCGCCATCATCATCATCATCATCATCATCATCATCATCATCATCATCAGCATCACCATCATCATCATCATCATCATCATCAGTATCGTCCTCATCGATATCGCCATCGCCATCGTCAACATAGTCCTCAACATCACCATCCTCAACATCATCACCACCACCACCATCATCAGCATCGTCAGTATCATCACTGTCACCATCCTCATCATCACCACCATCATCATCGTCATCGTCATCGCCATCGTCATCGTCATCGTCATCATCAGTATCCTCATCATCGCCATCATCATCAGTATCATCATAATCACGATCAAAGTCGTCATCGTCATTGTCATCGTCATCGTCATCATCATTACCAGTACCATCATCATCATCATCATCATCATCATCATCATCATCATCATCATCATCATCATCATGAGCATCATCATCATCATCGTCAGCGTCAACGGCATCGCTATCGTCATTGTCATCATACCCATCAGCATCATCATCAGCATCACCACTGTCATCATCATCAATACCAGCATCACCGTCATCATCATTAGGATCACCATCACCACCATCATCACCATCGTCACCATCATTATCCCCATCCTCATTATCACCATCGTTATCACCATCATCCCCACAACCACCACTATCACCACCAGTATCAACATCAACATCATCGGCATCACCAGCATGACCGTCATAATCATAAACATCAACATCACTATCGGCGACCAGCTGGGCGGAATGACTCGACTCCCATAACCACGCTGGGACGGCCCGCGCGCGGATGGCACGCCTGACCGCTCCTGGGCACTCGGCAAGAATAGTGGGACCCAGGCCAGGAGAACATCCCTCAATAACATGAAGCCCTCCGCTGGCAAAGCGCCCCAAACCATTAGGTCACCCGAAGGTACGCTCCCCCAGGATGCACAAGAACATCCAACAAGCACGAAGAACATCACACACACACACACTCACTAACTCCATGGTGCGCAAGGTTCCTCCGCGCCTCGCTGCTACAGCGAAGCGCGCGGAGACGCCATGCACCGTGCCGCGCCGAAAAACATCAGGGCACCCTCCCCAAGCCGACCTCGATCTCACACCTCGGTCCGACGGTCACTCTGGATGCCGCGCGTACCGAACCTCTACCCGTGCTCGTTCCAACGGCCCCCGTGTGCTCGTTGCCCGCCGACCCTCGCTGGCGCGGAGTGAGAAGGCGTGCGACACATTTGGCTGCCCCCCTGTTTTCCACCACGGCCACCACCATAAGCAGGAGGGGGAGGGGGTCCTCCTCCTCCTCCTCCTCCTCGTCCTCCTCCTTCTTGAAGATCCTGTGGACTGGCCCCGACCGTCCACAATGCCGGATGGGGGGGGAGAAGGGGGGCCGAGCTTGTCAACGCACACCCAGGGTCTCCGGAGCCTCCAAAAAAACAAGGCGGCCCAGAAGGGCCCAGACACAGCGCAACGACAGTCCAAGAGAACGTCAAAACGGCGCAGGGTCGCCGCAAGGCGGTCCATGCTGGCTTCGAGACGGCCCACGCGCCTCCGAAACAGCCAAATAATGCGACCGAACACCGCCGAGAGGCCCCCAAGAGGCAACAGTTGCCCCAGTCCCTTCGGGAAACGCACACTTTTAGCATACTCACATTTTTCCTCTTGGCAGCGCCCAAGACGGCCCAATAAGCCCCCAAGTTCGCCCCAACAAAGCTCACGAGGCCTCCCAGGGTCCCAAGACAGCCCAAGAAGGCCCCAAGACGGCCGCAGAGGCACGCCAAAAGGCCCAAGAGAGCCCCAAGAGGAACCTAAGAGGGCCCCAGGAAGGGGGATACGAACTGACACGTCGAGCCTTTCTCCCCAAGATGGCCCCAAGAGCCCCTTCGACACCCCCGAGTCGCCCACAAGAGGCCCCGAAAGGCTTCCAAGGGAACCCCAAGAAGCCCCCAGGAGGCCCACAGAAGGCCCAAAATGCCCCCAAGATGCCCCCAATAGCCCTCCGAGAGGCCTCTGACAGGCATCCCGCGACCCCCTTACATGCATGAAAGGAGCTCCTTACCCACGAAATAGTTTCCAAGACCTTCGCAAGCACTCGTTCCTTCTGGGAAGTCGGCGGAATGATGGCGTAACCCACTTGGAAAATTATGATATCTGGCGTCGTCCCGCTTTCTCGAGCGCCCGGTTTCTCGAGCGCTAGCGCGGTTTCTCGAACACTAGCGGCCGCGAAGGCCCAGTTTCTCAGCACGCTAGCCGCGAAGGCCCGGTTTCTCGAGCGCTAGCGCGAGGCGCCCTGGCGCCACGAGTAAGTCTTCGCTCGCGGTCGTTTTCGCCCAATCGTCTTCGTCGGGATCGTTGTCGCCGGCCGTCGTCTGCGCCGCCGTCGTCTTCACCGCCAGCGTCTTCGCCGCAGTGGTCTTCGCTGGAGGCCGTTTTCGCCTGAAAGTCGTCTTCGCCTGGGATCGTCTTCGCTGGAGATTGTCTTCGCCGGGGTCGTCTTCGCCGCGGTCGTCTTCGCTGGCGCTCGCCTGCGCCGGCGGGCGGGACCTAGCGGGCGGGCCCAGCGGGCGGGGCATCGAGGCGAGCGGGCGCGGGAGCAAACGAGCGCGAGGGCCATGGCGGGCGCGACGGACGGGCGGCCCCTGCATGGGCGGGCCCCGACGGGCGGGCCCCCGACGGGCGGGCCACGCTGGCGTGGAGTTGACGCGGGCTGGCGGGTCTGGAAGCACGTTGGCGGGCGGGACACAGCAGACGGGTCGGGCGGGCGGGCCCTCGCGGACTGGTCGGGCGGGCGGGGCCTGCACGGGCGGGTCTGGCACGCTGGTCCCGACAGGCGGGTCGGGGGGGCGGGGCGCTGCAGGCGGGTCGGGCGAGAATGGCCCTGGCCGGCGGGGCGGGCCCCACCGCGCGGGCTGGGCGGGCGGGGCACGTGCGGGCGGGCTGGGCGGGCGGGCGGGTGCCAGAGCGCGCGAGCGGGCGGGCCACGAAGGGTGAGTCGGGCGGGCGGGCCGCTTACCGCTTACGGGAGGGTCGGGCGGGCGGGCTGGGCGGGCCGGGCGCCTCTTAAGCAAGTGGGCCCGAGAGGCTGCGAGCGAGTTGGCTGCAACGGGCGAGCCGGGCGCGCGGGTCGGGCGGGCGGGGGCCCGGGCGAGGCCCGAGCGCACCAGTCGATGGCGACTGGGCGAAGGCGACCTTGGCGAAGACGACCAAGCAACGCCGACCTGGCGAAGACGGCCGCAGGCGAAGACGCCCGCGGAGCAGGCGACCGCGGCAGGCTGGGCCATCGCGGCGGGCGCGCGCGCACTTGGAGCGGGCGGGGCCTCCCGCTTTGTGCGGCCCCCCTTCCGCTGCCCCCTCTCTCCAGGGGGTTCGCGATAGCGTGCCGAAGGCCCTGGCACCTTTGCTTTCGTCACGGATAAACCGAAGGCCCTGGCGCGCAAAGGCACGCGATGGGCTCGCTTGTGCCCAGGCCAATCCGTCGCGGTCCCGCAGCACTCCTCAGGAGAATGGGCGCTCTAAGACACTGGGCGGTTCCACTTGTTGCAAGTGTCGGCTGCGATTTGCCACTCAAAAGCTCCGTCGCGCGGAATGGCGCCATGGAAATGTGGGGCAAGTCGGCCACGAAACACGGCGCTGCGCAGCGCGCGCGCGCTAGCGCTTGAAACTACAATTTGCTCTTCCCGCGCGTAACCATGCACAGCCCCCCCACCCCACGGCGCCTGCCACGCCAGTCTGCAGACGCGCGCCGCTCATATGGCGTTGTCCCTCCGCCCTGCAACGTCCTGTTTCTCGCCAGTGCGCGCGAGCACGCCCTCCTCGCGGGGCCCAGAACATTCGCGTTGCCATCCTGGCTTTCCCAAAGCAGAACTCTGTAGCTGCGTCGAGACAAGGAACCCGCTACTGAAGAGCTTCGGTGCCCGTGACAACTCGTAACATGTCAGCAACGCGCGCGCAACCTGCACCGCACATGAGCACGATGAGGCTCTTCCCGACAACCCCTTCCCTGTCACTGCGTGGCGGTAGATGTACTGTCGGCCGCGTGCCCACCAAGGAGCGTCTCTTCCATGGCGACACGACTGGAGCGGAAGCCACACCAACTATCGCATTAGGATCGGCGAAGTGCCGCCCTCTTCGGTCGACCCATACCCGCGTAGTTCCACTGGTTCCCTGAGATTAAGACAATCTAGACGCAATCGTGACCGAGTGCTTTCCAATGTTATTACCAATGCTGGTCGAATTCCCAACACCCCGCTTAAACATTGAAGTGTCCAGCAGTGTCCATTCGAGATCGGCCTCATCTTTGCTGCACCGATATGAATGGGAGGACGTGGGTCTGATCGAACAGCGTGCGCCCGATTCGATGTCTATCGAAGACTCCGCGGCTGAGGGAACGTCGTCCGGCCAACTTCATGCGTGGATGCCCTTGCGATCATGATGCGGCCGACTGGACCAGTGCTCTTCACGGTATCTTGCGAAGGCCCCGGTTCTCCCCCGCCAAAGCCGCGTCAATTGCTGCACGCGGTAATGGCCGCATTTTTCCGATGCTGTGCACAATTCCTGCGCGCGCCGCTCGCGAAGATCACTACAATATGACCTCGCCGCAACCCGGGCCCTCGATTGACAAAGATGCCATCGAAACTCTCTCCTCTGCGATGTGCATCTCGCAACCGGCGACGTTCAGCGAACATCCACTACAGCTGTGCTTCATGCGCCCTCCTCCGCCCTGTGTTGGGGCGATGAGATTTACACAGATCCACTGCCACAGGCCTGGCCCTTCCTGGGCCCGGGGTCGGTGCACGCGCCTCCTTGGCTGGGCCAGGGCAGCACATATAGAGGCCTCCTAGATGGGGCCCAAATAGATGGGGTTGGAGGATCGCGCCGCATCGCCGATGCATCGCCGACGTCGCAACGGGCTCCACATCGAGCCGCATCGCCGATGCATCGGCGATGCGGGGCGATCCTCCGACTTCATCTACTCGGACCCCAACCAGGAGACCTAGAAAGTACACCTTTCCTGGACCAGGAAGGGCCAGGCCTTTGGCAGTGGAAATGTACAGGTCTCGTCGCCCCATGTGGACAGACGGACGGACGCTCGCATAAGGACGGATCGGTAGCGCCGCGGCGCCTTCATGGACCCTTGGCTGTGTCGGCCCATCTCTTTCGCGGGCCTCCTGCACGTCCAGGGGTAGCCACGCGGTTCCTCATGTAATTTGAATTGCGCCCAACTTGAACTGCACGGCTGCCCTGCGGCGTTCTGTAATCCAGCGTCGCAGACGCAAAGCGGCGAACGGCCTTTCTGATTCGTGCGTCGAACGCTGGATAATATTTGCCCATGTCTCGAGGGAGGTTGAAGAAGAACGAGAACTGCTGGGAGACGACGACGACGGAGTACTGGATGAAGACGACAATGTAGAATGGGATCGAATGCGAAGTCTGTGCCTTCGCTATGTGTACAATCTAGGTGCCGTAAGAAGCCCGACCAAAACCGTGTTCATGATCTAGACAACCAAACCGTTAGCTTAATAAGTTTGCATACAGCCTGTGTTATCAGATGCCTGCTTCTTCACGATGGT